>JAGFNQ010007338.1:275138-421717 GCA_024364735.1 Boesenbergia rotunda | reverse complement strand
GTGCCATCAGGTCTGGCTGTTCTGTGCCAGGCTCATTGTTATCTTGAACTGGGGTTCCGTTCCTTGCATTAGGAGCTCGGCCTCTTCTTGCCATCTAATAATGTATAAGGGAAAAAGAAATCACTACTACTTCTCTAGGTATAAACTTATCTTCTTACTTAGTATCCTAATATCCATTCTAGGGATTAAACATGATTCCGTGATACTAAGGTATTAAACATGCTTTCTTGTTCTATGCACATGTGAGTAAGTACTTAAGCATTTCTCTATACTGAAGTTAAGTAAAGGAGCAATAGAAAAACTGAAACTTAAAGCTTTCTTACTTGAAGATGGCAAGGTTGATGCTGATGTGTGTGTGATGCTGGAGAATGGGAACTGCTCTGATACCACCTGTAGCGACCCGCCTTCTCTTACCTTAGACGGACCGCTACTTGTCTCTACTTCTCGACTCTAATGCACGACTAAAAATGCGAAAATTTTTTTTTTCTTTTTAATCTATCTAAGAATGATATTCTAACTTAAATAGTCATGCATGATACCATGTCACACTTTCTTTCTCAAAAACTCGTAAGAAAATACTTATTGAAACTTGCCTTGTCCAACTTAGCTTACGGGTATCAGTCGACTGCTATATGGCAGTCGACTGATACCAGGCGACTGCCCTTTGGCAGTTACCTGGTGCATCGAACAGAAGCTACTGTTCGATAGGGCAGGTGACTGGTACTGTACCAGTCGACTGATACGTCTGAAAACCTGATTTTCAGATTCGAAGCCTTGTTTCAAAACTCCACCAAACATATAGTTTCACACCATACAAAGCCACAATACCATTTCTATACTCTATACTAGTTTCCTAAACATTTTAGCAACTCAAAACAAATCCATAAACTTGAAATTTGGACTTTTGCGAGATTTAGCAAGTTATGAAAATCTAATAAACTTTAGGCTAGAGTTTGTACCAAACTTAACTTCTAACTATTGAAACTCATCACACAAAGTTCTATAACATTACTAAGGCATTATGGAATGAGAAAGCAACTTTTCTAAGCATAATTGAGCAATAAAAACTGGATTCAAAGGGAAACTAGCTCTATCTTGGCACATGCATCAATAGCTCCAACAAAGTATCAATATTCAAAACTACTCACACTTCTACTCATCCAATGCAATCATGAGGATATTTATGCTAAATGAAATGACATAGAATCTTTACTTGTGGTTCTAAGACATGCAAAATGTCTAAACACCAATACTTGGATAAATTCTATATAGTCTAACTTAAACTAAGAATTTATTCATCTTGTCCCAAGGGTCTCTCCAAGCTCAGCCACCACACACACTTTACTCAACACCGCCTCGTCGCCTTCCTTTAGAATTGCTTGCCTTTACCTTTATCTGCAGTAAGAGGAAATGCAACTAGTAAGCAAAAAGCTTAGTAAGTACTATCTAGCTCACAAAATCTCGAAATGTGCAAACATGCTTTTTAAACAATGTGAAATCACATGAGATACTTTTTATGCTTGAAAGAAACACCAAACTAAACATGTATAACTCAAAACATGCATACTCAAGCACTAATAAATCTTAACTCACTTTTCTTGGCTTAACTTGAAACTTTAGCAATTCTTTAACTTTCAATCTTTCTTAAACTTTTTGGAAACTTTCTTAAACTTTAGAAAACTTTGCTAAAGCATATACTTGAAAATAATAATAACTTGGATCCACTTAAGACGTAAGTACCATCTTATGCGCGTTCCCTAAAAGGTTGGGGTAGCGAGCCACCAATCCTAATAGAGCAGACCTTGGTCTACCAGGGCCAAGACCTTGGAATTGGACACCTGGATTTCTTTAACGACGCCCTTGGACGCCGGGTACTGGCCTTATAAAATAAAATAGCTTTTCTTTCTTTTCTTTCTTATCTTTAAATGCCTTGGCATTTTAATGAGCCTCTTGTGTGCCCAAATCCCTAAGTCTTGACTTTTGGGGATTTCTTAAGGCCTTGGCCTTTTCTTTTCTTATCTTTATCTTCTCTTTTCTTTTCTCATAGCTTTTCTTAGACCCTAAACTCACATAGAGTACCAAATCAAACATATATAAGCATATAATGAACTAAGATCACATGCAAATACTTAAACAAAAAGGAAATATCTCTTTTAAAAACTTTTAAGGGAAATTCTTGCGGAAAAACCGCCTCTTACTGCAGGTGAGCAGTACTTACTTCGATATCTTGGACTTACGACCGAAATTGGCATTGGGTGTTCCGGAGAAACTCGGAGTCTCGGGGATTTCTTCGCACCTACGCGTTCTCCTCGTCGAGACGAACGCAACGCTCCGCTCTCCTTGATCCCTCCTTGGCCGGCGCCCCTTGGAAGAGAAGAGAAAGGCTTGGTGTTGGCGTGCGTGCGTGAGAGGGGGAGAATTCCCGTGCGTCGCGCGGCTAGGGTGAGGAATAGAGAAAACCAAAAATCCAATTTCCTCTCTTAACTTATCTATTTATACTTATGGGGCGGGTTGACCTAACTACAACTTATCTATTGGTTCGCTTATTCTCTATCAACAAAACAAACCAGCCCAGCTGGTCCGCCCACTCTTCTCTCTACCGTAGGTGACTGGTTCGATTCCCACCTATGCGATTTTCTATTTTTACCCCTTTTTGCCACTTTCGTTTACGGAAAAATTCTATAAAAATATCCATAAACTCGGAATAAATTCTAAGATATTTCTAAAATTAGTTTCGAGAATTTTCGGGCGTTACATATGCTGGCACCCTTTCGATGGAGGTGGGAGACACAGTAGTCCAGTTTAGCATTTTCGATGCCATGAAGGAGCCTAGGGGAGATCACTCTATTCTAAGCATAGACACTGCAGATGAGACTGTTGAGGCACAGATCATTGATAACGATAGTACATTTGATATAGTGGGAGGAGAGTTGATTTCAGAGGGAGCTTTACCTGATTTTTCTTGCTTTGTATTTTGTGATGATATTGTTTTTGATAGCCCTAATCTTTTTAATGAGGTTGTTACAGGTATTACTAAGGAGGCATGCACAGGAGATTATCCTACAGGTGTAGGGGATTGCACAGAGCCCCAGGGACCACCACCATTTCCAGAAAGTGTAGGGACTTGCATGATTGGAGCAAGTACCCAAGGATCACCTATTTTAGTTGATTGTTCACCAGAATTTGAGCCAGAGTTGGAGGTATTTCTTGTAGACCCAATAGACATTTTTCAGCATGAACAGGTAAGTATTTCTTCTTTTCCTTTAGAAAATTTCAGGGAGATGTCTAGATTTGCATGTGAGGAAATATTGATACATCATTTGTGAAAAATAATTGTGAAAATTCTTTAGAGGAACCCGAACTTGATTTTATTCATTGCTATGATATGCATGAGACAGATTATGCTAGAATTGATTTTGAGAAATTTTTAGATGAGCCTGAAATTGAAGTTGTTTATTGTGAAGAGTCTCTTGTTATGTCTTATGCTGAAATTGAATGTGAAAAACTTCTAGAGGTACCCGAGATTGATTTTATTGACTGTGGAACTTTTCTTGATAAATCTTATGTAGAAACTGCTTGTGAAATATTTACTGAGGTACCAAAAATTGATTTCATTGGATGCGATGCATTTTTAGATACATTTAATGTAGAGATTGATGATATTGCACTTCTTTCTTACCCTGCACGCTTGAGAAAGGTTTTACATATTTTTGTAGGGTCCAGACGAATTCTGGAATGGGTGCTCCACTTAAACAGTCTCCGACCTCCTAGAAGATTTTCCAAAAAGAATAAAGAGGGAGGAGATGATCTTGCTTTGACTTATAGCACTCCACCTCTGAAGTGACTATTGTACTTAAATCATCTTCAGCCACCTGAACAGTTTATTGCAAAGTTTAAGTGTGGGGGAGTCATGCAAAATAAAATTGAGCAAATGAAGGAAATATTTTCAGCTACTCCTACTCCTCCACTACCACGATGGAGATTATTTCTTGATAGACTCCGACCGCCAGAAATAAAAGGAAGTTTACTTCTTCTTGTATTTTCTTTCATTGCATGTTTCATTTTTATGTTCTTTAGAAGTAGAATTTTCTTTTAAAAAGAATTCTTGCTAATAAATGTGTGAGTAGAGTAGGATGAATAATAGACATTGTAAATACCATTTTATGTCTTTTGGCACTTTTTCTTCATGAGTAGGAATAAATATATCCCTCTAGGTTGTCTTGATAACATTTTAGAGTCTTTTGAAAACAAATTAAATTTGGTTGTTAAAACTTTAGATTTGAGCTCATGGATGAAATCTTGGATGCTTGAGTACTACTTGGCCATGGATTCTTGATTGAGGACTTAAGATGAATTATTTGTACCTAGTGAGGGTTAGCCTTATTGTTGTGACACATACAGGTGATTGTACTCTAGAACTTGCTTAGGTTCTTTCAAAATCATATTTCAATGATTGGATCACATTTATAGAAGTGTATCATTTTGTTTCTTATCTCGTATCAATTTTCATAAATTTCCCTTATACTACTTCATATTTCTCATTTTCCCTACTTAATCTTCATATTGCTTCTAATTTCATTTTTCTAGGGACTTGTTAGTTTAGGGATGTTCTTTGATGCTATTTTGCCCGAGACGGACAAAAGATTATGTGTGGGGGAGTGATTAGTATTTTGGAATGTATTTGCATCAAGGAAGCACTTCATTTGAAAAAAAAAAAAGTTTTCATGTGCCAAATTGAATTGAGTTTGGTATCAAGATCAAGCAAGAAGAAGTAGTTAAGGAAGACAACAATTGAGGCATCTAGATTCTTGCTCATTATTTGAAGATCCAAGGAAAACAAATGGCATACAATGAAGGAAAAAATCTGCAATAAAAAAAAATGGCACCCAATTGAAGAAGATGTATCAAAAATGCCTTGGAGCATGTTTCGGCCATTATGATAGAGGATGAATTGCATGTGAAGCCAATGCAGAAATTGTGTGCCAAGTTGAATTCAGTGGAGAAGAAAGAAAAACTGAGCCAAGTGGAAAAGAAATGAGCAGAAAAAAAACAAAGGGAGCAAGTTATCAAGCCATTGAGGGGAAGAGTGTGTTTTCGAAATCTGAATAAGTTCATTGCTGATAATAAACCAGAAATTGCAAGGATTAAGAACAAAATTACTCAACAGCAAGGTCAAGAATGTGAGCTGGAAATGCAGTTGGAAAAGAGAAAAATCAGAAGTTAATCTGCCATAAGTCAGCTTGGTATCAAGAAGAAGCTGAAAATTGGGTTTTGTATCATTTGAGTGCAAGTACTAACTGATGCTACTGGATTCGGGAAAGCTAATCACATCCTGAATAAAACAAGGAGAAGCTGCAGAGAAATCAGTGAGTTAGCAGCTGGGAAAAGAAAAACAGGAAAAAAAGACACAAAGGAGACCAAGTGGCACACCATTGAGTTTCGGCACCATGAAATTAGTGAAGATACTCTCATCCAAATTGCAGATCTGTTCCAATACATTCTGATTTCATTAGAGAAAAGAAAGGAAAAAAATCAGAAAAGGAAAAGAGAAAACAAGATTGGCACGCAAGAGTGAATTGGTACAAAGGAATTAATGAAGTCTTCTCATACAATTTTAGAAGGGCAATGCCAAAGACTCACTCCATCACACTTTGGATTTTATTATGTGGACTGAAAGGAGGGCAAAATGCATCAAGAATATCCTTGAACATTCAAGTCTTCCATTCCATCAAATTTGCTATTTTCATGGCTTTTATTTCATTTTTACCATCTCCTATATCTTTCACTTTTGAATAAACTTTTATAGATGATTGATTCTAATCATGAATAATAGTGGAGAGTAGATAATAAGCAAGCCTATGGTAGTGCAAGAATCATGTGTGTATGAGTGAGCTCCAATTTCATCATGTACTTAAAACTTAGGAAGAGAGCCACCAAAAGTTTCCCTTGGGAGGTTTAGTGAGTGAAATTCATCTCAATGAATCATGAAGGTTGAATTGCTAAGTTGTTGATTTAAGGACAAGATACTAATCCATAGAGCTTAGATTTTTGAGAATTAACAACCCTAGGTAATTTCTTTTCAATTGCTTCTACTTATGTTTGAGATAACCTAGGGGATACATATTTAGTACTTTTCGCGAGACGCTCAAGCTTAAGTGTGGGGGAGTTGATAAGTGTCATTTTGTTGATCATTTTATATACTTAAATACGTGTTTGACCCATATTTTACTTGTATAATTGTGGATTTACCCTAGGTTCTAGGATTTATACTCTTTTTGGACTTAATTGTAAATTTTGATATATTTGAGTTGTTTTGTCACTAAATTTTTGATCTACTTTTGTAAGCTTGGAAGGATCATGGACCTAGGTCAGGTTGGGTCAAATGTTGAGTCAAAAGTGGACTAGATCAAGTGATCAAGCGTCGACTCATTTGGACCGTCCGATGCAAGAACGGTTAGATCTAGACCATCTGAGAACTTCTGATCAATCCGAGCTGGGGTTAAGGCTAATCGAGCGATCAGATCAAGATCTGAAGGTTTCAGCTCAATCGGAGATCATCTAGCTGTTGGATCCCGATCAGAGAGATCTAGACCATCCATTCAAATATCAGCTTAATCTGAGCCATCCGCTACAAATCTGGAAGATCCGAGCTACCACGAGGATGATCTTGACCTTTGATCAAGATCTGGAAAATTTAAATCAAATCGGACAAGGATCCACCGTTGGATGAAGCGGAATCAATATCAGCCATTCACTGTTTAACTACTTAAACAGACTTCTCTGTTTTCATATCTGTCGCGTCCTCGCCGCAGCTGGTTTTCGTTTGGTTTCTTCTTCGTTTCCTTCGTTTTGTTCTTCGTTTTTGTTGCAATTTCTTCCATCCGAAGGCGTGGCCAACTCGATCAGCACCTTGGAGCAAGATTTGGATCCTTGGAAGAGGTTTCTATGGAGATTTAATCACTGATTTGCAGCTGTGTGCGAATCTGTGATCAGATCTGAAGTTGGAGTAATTTTCCATTGATTTGCGAGTTTAAGGGGTTCTTGGCTTGCCCTTGCGTGACGAACAAGGTGGTCTTGAGACAAGGAATGATTGAGGAGTAGTTTTCTTATTGTATTTCTGTTTTTAAGTTGTAATTTCGAATTCTGCCCTGTTCCTTATTGTTTCTGCATTTCAGATTTCTTAAGTTTCGTTTTCAGCTTAGTTACTGCTTTAATTAGTTTCCATTATGCTAGTTAATGAGATAAACTGTTTGTTAGTGAATTCTCAGGTTTAATTTCAGTTCGTTCCATGATTTCTTGCTTTCGTGCCAATTTGCGTAGCTGCGTATCAACTTTTAAATTCTGCATTTTCAGTTCTTCAGCTGTTAGCTTCATTTCTGAATCTTCTCTACCTTAATTAGGTTTCGTTTCTGCAATTCAACTAGACAATTTACTTGTTAGTGAAAGATTCCATTCAATCTCAGTTTATTCCAATTTTATTTCTGCGTATCACTGCTATTTCTGCAAACTCAGTTTCGTTTCTGAATTTTTCAGTCCATTTCGAAATTCAGTGTAAGTCTAGGCTTAATTCCTGGAAATTGAGTCAATATTTAGTGTATCAATGCACTTAGATTAGCTTACTTAGTATCTGAATTGTTTCTGAAACCAATTCCATTTCCTCATTCTTGTTCCACTGTAGCGTATCAGATTTCAGTTTGCAATTCCATTTTGTTGCTGTAATCTTCACTGTTAGCTTCTGAATTTTGTGCCCAATAAACCTTAGCTCTTTTTAAGCTTTACCGAATTAGATTAGTGACTCAATTTCAGTTTTCATTTGTTGGTTCTACCATTTGATCTGCTGAAGCAGTTCTGAATTCAATCTAGTAAGTTTACCTTCCATTTCTGTTGTTCAGTGTTATGACTGCAGGTTAGCTGGTAATTTCTGAAAACGTGCCAAGCAATTGGTGGTTCTTTTACAAGATCTTGTTGAACTGTAGATTAGAGCAATTCATTTCAGCTGGTTTGTTTGAGTTTGCATATGGTTTGATGTTTCATTTCAGCTTTCATGTTCTGAATTTTGGCATTCGAATTCTGCACTTAAGTTCATTTCTGAATTTTACTGTATTCTTCTCTGATTTCGAGCTTTAATGCATAATTAGCTTTTCACTATTAGCCTTGTCTTCCAAGTGGTAGTAATTAGTTTCAATTTAGAATTTTCAATCACAGCTTTGGAATTTAGTATCATTTAGGCACATTGATTTCTTTCATTCCTTGCGTATCAAGTGTTCTCTTATTCATTTGCCTTGCATTGAGCTTGCACCTAATATCAAATTGTATTTCCAGATTTGATCAAGTGAAATTGTTTGATTAGGTTTCTTATTGGTTAAGTTCCTTAGCTATCATTACCCTTGTTTAGCTTATTTAGTTAAATTCTCTTCCTTTCCATTGCATTTTCTTGTCTATTTGAAACCAAATACCAAATTTAATTTGAAACCCAAAACTCTTGACGACACATAAACTCGAGCACGAATCAAACAACTTGAACTAGCCTTTGGAAAAATACGACCTGTGGCCCCTTTACTACGCTTTTATTCTTTGATTGCAAAAAGGGTTTCTAGCACATTTATAAATTCTAAATTCTGATGGATCTACATTCGTGACAACTTTAACTTAGCTCATTTGGGTCTATCACCCCTCCCCCCTCTAGCCGGTCCACCACATCCAACATTCTTTACTGCTGCATCCCTAGTGCCTGAGAGGAGTCAAGCGCCCGAGAAGCTAAGCGCCTGATAGATATCAGGAGCCCCAGATGGCTTGTTCCTGTGGGTGAGTTCGGCTAAGCTGGCAAGTTTCCACGTCAGCAACTCAGGCGCCCATGAGCCATCAGGCACCCCAGGGGTCCCAGGCGCCCAAGACCAGAGGATAGGAGTTTGGTCGAGTCTGCGGATAAGGACGCGTCTGATTCGCGACATGTGTCAGGTGCCCCATAAGCCTCAGGCGCCCAAGAACTGCCTATATAAGGGGCTTCACCCCTTGCGTTCCAGAATCAATTCCATTCAACGAAAAGAAGCTTTCTTGCAACTCAAGCATGCCAACGCTCTTTAGAATTCTTTCGTGCTCAAGTTCTTCCGGCCCACAAATGATTAAGATCAACGACACACCACCCAAGACAATCTGCGATCCTTCCGGTGTCGTCGGTATATTTTATTCGTTGTTCAAATTCTGTACTCAACTTACATATTTGTAATACTTTTTCGACGTATAGAATTGCCCAACAAAAATGGTCAAGGACCGTGAGTCTTGGAGTATGAGCCGTCAAAGACTCCGAACTAAGTAAAAAAGAAACGTGTTGGCGTTGACAACGATCTCACATGCTCATGTAACATAATTAAATCATGTAAATTAATTAATTCAAATTTTAGAAAATTAAGACAAAAAAATGAGATTTTAAAAATTAAAATTGATAAATTAGAAAAATTAACTAATAATCTTGCTAACTTAGAAAATCCAGAAATTTCCCCTCACTGTGATTTTACTTAAAGATTTTTTTCATTCTTAGGACTAGAAATGGTTAGATAAGGACCTGACTTGATTGGAACTTGTACAACCTAGTATTAGGGTAGGGCATGATGATAGTACGATAGGGAAACTTGTCTAAGGAGTCACGTAGGGTAAGGCATACCCTATTTGGTATTTTTAGTCTAGTGGAACTAGCCGGAGCTACCTCGTCACATCCTCGACTAGTTAGACCAAGGTTTCTCAAAATGTAACTTAAAAATGCAATTTCTTTAAAAGGGTTTCTCTAGGAAAGGGTCGTTACTTCGATAACCAACAAGGCCCCTGTACCTCGCCAAGACCTGGAAGCCGATTATTGAAATTTATTTTAAATCTACTACTTGTTAAACTCGAATTTCACTCAAGGTTCAATCAAATCATAGTTTTTAACCTAAACACAAAGATAAAAGTTGACACATCTCACAAAACAAATAACGGTTCCCTGTCTTGTCACTTAGAAATGTGTGAGATGCTTAGGAGATAAAAAGATTAGTCCAACCCAACTAACTCCACACATCTAATTAATTTCACCTTTAAATTAATGAATTAAATTTAAAATTTTACCTTATTTAAAATTCTAAAATGATTAAACTTAATATTTTTTTTTAAATTTAAACTAAATTTTCCAAAATTTAAATTTAATTCAAACTAAACTTAATTTTTCAAAATCAAATTTAACTTTTCAATTTAGGATTTAAATTTTCATTAAATGCTTTAGGTTTCTTTTTGTTCACTTACCCGAAAATTATTTAATTTGTTACCAATATTTCTATACAAAGAAATTTTTTTCGACAATCATTTTTTGGAAAATTAAGTTTTGCAAAAGTCACCTTGGGTTTCACTTAGAATTTTTTTTTATTTTATTTTCACTTAGAAAATGTCAATAGACCGGACTTTGATATTTATATATTTTTTCGAACTTGAGTATTTTTTAAAATTTCTCTTATGTTTATATCTCTTGTGGTATTTTTAAAATCATTTTAAACATAGGATTTCTCCTTTATAGTTCTTTATATTGTTTACCTTTTTCAAAAAGGAGAAAGAAAAAGAATAATTTATTTTTTAAATTGTTAAATCAAAGTAGTTTTCAAAAGTTTTTTCTAAAATTAGTTTTTTTTAATATTTTGAAATTCTTTTTGTTTGAATCCAACCATAAGACTCAGAGAAAAATTTACTTGTGGTCAACAAGCCTCCTAGGACTATGTCAGGTTTAGGGGGAGTTCAAATTAAAAGAAGTATTAGAAGTTTTAAAAATACTATATTTTCAAATAGCACTATGAAAATATAATATTCTCATTTTTCTAAATATATTTTTTAAAATCATTTTGTCTTTTGAACATCTCAGAAGTATTAGAAGTTTTATCTTTTGCAGTGGCTGTTGATGTTAGACTCTCCCATGTAAATTGTGGTGATAGAATTTTTTACTTTACACATGCAGAATCAAAGATATAGAAAACAAGAAGGCAAGATTTACCATGTGGTATATTGGATTCTTTTTTTCTACATGGAGCCTTTTCGAAGATTCTGAGCAATTCAACAATATTTTGCTTTGGGCTCCTTATATTACATTATTTATTTATTGAAAGTTTCATGCTACCTTTTCCATGATTTTGAATTGAGAATAATAGTTGCCAGCTTTTTCTGTATGAATCTGATTCATTTATTCTACTTATACAGCCTCTCAGTATCTTGTGTCGCTGTTTTCAAGATATAGATAAGTACACAATAGGTTTTCCTCGTGGCAATGGGCATGGGCAAACAAATAGTTTTCGTGCTATGAAACACCGTTTACCTGGGCATGTAAGGATGACAATCTCATTGAGTTATTTGAATTGAAGCATTATCATATCCATTTGGCTCAAATTTTGAGTTGGAGTTCTTGTCTGACAGTATACTTTTATTCTTCCTGCGACCAAAGAATTACCAAAACAATGCATAAGATCTGGAAGGGGGGCTAAATATGAGTCAAGGAAGCATGTAGGTATCCACATGCCAGATGATCATATTTGTCAAGCTATATGGTACGAAGTCTGGATGAACCCCTCATTTCCACAAGGTTTGTTAGGATGAAAAAGCTGGAAGGCAGTTTCTCTCGCTATATCTTTTGTAATAAAATACATATTTTCTTGCTCAACATAGTGTAAAGTGGCCTTCAGAAGATCAGTGGATGCTAGATCCTATCCTAATCGCAGATACTTATGAGCCAGAGGTACGAACCACTAATTGATTGTTTGCTGAATTAGTACATCTATATATGTTTATCTATCCATCTATCTCTTGCAGGATCATCTTATTTAGGCTACTGAGAAAGAACATGCACACACAATTTGATAATTCGATATTTTCACTTTCATATGATTGTTGCACTGCATGCTATGGACCAGACTACCATGCACCTGTACTGGCAGCAAGAATACAGTCAAAACCAACTCCTAACTGCAGTGCTCTTACAATGTCATAACCATATGTTGCGGCAATCTTAAGGCTAAAATATGCTTATAATTGGTGTATTGATGTTCATAAATAGATAGGAAATGTCATGTCCAGAATTCTTGTAGCTTTAGAAATTTCTCCATGTGGCACATGATCATTGTCTCAGCATAAGATTTGTTTTGGTTTGGGGGCATAGAAATTTAGTATATCTAATAATTTTGGGGAGGGAAACATTGTTTAGCATTGGCATGGTTGTCAAGATTCTCTACTCAAGTTCATAATTTGGTGGGACGTTGCATTGGAAAATATTTTGTTAGAAGACATTTGTGTTGCTGTTTTCCTGGAGAATCCTTTTTTTTCTTGTGCTGCATTTGAGTGTTTCAAACTGATGCATTTCCTATTTAACATTAACATTGTGGAAATTGATCTGTGATTCTTTTTCATTTTCTAGGGACTTGATTTTGTTGTCGATGGTGGTGTTCGAATGGCTGATCCATCTACTGTGGTTGATATGACAGGAAAGCTTCCGACAATTATTCACTAGGGAAAGGTAATCTAGACATGTAAAATTGGCAAACTAGTTCCCATTTTGCTTACTTTCTTAGCTTTGTCTTCTACGACCTTCATCAATCATACTATTTGGAGAGCCAATATCAGTACTGTCGAGATTTGTTTGTTTTAATTTTATTTCATTTATACAAATTAATTTATAATTTTTTTTAGGTGATAAGAATATTGGATTTTGTTCAAGATGTGATGGTTGAAGATTGAAGATGCAGTAAAATTTGGAAGTTTGGTTATGTTTTGCTTTAGGAGAGACTTAATTTTTTGTTAGTTCTTAAACTAAATATATTGGGTACATTTGTGATTGTGATTAGTGTATAGTTATTTTTTGAGATGACCAATTTGACAGTCTTGTATTGTAAAAAAATTAACAATTATTGATTAGCACTTTAATTTCAATTTAAAATTTTTATTGGTATTTATGTTAATTAGTTATATGCATAAATATTTATATCATGAAAATATTGAAAATGGATGAGATATTTATTAATATATGATATTTTTTAAGTCACAATAGAACACCAAATTATGTAGATAAAAATATCATTATAAAATTCATATGAAGACATTTCAAAATGTCATAATAAATAACTATTAATGATAATTTTAAATGTCTTTATAGACTAATATAGCAAGCATTTATATGTGTTACTATAAATTACATAACGAGGCATTTTAAATTAACTTTATAAACTATCATTAGTGACATTTTTTATTATGACTATAAATAAAATTCAAGACACTTATAATTATCTTGATAAAAAATTTTAAAGGACATATAAATTTGTCATCATTATTATAATAAAACAGCATGTATAAATGTCATTACAAATCTTATAGTTACACTATTTTTGTCACTATAACAATTATTCATGCTATTAGTGTTGTCACTATTTTTATTTTATAGTGGCATTAAGAATTGTCATAGGTGATAAGACTTTAGACGACATCACTATAGAAGACATTTTAACTTAATGTCACTATATCAAAAATGTCAGTATAAGTAATATATGATGATACTTTTCAATGTCATTAAAAGCATTTTTTCTTGTAGTGATAGTAGTATAAAAATATGTCTATTCTATACTCATCAGAAGTGCTAATGGGGATGACCTAGATTTCAACATCCCACAGTTGTGCCTCCTATTTTGACAAAAAATCCTTGTAAATGCTCTATAGTTGGGAATGAACCATGAATACTTGAGTGACAATTTGACACCCTTTTGTTCTGTCATAATCTCGAGAGCTAAATGATCACTATAAAAGGTGGCAAAAGGCGATCCGTTCACCCTCAGCGCCCCTATCAACCTGTCCAGGGCCAACAGAAAGGAGGTAAATCATGGAGTTACTAGCCCAGATGTTACGGTTAGTACGTGAGAAGGATGGACACATTAGTTTTGTCAAGTTTTAACCATCAAACTTTAAGATGATAATATTTACGTACAAATCATTAATTCATCTCGTGAGTACTAAATAATCACTATAAAAGAAGTTTATATAAAACGCTCATCCAATTCATCAATCTAGATTTACTAAACCATGAGCAACCATAAGAAAGTTTTGTATGGTTTGAAATAAAAACCCCCAGTCGAGGAAAAATATATCTCACCTTATTCATAAAATCTCATAGAAATAATATATATGTTGCAATTTTGATACACTGTGACTTTTCTCCGGGTGAAAATCATACCTTTATTCATTTATTGTGTTGGATCAATTTTAATATAACAGTACTCTATTTGTAACATTTTTGACTGACTTGAAATAATTTTGCTCCACGTTGAAGCAACTTTGACGAAAACTGCAATATATAATAGTAGTAGGACAATATTTCTTTGGATAAAAATTAGGATGAGACTCCTTTTTGATATTTTTGTAAAAATGAGGGTTTTTCCGTGATGACAAAAACACCCATTTGATTTTTGCCATAATTTTATAGCAGATCATTTCTCTCTATTTGTGGATTATTTTTGATAAAAATTAAAAGAACTACCTTATTTTTGTTATTATTAAAAGGATACCTCATATTACAAAAAATCAAAAGGACCACCCTTATCCTATGTTATTTATTTTTAAAATGCTTTATGATAGGGTTGGATAGCCCGGGGCAGGCACGTAGAATGAAGAAGTTACGTGACATGACACGTCGGTTCGAAGTGACCCTCCTTCCCGAGCCTCAGACCCCGGGAAACACGCCCTGGGAGGATAACCAGAAGACCCTTTCCGGGATCATTCCCGGACCCCCCCCCCCCTCCCCCCGAGGGGTGGGGTCCCGAGAGCGCCTCGGGCATTCTAGCGCCCGAGCTCACCCGGGTCAGAAGGCTCCGAGCTCACCTCGGGGTAGCGGAGCGTGATTTAGCGTCGACCTCAAGCAATGGTCCTCCCCCCCCCCCCCCCTTTTAACGGACCTATGGTTAAGTCTCCCCGTCGTAAGGAGTCATCACGACTCTTAGATGTCGCAACGGGCCGAGGCGTGGCAACGACGCAGACCGTTTCAAAAGATATCCAACAACCGCCGAAAGAAGAGGGGATGTGGCATAAATCATAGAGACGTGGCACTAAACGAGGAAATGTGCTCAGTCTAGCACCCTCAGTATAAAAGGTAGTCCAACCCCTCCGGTACGCTCTCTCAACCCGACATATATTTTCCTTTCTTGCTGTCTTTACTCTCCATCGATGCACTGACTTAAGCGTCGAAGTGGACTCCGCCGGACCACTTTCAGCGTGTCCCCTAACGCTCGTGTTAATCTCGCAGGGCACAGAGTTTCTCCCCAACACAGCGACTTCCACGTGGTCAGACCTCCGGTGACTGGACATCGTCGTCGACTCCTTCCGGAACAAATTTGGCGCCGTTTGTGGGAAACTAGCAAAGCACCTGAAAGAGCACCGATGGCAGGACCGGAGGGACAACCCCTTATCCTTACAAGAGAGGAACTCGATCGCCTAGTAGCCAACGCCATTAAAGAGGCGTTGGAGCAACACCAAGTCGAACAGGCTGCCTCGCAACAAGGGGATCCTATGAGGGAGGAGATCCCCAGAGTCTCCTCTCGCATTCACGGAGATCCGTCAACCCGGTGGGGCGACGGGACGGAGCAGCCCTAGGCCCCCAAAGAGAGTCTCCCGGAGACATTAAGAAGGCCCACTCGGTAGCCTCCAGCGCCCAGAGGCACGGAGAGGGACAGGGAAAGAGGGATAACCCCAAGACCTCCCATAAGATTCCCGATTATGATGGGAAGATGGGTCCAAAAGATCACGTCTATAAATTCGAGAATGATACACTCCTACACCAGTATACTAATGGTGTGAAGTGCCGGGTGTTCTTAAACACCCTGTCCGGAGCAGCTCAGCGGTGGTTCCAGAGGCTGCCACCAGGTTCCATCAACTCCTTCGCGGAGTTCAGGACAGCCTTCCTGCACTATTTCGTGAGCAGCCGTTGCTACCAGAAGACGACAATATATTCGCCCTTAAGCAGGAGCCTAAGGAACCACTCAAGGAGTACATCCAGAGGTTCAACCGGGTGGCGCAAGACGTGCCCAGTGCAATATCAGAGATACTCATCAGTTCCTGCACCCAAGGGCTCGCTGAAGGAGACTTCTTCCGATCCTTGGTAAAGAAGCCCCCCGCCAGTTTCAATGATTTGTTGGGACGCTCCGTCAAGCATGTCAATGTGGAAGAAGTACAGTATGCCCCCCGCAAAGATCCAGTTGGAGCCCCTCCTCCGGCGGCTCCCCGATCAGACAGGAGGGAGCCCTCGGCCCCTGCTCGGGGAAAAGACCTTCACCCAGGTAAGGACCAGTGGGTCGGTAGGCGACGGCTAGTTGAGACGGTAGACACCGAGCAGCTGGAGCCATCACCAAGGTACTGTAGTTACCATGACAGCTCGACACATTCCACTGAGGAGTGTCACACCTTGATGAAGAAGTTCGGTGAGGAGGCAGATACCAAACCTCGAAGAAAGTGGAATAAGTCGGGGTATCGCAGAAGGTCGCCAAGGCAAAGTTTTTCCCCTCGGCGACAAGATGCCGAGGAAAACGAGGCCCGACATCGGTCTCGATCACGATCGCAAGGTAGGAGTCGAGGGCCTACACCCCGAAGATCTCTCTCCTTAAAAACAGACCCCCAGAAGGGCAAGGCCCCCATGCGTGGTCCACCCTTGGGTCATGTGGGAGTCATCTCCGAAGGACCTACGGGTGGGGACTCCTACCAGGCGAGGAAGTCTCATACCCGGCGATTGGAAAACTACTCCATTGGGATGAGACGAAGCCAGGAGCCAGGCCCTACAATATCTTTTGGGCCATCCGACCTTGAAGAAGTAGAAGCTCCCCATGAGGACGCCTTAGTGATTGTAGCTCGCATTGCCAACTATGAGGTGAAGCGGATCTTCGAATATACGGGGAGTTCCGTGAACATCCTGTACAAGGCGGCTTGGGACCAGATGAAGATCGACGAGGATGAACTACTCCCGGTCTCGACCCCACTCTTCGGTTTCATAGGGTATCGAGTACAGTCGGTAGGGCAAATCACCTTGTCATTCTCGTTGGGCAGTGACAGGCTTGAAAGAACCCGGAGGACTCCTTTCTTGATCGTGGACACGCCCTCCTCCTATAATTCCATTCTGGGCCGCCCGATGCTCAGCACTTTCCAGGCGGTGGTCTCTGTTTACCACTAGAAAAAAAAGTTCCCGATAGGTGACCTGGTGGTTGAAGTCAGAGGAGACCAGCTAGTGTCTCAGCGGTGCTACAGCGGGGAGGTCAAAACCGAGTCTCGGAAGAACCCGAGGGGCCTGGAAGACTAGCTGAAGGCGGTCATGTACACAAGGCGAAGGGCAAAAACTAGGGAGGTCCGGGCTCGACAGCGGTCTCGGACCCTTCTAGTCTCGGTAAGATTTTTGGATTTTATCTAGAGTGTCCGTCTGTGTATTTTTGTGGTCTCGCAGCAAAATTAAGTAATAAAGGGAAATGCTTTCCTCAAAATGACAACGCCCCACCGAGGAATTAAAAACCTTAATACCTTGCGGTGCAGCCGAAGCCCAGGGTACTTAGCCTTGGCCTAGGATGCACACGCTCAGCCAAGTACCCAAAACCCTAATACCTCACGGTGCAGCCGATGCCTGGGGTACTTAGGCTTGGTCTGGGATGCACATGCCCAACCAAGTACCCAAAACTCTAATACCTCCCGGTGCAATAGATGCCCGGGGTAATTAGGCTTAGTCTGGGATGCACACGCCCGACCAAGTACCCAAAACCCTAATACCACGTGGTGCAGCCGATGCCCGGGGTACTTAGGCTTGGTCTGGGATGCACATGCCCGACCAAGTACCCAAAATCCTAATACCTCGTGGTGCAGCCGATGCCCGGGGTACTTAGGCTTGGTCTGGGAAGCACACGCTCGACCAAGTACCCAAAACCCTAATACCTCGCGATGCAGCTGATGCCGGGGTACTTATGCTTGGTCTGGGATGCACACGCCCGACCAAGTACCCAAAACCCTAATACCTCGCGGTGCATCCGATGTCCGGGGTACTTAGGCTTGGTCTGGGATGCGCACGCCCGACCAAGTACCCAAAACTCTAATACCTCACGGTGCAGCCGATGCACGGGGTACTTAGGCTTAGTCTGGGATGCACACGGCTGAGCAAGTACCCAAAACCCTAATACCTCACGGTGCAGCCAATGCTCGGTGTCCTTAGGCTTGGCCAGGGATGCACACACCCGACCAAGTACCCAAAACCCTAATACCTCGCAGTGTAGCCGATGCCCGGGGTACTTAGGCTTGGTCTGGGATGCACACACCCGACCAAGCACCCAAAACCCTAATACCTCGCGGTGCATCCGATGCCCAGGGTACTTAGGCTTGGTCTGGGATGCACATGCCCGACCAAGTACCCAAAACCCTAATACCACGAGGTTCAGCCGATGCTCGGGGTACTTAAGCTTGGTCTGGGATGCACACGCCTAACCAAGTACCCAAAACCCTAATACCTCACGGTGTAGCCGATGTCCGGGGTACCTAGGCTTGGTCTGGGATGCACACGCCCAACCAAGTACTCAAAACCCTAATACCTCACGGTACAGCCGATGCCCAAGGTACTTAGGCTTGGTCTGGGATTCACACGCCCGACCAAATACCCATAACCCTAATACGTCGTGGTTCAGCCAATGCCCGGGGCACTTATGCTTGGTTTGGGTTGCTATAAATTCCCCACCAAGGACACAAACCAGGACGCCTCATTCTCCCGAGCGCCCGGGACAGGTAGGCGCTGCGGAAGCAGCATACCCGACCAAAGGAATATAAGCGAAACATTCAAAAGAATAATCCAGGCATACACATACACGGGGTAACAAAAATATTGCTTTATTTATATGAAAAATACAGGTGGTCAACATCTCAGAGAATTATCAAGATACAATTGTAATATCTTGTGAGAGAAAGCGCTCTTCTACTTAGGTCATTCTCCTCTACAGCGTCATTACTACAGGGTCGCTAGGCTCGGAGCCACCTCCCAAATATGTGGTGCGCAGGAGTCTGTCAACGGGGTCCTTGAATCTTTTGCCACTTTCTGGGTACTCCATCTGAGTAGTTAGTAATAGATGAGGACGCCTGAGGTAACACATGGGTAGCACGACCCCATCTGGAGACCCCGACCACCTCTTCCCGCAAAGATGAATCCGATACAGTGTTCAGAAGGAAGAGGAAGGGGAACAGCAACGGCAATTTCTCTCAGGAGCGTGTAAAGATGCAAAGAAGAATTGCCTTAATAGGAGGGGAGAGTAGCCACTGCAATTTCTCTTCGGATAGGAGATCAACGAAAAGAAGAAAGAGAAAGAGAAAAACCAGCGGTTGTAGCCCCCCCCCCCCCCCCCCCCGCTCTTGATGACGGCGTTTCCCACAAACACCATCCTCTGACCAAAATACAGGGAAAATGAGGATTCAGAAGAGGATGGCGTTTGCTGGCACACCGGCACTGGCAAACCAGGGGGAGGTGATCAGCAGGATGAGTCATCTCCTCTATGCCCCTTAGAAGTCCATGTAATGTCTTTTCTGGACTCTTCAGATAACCCGAGAGTCCCTCATCCTCCAGGATCTTTAGCGAGACTGTGGACATTATCTCCACCATGGTCCCCGACGAGGGTACTGATACAAAAGCATCTACCTCTCTTAGACCCCTCAGCTAAGAACACTATTGCATCTCCGATATCAGGCATCATGGACACCAAGGAAGAAGGGAAGAACACTGGGAAGAAAGCAGACGGAAGGTATGGATGAAGGAGATGGTGTACCCATCTCCCCCTATTTTTGTTGACCACTGCCTCTCTGTGCAGTTAATACAGGAATGATGCAAGAACAACAATAGACGCCAAAGCGTTGCTTCGACCAACGCGCCCATGTTGCGCCTAGGAACCCACTACCCTTTGTGAGCTTATTCAATAAGATCACGGGTGATGCGGAGGCGACGTTTTAGGAGCTACCCGCAGTCGCCAGAAGGAAAGATCGACAGGGGCCCACCTTGGACATAAATGCAGGCAGGGCACTATGACTTGTGAATCATCCTAGGGGACCCACACCCAGGATCATCCTCGAAACAAAAAAATACCTTCCAATTCGTTAAGTCCGCAATACGAAGGCACGAGACTCATTGAGCAAGACACCGGCACATACACAAGAAATAGTAAAGATGATCACACTAATTCAAAATTGCTACAACAGAGCCCGACCCCCTGGTAAACCTAGGGTCCTACAAGTTTGAGCCCGAGAGAGAGAGCCCCCTATCTAACTCGGCCAACACTTACAAATGCAGATCGGCATCGGGAGGTAGGAGCTGATCCTTCTTCAACTGATCGATGGCCCCATGGAAGCCCTGCTACAGGCGCTTCATTACCTGGTCGACCACGATAGCACGGAATTCATCCGACTCCAGAAACTTTTCCTTGAAGCCTGCTTCAACCTCCTCAGAGCTAGAAGCATTGGTAACCTGAAGAGCAAAGAGTTCAGCCTCAGCAACCTCATAGGAACGCCTTAGCCATCCCAGCTTGGCAGACATCTCAGTCTGCTTGGCTAAAGCCTCTGTGAGCCTCTTCAACGCGGCCCACTCGTCCGACCGAGCCTGAGCCAGGTCATCCTCCAGGATAGATGCGCAGTCAGTGACCATCATGTGATCAGACTCCTTCTGATTGAGTTGCTCCGCCTGATACTGAACGCACGTGTTTAACCTCTCGGTCGAGGCTACCATGTGTCGGATGTCATCCAATAACTTCTTCTCCCTCATCTGAAGCTGGTCCCTCTCCTGCATCACCTGGAGCGGGTCCTTAGTAACAACCACCGCTTTCTCAGATGACAGACGCTCTCGGTGGCGGGAATTCTGAAGAACCAGCTCTTTGTCCTGCAAGGTGCCCAGTGTTAGGATGTATACTAAAAGTCTTGCCTTTTTTGTATAGTCATCCATATTTTGAAAAAGAATCACAACAACACTAGATGCGTATTTATATTAGTATATGCATAAAAATCCTTTACTTTACATTGTAGATAACATGGTGTGGTGTCACACGGAAGATCATGTTATCAGTTCCTTGCCTAGTATAAGTAGAGGCTCACAGCCGAGATGGAATTGGACAAACCATCGAGATAGTTGTAGTGTAATTAGGTGTGGTTGGTCTTGACCATAGAATTACACTAGTGTGCTTTGTGTGCATTGAGCAAGACTAAAATCAGAGGTCATCCAATTTGTACTAACTTGCTAATTGGATTAGACCTCGGATTTATTATGGAGTACAATCCCTAAATCCCGATATAATAACGGGCACATATATTTAATAATTATTTCTTTGATTTACCAATGGGTGAAATTTATTATGTTAAATCGATAGGCCCGGTAAGTTGGGAAATAATATTAATTATATGGTGTGTCGTTGATTATAGACGGAATCCGTGTCCAGGTGAGTCGGGATGATGATGCCCCCTTGATGAGCTCAAAAGGTTCATCATGTTAAACCCTGCAGGTGAATTTGATCCGACATGATGATAAGATTGAGTGGTACTAGTCAAGGAGCCAAAAGTCGATTAATTAAAATTGTCAGTAATTTAAATTAATCGATGGACATTCGATATCTTAAACACGGGGGATGGATGACTCGTAATAGGTAGAGTCCATATGTAAATATGGGGTTGGTGAGGTAATTCAATGAGGATCCTTTAGTAGAATGGATCTTCATTAATGGATCGGGTTTGGATTCATTAGCAGGCCAAGATCCAATTCCTCGTCATGGTCCCTATCGTAGCCCTATATATACCCCATGTGGTATGAAATCAATTGATCCAATGAAACACTAGAAAATCCTAAGGGGGCGTTTGGTTTGTTCCATTTTCATTTTCCAGAAAATTGTATTTTCTAGTTTTTTGGAAAATGACTTTTTTTTATATTCCAGTTTTCCAGAAAATGCTATGTTTTTTTGGAAAACAAAGTTAAAAAATACAAACCAAACATGTTTTCCAAAAAATCACATTTTCTACAGAAAATGAAAATAAAAAATAGACTGAAAAATACAAACCAAACACTCTCTAGATTTTTCCTCTCCTTCTCTCCTCCTCCCTCTCNCTGATGAGCCGACCTAACATCTTGGCGAACATGACTTCCTCTGCAATAGCCAGACAAAAAGAACATCAGTCAGAACTAACGGGCATTGAAGAAAAAGATGAACATACCCAGGGTGGGGCTGATTCGCGTCACTTTAGGGCTGAGGCCCGCCCAGTACATAAGCTCCTCACTCTGCACCAGCCCTGGGCCGCTGAATTCCATGTCGGAGAGTACTTTCCTAGCATGCTGGTACACAGGGCCCTCGAGAAACTTATCTAAAGAAGGTGGAGTCGGCAAATCCTCTATCCAACCTAGAGGACTGAAGGGTAATGACGACGGTCGAATAAAGAAGAACTTCTCCTTCCACCCTTTATGCGATAAAGGAAACCCTCCTAAAAACTTATGGCCCGGTCGGGGTGCGAAACTAAAGACCCCTCGGGAACCGATCGGGACGATGAAAGAATGAAAGAGGTGAGGAGTCAAAGGGAGATCACAAAGCTTGAAAATGATATACGCCCCTCCCATCTGAGCGAAAGCATTGGGAGCCATCTGATGAAGGGGAATATCGAAATAGGAAGCTATGTTCGTGAAGAAAGGAGGGATAGGGAAACAGAGTCCTAACTCCATCTGCCCTAGGAAGAAGGTCGACATGCCTGCGGGAGGCTCTACCGGCGTCTGACCCACCCTAGGGATAACCACCGCCATCTTGGCCGGGATGTTGTAGGACTCGGTGGCCACCTGCATAGCCTCCAGCCTCACTCTCGAAGAGACGGACTCATACCATTCTGCTCGATAGTCTTCCATGGTTCCTAAGGGGGGAGATAAGAAGGAGACAGACTACTTATGCCAAAGAAGCCTTACAGGAGAAGAAGAAGACCAAGTGCACACAGTCGCAGAGCCAGAAGTGGGCCTAACGTCGCCATCTTCCCCTCTTATACCCAGGAAGTCGCCTGTCTGGGTGCAATGGGGAACAGGCACACGGAAAGCGAGAAACCACCCCCACCCGGACAGTCGCCTGACGTGAGCCAGCTACAGTGGCACACGTCAGTAAGAATTCGGCAAGGTGGTCGTTGAAACACGTGGCGAAGAAGCCTTCACGGGGGCACCTTGTCTCCATCAAATAAAGCGCCAGGTGCCTTTATAGCGGAGAGACAGACATCATCGTAGAAGTCTTTTTGGAAAGGGTGAAACCAAAAGGAGGATTTCTCGGAACTGGTGATGGAGATTATAATTCGAAGATCCCTTATAGCTGTTGAAGGGGCAGGTATGGACACCGAGTCCCGCCGAAACTCCGCTTCTTCATCTTCTCACTAGTCCGATCAATCAGCCACACTTCCTTTGATCAGACTTGAAGGGAGGGACTTGTGATAGAGTTGGATAGCCCATGGCAGGCACGTGGGATGAAGAAGTTGCGGGACACGACACGTCGGGTCAAAGTGACTCTCCTTCCCGAGCCTCAGGACCCCCTCGGGGAACACGCCCTGGGAGGATATCCAGAAGACCCTTTCCGGAATCCTGCTCGGGACACCCTCCCCAGGAGTGGGGTCCCGAGAGCGCCTCGGACATTCTAGCGCCCGAGCTCACCCGAGTCAGAGGGCCCTGAGCTCACCTCAGGGTAGTGGACCCCGATTTAGCTTCGACCTCAAGCAATGGTTCTCTTCCTCCCTCCCCTTTTTTACGGACCTATGAATAAGTCTCCCCGTCGGAAGGAGTCATCACGACCCTTAGATGTCGCAACAGGCCGAAGCGTAATAACGGCGCAGACCGTTTCAAAAGTCATCTAATAACCACCGAACGAAGGGGGACGTGGCATAATTCACGGAGACGTGGCACTAAACGAGGGGAGGCGCCCAGTCTACCGCCCTCAGTATAAAAGATAGTCCAATCCCTCCGGTAAAGGGGTTACGCTCTCCCAACTTTACACTCACTTTCCTTTCCAGCTACCTCTACCCTCCATCAATCCACTAACTTGAGCGTCGGAGTGGACTCCGTCGGACCCCTTCCGGCGTGTCCCCTAACGCTCGTATTAATCTCGCAGGGCCCTGAGTTCCTCCCCGCCACAGTGACTTCCACGTGGGCAGAACCTCGGTGACTGGTCATCGTCGTCGACTCCTTCCAGAACAATTAAGATTTTCATTTCAGGGCTATCCCCCCTTCCTAGCCGACCTAAGACGATCCTACATGTACGATTTCAAATTTTATATGATGAATGTTATTTTGTGAATGTCGAATGTTTGTTTGTTGATATTTGAGTGGATGTGTGGTTTTTTTTGATGTTGTTTGTGAATGTAATGAATATTTGAATTTGAGGTATTGAATGAATGTATTGTATTTTGAATTTGAATGTAAATGTGAATTGAGTGTATTGTATTGAATATAAAATAAGATGAAATTTGTGGGAGATTCAGTAGAAATTTTTTCATAAATTTGTAACAAAAATTATATTTTTGTCGCTAAGTTATGATAACTTATCATAATTAAGTTATCATTACATAGCGACAGATTTTCCATCTCTATTTTATTGACGAAGAAATAATTTTTCGTTGCTAATTAGCAATGAAAATTAATTTCCATTGTCATGTTCATTCGTAACTTAGCAACGGATTCCATCGTTAATTTTAGCGACAAAAGTTTAGTTTCGTCACTATAGTTTAGCGACAGAATTTAGTTTCCTACACTAAATAACGTTGGCGGTCGATACATTTGTGATTGGACATATCAATCACTAATAGGTCACTAAATATTTTTAATGACTGAATATTCAGACAGTAATCATGATTCTTTTTTAGTGAGTTATAGGGAGTAAGAATTCGAAATTTGAAATCACATAAAATAAAAGTGTTAATCATGCTTATTGTTTGTTTAAGCATATGATACAATTAATATTTGTTGAGGCAATCTATAGTCCGGAGTGACCATGTGTTTTGATATTTAGGCAAAGGGTTTAAGTTATGTTTTCCCTTGTGATTTAATATGTGTATGTGAGTGTGCAGGATGTACAGGTTACACATATTGGCTTGGCTGGACGGCTTCAGTATGGTGAAGGGTGGCATGGAGATAAGCTGGAGGCTTGTGTGCACCCGAAGGACCTTGGTATGGCAGGGACGATGAGTTGAGGGGTGCGGACTTCGAGGCGTACGTAAAAGATGACATGGAGACAAGCTGGAGGCTTGTGTGCGCATCCGAGGGACGAGGGCCGAAGATGAAGAGGGTGTGAAGGCAATAGTCGAGGCTGCTGGTGAGGAGTCAGTTGAGTCGAGAGGGTACGAGTGCTGAGTGCTTGTACTCGGGAAATCCTAGGGTTCAAGTGCTGAGAGAAGTGTACTCGGGAAGGAAAACCCTAGGTGTGTGAGTGGACCAGTCAACTGTCATTGGGGCAGTCGACTGATAAAACTCACAGAAAGTTTTCGGCTGGAGACCAGTCGACTGCCCTGGGAGCAGTCGATTGGTAAAGTCAAAAACTAACCGTTACAGCTAACCGTTGGACTGCTGTTTGGCTGGCACCAGTCGACTAGTGGCGAGGGTTTCAGAATTGAGTTCTATTTAAAGAGGCTCGGGTTTGGCTGGAGACTCTTGACGAATTTGGCTTTGGGTAAGAGCCAAATAGTAGTCTAAGTACTCAGATATTGTCGAGGTGTTATGGCGAGGTTTCTCCACCCACAAGGAGCGACAAGGGCTAGCCGAAGGGTATCCGGGGAGTGATCCACCGAAGGATTCTTGGATTAGTCATCTCTTGGAGGTGGATACCAAGTAAATCAGTATTGTTAGCATTGTTTAATTGTTAGTTTTATTTTATTGTATTTTCGTTTGCGCAACTAACAATGTAGATAGAAGAACGAATCGAAGAATTACTATTCACCCCCTCTAGCAAACGTCAACGATCTAACAATATCTAATCAAACAGGACATAATTGTCAATATAATAGGAATAGGTATTATAGAAAGAGAGGATATTGTCAATTAGTTATATTTTATTAATCTCAATTATTTTTTAGAAGTTTTCTATAGAATTTCATATGGCTTTTTACCAAAAGGTGTACGTGGGAATCCATATTTATTACAAAATATTATAAAATCAACTCATTCCTCTTATACCCCTCCCGTCAATAACCCCTTTTCGCAGTTTAATTTTCGAGACATCCGAACCACCTTTTCATAGTTTGATTTTAAAATAATAAATTATGGTTCGGATGCAGGTATTCTCATCTTCTCTCACTCTATATATCTCTTCCTACCTTGTACAAGTCGACTCATCACAAAATAATTAAAAGATTATTCTATAAATAAATAATAAATGATGATTATATATTTAAAAAAAATTTTAAATAAGATAAATATTAGGCCACGTTGGGCCTGAAATCCTAGAATATCCGACCCATGTAGGCCTGAAATCCGAGAATATCAGACCCTCTGATATTCAAAATCGAAATTATTTTTTTCCAAAATAATTATAAATAATAGAAATAAGGATATAAATATAAAAGGTAAAATATCAAAAAATATAAAAAAACAAATAAAAATAAGGAAAGATATATAAAATATAAAAAAGAAATAGAGTTCGTAGAATTTTATATATTAGAAATATATAAAATAGAAATTAAAATAAAATTTATATGTAAAAATTAAGATAGATTAGATATCATCGGAAAATTAAAAGATGATTAGATATTTTAAAATTTTATTAAAAAAGATTAAATATTAGGATTCGTTAAACTTGATATCCCATAGGCTTGATATCCCAAGATATCGAGCCCTCTGTTAGTTTTTTCAAGATTTGAAGCTAGGTTAGATATTAGCTTCAGATATAATTTTTTTTAAAAAATAAAGTAAAATAAATAAAAAATATATAAAAATATAAAGATTTAAACAAAGATACAATAACAATTAAGAATATAGTAAAAAAATAATATAAATAATATATATATATATATATATATAATAAGAATAAATAATAAAATAATCAATATAAAAAGAGAGAAAGATAAAGTAAATAGATAAAGAGATAAAAATAAAGATATAAATATAAAATACAGAAATATATAAAAAAAATAGACATAAAAAATATAAAATATAAATAAATAAATATAGTTTATATATTAAAAATATAAGAAATAAATATAATAGAAATTAAAATAAAATATAAATATGGAAAAATAAGATTGATAATAAGATATAAAGATAAAAAAATAAAGAGATAAAGATGAGAGATAAAAAAAATCTAAATATGCTATAACCACTACATATACATTATGTAGGACCGGTGTCGTCGATAAAGGGGGGTGAATATCGACTGTAAAAACTTTCGCGGAAACTTCTGATCGTATACTTACAAATGTTCATTCTAGACAGAGCGTTAGTGCAGCGGAAAATAGAAAGAACGAAAATAACGACAACACAAAATGTACACGGGATTTACTTGGTTCCCAAACCCCCAGGGTTAGTACATCTAAGGCCTAAGCACGGGAACGCCGGTCCACTAATGGTCTCCTTTCCGGACTTTCCGAAGGCGGAGAAACCCGTCTTACAGTGCACAGTTACAATCATAAAGATAGATTAAAAATAATTGCAGAATATAAATTCAAACCAAAAGAATCGAAGACTCGGCTGATCTGGATCTCCGAAGTGTCGCGCACTTCCTCCCGAAGCCTCCTTGGTCGCAGAGCTTCGTCGTTAGCACGTTTCTTCTGTTTGGAGTGCTCAGAAAGATTCTGGAAGTTGTGTCTTGTGCCTTGGGGCCGAAGCCCCTTTTATAGCCTTCATTAGGGCGCCTGTGATTACTGGGGCGCCTCATAGGGTTTGGTCAAAGTTTATCTCCGCGCCGAACTCGCCGCAGCAGATAAGACTCTTGACCAGGGCGCCCTGGACCTCCCAGGCGCCTCATTGAACTTGGTCAAACCTTATCTCTGCTTCGAACTCGCAGAAGCAGATACAACTTTCAACCAGGGCGCCTGTAACATAGGGGGTGCCTGAATGAAGAGCCTGGTTTCCTCCTTTCATTGAGGTGCCCCAGTTGATGGGGGCGCCTCCTTCAATGGGGGCGCCTAGCAGCCTGGCTTCCAGCTGCGTTGTGTGTTTGTTTGCCTGCTTTATCTTCTATTCTAGGTACCTGCAAGATACACAAATACAAATCAAATACACACACAATCTTAGCCTTAACGAGATGGTTCTGACTTTGGATTTCCTCGAAACCCTAGGTTGAACCGACGCAAGTTCCCACCCCCGGGAAAGTGCCTTCAACCTACTCCTTTCAGGAGACGGTTGCCACCCAGTCCATTCGGGTGGACTTTTACTTAGCCTTCGATACTCTCGGATCTCGAGACGTCCGAACCTCGACCCATCTCTACTTATGTCCTTAGTCATCGCTCAGCTAAGTTGCTCAATCCCTCGGACCAAGACGTCGTGCCCAAACCCTAGGTCCAGGACTTAGGTGTCCAACCCTCGGCCAGGACTTAGTGCCCAATTCCTCGAACCAGGTCTTCGGTGCCCAACCCTTGGCCAGAACTTCATGCCCAATTCCTCGAACCAGGTCTTCGGTACCCAACTTCACTCACCAGGTCTTAGTGCCTAGGTTAACTAGGACTTTGGTTCATTTTGGTATACTTTTCTTGACTAATCCTTCCCTTGTTCAATGTATCACTGACTTAAGTATATTGTCAAACATTGAAACATTTAGAGGAGGACATTACTGATGCAACTTACACCAACACATTATTTCATGCCAAGTGGCACAATACGAGAAGATCATTACTAGTGGTTATGACTAAATTTTGACGTCATAATTACCTTCTCCTAACTTAACCCTGCCTAATTTTATTAAGTATTGAGAAATCCAAATATCCTACGTTAATCAGTAGGTTTTGGCGAAAACTCACTGATGGACCTAGAAAAGTATGATTGCAACAATTTCAAATATTATGAGTTTATGGTATTATAAGGACTCGAATTGTGTTATCCAATATGTATTTAGAGGCTTTCCAGATATTTTTCAATAGTACGATACATTTAAGCTTGTTTAAAGGTAAAATGAATTGTGTTATCCGTGTTGGGCTTGATATTCTCGGATTTCAGGCCCAACGTAGGCCTGAAATCCGAGAATATCAGACCCTTTGATATTCAAAATTATTTTTTAAAATAATTATAAATAAATATAAAATATATACAATAGAGATAAAAGATAAAGAACTCAAAAATATAAATGAATACATTATACATGAATTATATTATATAAGATTATTTCAAAATACAAAATATATTATAACTACAAATATATAATGTATACACAATAATTACAAATGAATTGTATATCTCTATTTTGATATATGTAGTTATAATGTATTTTACATTTAAAAAAATCATATATAATGTAATTCATTTATAATATATTCATTTATATTTTTATATTCTTCTCTTTATATATTTCTTTTATCTTTTATCTCTATTTTATATAGTTCATGTATTTATTTATAATTATTTTAAAAAATATATAATTTTGGATATCAAAGGACTTGATATTCTCGGATTTCAGACCCACGTTGGGCCTAAAATCCGAGAATATCAAGGCTAACACAAATAGTATAATTCAATTTACCTTTAAACAAGCTTGAACGTATCGTACTATTGAAAAATATCTGGAAATCCCCTAAATACACAGTGGATAGCACAATTCGAGTCCTTGCAACACTATAAACTCATAATATTTGAAATTATTGCAATCAAACTTTTCTAGTTCAATCAGTGAGTTTTCGCCAAAATCCACTGATGGACCTAGGATATTTGGATTTCTCAATACTTGATATCACTAGTTACGGTTGAGTTAGGAGAAGATAATTATGCTGTCAAAACTTAGTCCTAACCGTTAGCAATGATTTTCTCATGTCATGCCACTTGGCACAAATAATGCATCACGTAGCGCTTGTAGCATATTTAGACTATCTTTTTTTTTTAATCTCTCATCTTTATCTCTTTATTTTTTTTATTTATATCTTATTATCTATCTTAATTTTTTTCATATTTATATTTTATTTTAATTTCTATTATATTTATTTCTTATATTTTTAATCTATAAACTCTATTTATTTATTTATATTTTATATTTTATATTTTTTTATTTTTATGTATTTCAATATTTTATATTTATATCTTAATTTTTTTATCTCTTTATATATTTGCTTTATCTTTCTCTTTTATATTTATTACTTTATTATTTATTCGTATTATATATTTTTTACTTATATTATTTATTTTATTTTATTATTTATTCTTATTATATCTTTATTTAAATCTCTATTTTTTATATTTTATTTTATTTTATTTATTTTACTTTATCTTTTTAAAAAAATTTATATCTGAAGCTAGTGTCTAACCTAGCTTCAGATCTTAGAAAAATTAACGTTGGGCCTGATATCCTGGGATATCAGGTCCACGTTGGGCTTATAATATCCTGAGATATCAGGCCAAACGTAGCTTAATATTTATTCCTTTTAAATAAAATTTTAAAATATTTAATTAACTTTTAATAATTCTTTCGATGATATCTAATCTATCTTAATTTTCATATATAAATTTTATTTTAATTTCTATTTTATATATTTCTAATAGATATAATTCTACTAATTCTATTTTTTTTCCTATTTTATATATTTTTTCTTACTTTTATTATGTTTATATTTTTTTAATATTTTATATTTTCTATTTATATCCTTATTTCAATTATTTATAATCATTTGGAAAAAAATAATTTCGATTTTGAATATTAAAGAGTTTGGTATTCTCGAATTTCAGACCCACATTAAGCCTAATATTCTGGGATTTTAAACCCAAACTGCCCTGATATTTATTCTATTTTAAAAATATTTTTTAATATATAATAATTATTTATTATTTATTTATATGATAATTTTTTTAATTATTTATATTCTTTTCACAATAGCAGAAAAATATAGTAAAAATTTCGTGATGAGTCGAGTTGTACAAGACAGGATGAGATATATAGGGAGTGTTTGGGAGAGCTTTTACTTCTTGAAAAGTGATTCTTGTAGTGATTATCTTGAAGTTAGTAAGAAGCTAAAGTAAGCAGTATTTGAAAATAGAAGCCAAAGGCTGATACAAGATAAGGTTTGAGTGTTTGGGAGAATAATTGCTTCCAAGTTTAATTTTTAATTGAATGACAATAATATCCTTAAACTTTATAAATTAATCATTTTTTAATTATTTGAATATAATTTTGATACTATCAATAATTTGTTCATGTAATTATTATTATATTTTAAATAGTGATATAATTATTATTATATTTTAAATATAATATTAAAATTAATTTTTTTATAATTTGAATATTTGAAAAATATATAAAATTAATAAAAAATAAAAGATAAAAAATAATATAATTTATATAAATATAATATATATATAGCGGCAAGTGGCAATTAAGTAAAATGTTATATTATTTAAGGATATAAATATTATTTTTTAATGTTATATCATAAATAAAAAAGCAGAAGCAGGTAGAAGTATCAAATTCTCGCTTCTAACTTCTGAGCAAAAGTAACAGAAGCTAAAGCAGAATCTAGCCTTCCCAAACACTCAAAAGTGATTCTGTGTAGCCAGAATCTAAAAAGCAGGTAGCAGAAGCTCTCCCAAACACTCCCATAAAGTGAGAGAGGATGAGAATACCTTCATCTGAATCATAATTTATTATTTTAAAATTAAATTATGAAAAAGTATTTCGGAGATCTCGAAATTGTCAATTATGAAAAGAAATTATTGGCGGAAGAGATATAAGAGGAATAAGTTGATTTTATATACGTCTTTTATTAAAGAATAGATTAGAGGATGTTTTTTTTTATTGAAAATATGGATTATTATATATGTTTTATTTTTAAATCGAATTTCATAAAATTAAATATATAATCTTTATCCTTTTTTACTGGCCGTCATTAGTCCGTGCACAGTCGTCCTATCACCCGATCACCGTCGCTGAGCGGGCCCTTATTATTCGCCAATCAAAGATGAAAGAGAACGCCACGGCGGTCTCTTATCCACACGAGGAAAATAGTGGCAGCTAAAGCAAACCCTTGGCGATGATTCATCCGCTTCCTGCCGACGCCTCCTCAATCTGCCTCAACCACGGTCAAGCACGACTTCAAAATCCTCTCCGTCTCCCCCGCTTCGGTCGCACTAGGAGGCCACTCCGCAGAGAGCTGCAGACCTCGTAACCCACAACGGTTATGGCAGCTTCGACTTCTATTAGGATGCATCGGGTCACTGTTCACGACCCTGAATGCGGAGTTGTCCACGAATTCCTTGATCCGGAGGTAATCCTCATCTCTGGCTTTGCTCTCGCCCTTTCTCCTATGTCAATTAGCCATTTTTGTATTTCTCTTTGGGATCAGGACCAATACATACTACACACGGCGGAGTCGCAGAACATAACCCTCCCCTTTGCTTGCAGGCACGGTAATCAATTCGTGGCCTTTCTACATTCCCAAAATTTTCTTTTGACTCTCTATGAATGTCATCAATGCCTTTTAATTGTTCGACCAAATGACTGAACTACATTTCTGCAAGATATTTCTACTCAACATTTACACTATTCATTATGCACTCAAAGATTAGAACTAATCCAATCTAAAACGTTGGAGGCTATAGGCTAATCATCAATATCATTTACCGTTTTCCTAAATCCTAGAAATTTCACACTAACGGGGGATGTTTGAATCATCTAGCTAGGGCCGTAAATGAACCGTGAATAAATTTTGTGTTTGGCTTGGTAAGAGCTTGTTTATGTCTGTTTAATTCACACAAGATTAATTAAATGAACAAGTTTGATCAACTCATTAAAGTAAACTAACAAGTTTAAACACATACATGTCCAGCTCGTTAATGTTGAACAATGTTCATGAACAGTGTTCGTTGATAACATTCGTGAACAATGATCATGAACAACGTTTGTATATTTTCGTAGACAATGTTCATGAACAATGTTCGTGAACCATATTCGTCAATAAAACTTTTATCTACATGTTAAATAATTAAAGAAACTTTCAAAATGAACAAACAAGTTTCTATTGTCAAGCTCAATAACCAACCAGATAAGCTTAAAATATAAAATTTTTAAATAATTAAACAAGCTTGAATTAATAGCTTGATAATATCTAAATGAACTAAGCTTGGCTCAGTTCGGCTCGGTTACCCTCGGGGCTCGGCTCGGCTCGGCTCATTTACGGCCTTACATCTAGGTTTTTTCCCTAATGTTTGAGGAGGTAAACCACCTAATTCTATCATATTGTTCAGGATGTTGTACTAGCTGTGCTGTTTGAATAAAATCTAGACGAATTAGGCAACCAGAGGCTCTTGGAATATATGCAGAATTGAAAGATAAGGTGGGTTATACTTTTATGATTTTCCTTATTGCCAATTTGAATGACTCAGTATCTCAACATATTCTTTGTTTCATTGATTCATGGAGTATTGCTTTTGGCAATACATATGTCATTGTGGTATTCCATCTGCTTCTTTGGATTGTAGTGTTGATAAGCCATATTACAAAGTTAAGAAATTAGAGGTGATTCATTTATTCTTTCTCAGGAGCTTAGTTTACATTCTTCACTACTCCCAAAATTGGTACTAGGCATTCAAGTGCTGTGATTCCATTAATGTGCTTTCAGGATTATGCATTACTATGTGTGGGCTTTCCCTCTTCTGATATAATAGTTGAAACTCAAGACGAGGATGAGGTACTACAAGATAACATCTTGCATCGAGCTTTCTCCTCGTGTAAAAGCTTGAGTACATAATGCAACTAAAAACATTTGCTCATTAAAAATTTCAACCTTATAGGTTAACTGGCTTCGATTTGGACGGTATTTTGCACGAGGCTCGGTTGTAAGTTTTTTCAACACCTACATGATACCACTTTGTTGGTTCACTATTAATTTTCTTACTTAAGATGATGTAAAATAAAATGGCCTGATGCTTATGTGATGCAAGTACAAGTGGATATTTTGGTGGGTCTTCATTTCATTAATACATGTGGATTGAGTTCATTCTCATTTTTTTTCATAGAACAGTGTCACGTTCCTGACTGATCTGATTTTCATAAACTGCAGGAAAGAGTAGACTATGCCTTGGAGCTGGCTATGGGCGATGAATAAAGGATAATTGGAAAGATGGACTAGAAGGTATTCTACCTTTTGAACAACAATATTCTGCTTTGTTTTTCTTTCCAAATTTGTGCCTTTGATAAGTATTCAGTTCATCCATAAAAAGTCAATTTTCCTGGTCGGCACAATATAATGAGTTAAAGAAAACTTATAATTTGCACCAGTTTTTAGATCTTACAAGTTTCTTTGATATTAAAGTTATTATAGTAAAAAATTGATTATGTTTATTCTAGACATCTTTCATAGTCCGTCTCCAAATTATATGAAGAGGAATACTTATAGCAACAACTAAATGCTTAGGGAATGGAAGGAGTTTTTTTTCTGGATAGTGTCAGTCGAAAATTGATTCTTATTCTATTATAACAAATTTGTCATCCTCTAAATTTTTAATTTATATATATTGTTTGATGGTAGCCACTTTATATTCTGGGTTGATCGATCTAGCCCATAGAATTTTCATCGGTCATCAAGATAAATCGAAACAGCAATCTAAAAGTCCATCGTCTCTGGGTTCGTATTCATTTGAGAATTTTTTTTTGTAAAATACGCCGTAATTGGGATTAAATTGTGTATGTATAGGATGATGATTAGTTACCTGCCACTGCACTGTAGCTCCAGGGCCAGATTGTATAGCTTTGTGTCGCAGATGAAGGTGGGTTCTGATAAAACCAGAACGGCAATTTCTTTCCCTTTGGGTGTAAAAACATGCAGGAGCAACTTATACCTAAAAGATTGTTCATCAATTTGATTGTTGCCCGCAAAAGACTAGCAATTCTAGGCAAGACAACTTTTTCAAGAACTAATCACCCTAATCCACTGGTATGCTTGCTTCTACCTATCTCTTCTAAGAATATTGTTTTTGCAAGTGAAGTGAACCAAGGAAGGAGATTGAATACAAAGAAGTTGGGAATCACGATCTCCATGATTGAATTTTTATGTTTTTTTGAATATTTCACTAAGAAGCAAAGTTATTATTTATCCATCAAAAAATCTAAAGAAGCACTACGCATTTATTCCTCAAGTCCAAATTCTCAACTTCAGTAAGATCAAATATGTTTGCAGACAGAGAGGATTCAAGGAAATATCGATCGATTTTACTTACAACATAAAATCATTATCACAATATAACTACCACCATTCCAACGATATCTATACACGGTGGGAATTCTTCTCTCACACAAAGAATGCAAGTTTGAGAAATAAAATTAGACTGATCTGGAATGGACGTTGCAATCCTCGGCGTAGAAGTGATTCTTCTCGATGAGTGACTTACGTAGAGGTGGTAAGAGGAGGGCTTTCGATCGCTGCAAGTTCTGTGTTTGGATCCGATCGGGAGGCCGCAGAGGTTGGCGGAAGCATCGAGCGAGTGCGAACGGGCGAAAGGGGAAGGAACGCCCTCCCTCTGCTTCTTCTTATTATTCGTATTCTTGTCCTTGCCGTTCTTCCTTTGAAAGGGGGGGAGCAGCAGTTGCTGGGCCGTCTTCTTGATCTGGCGCCGCCCGTCCCCTCTGCCGCTTTCCTCGTTGGCGACGTCGCATTGCTCCCCCGCCGGGAGGGATCGTCTCCGTGCTCGACGATCTCGGACTGTGGGCTGGGCATCGGATCGGAAACGGAAGTGGGAGATAGGAGGCGGAGATGAATCCGGTCAACGGAGGAAGCGTCAGGGTTGGCAGACGGTTTGTGTCAGAGCAATTGCGTGAGTGGCATCGCTTCCATCCATTGGTTGACTCCGCGGATGCAGCTTTCACGTGGCGTTGCGCTATGATTGATATGATAAATTTGATACGATCACTGGAAATGGGCAACAAAAAGTCTTGCCACCAATGACTCTAGGTCCTTGTGTCTCAATTCGTCGGCGATGATCGACAAATTTTTCGATCGTCAATTAGATACCGCCGATGACTTTTGGTCGTCGTCACGAATAAAATTATATCCAAAGAGATACGATGAATCCGTTAGGGATCGTCACAATTGCGATCTCGTCGGATTTACCGTCGAATCCGGCGAGATCGCAATTGCGACGATCTCGACCGATTCACTATTCTCCCAGGATATCGTTTGATTCGGGACGACGATCGAAAATTAATGATGGTGTCCGATCGACGATCGATACTGGCGAGTCCGGAATATGAGAACACGAGATCCTCGGGATAGAGGATCCCGTTTGCTGGAAATGTTACTTTTTTTTTTTTTATAAGGACGAAACACTTGATACGGTTTAGAATAAACAACCGAAACACCGTATACGGCCGGAACCAAAATGATTAACTACCCACTTCACTTTTACTAGACTCGAATTGTCGGTAATGCATTACACTTTTATATTTTTCAAATCATATACCTCTATTTTAAAATATCCCTCTCCGTCTGCACACGTATTTGTCTAATCCCTCCAAACCACCAAAAGAACATTTAAATTGTTAAAATAAATAAAGAAAAGATATTTTGAAACTATACATGTCTTTGGAACTATACATGTCTTTTTAAAATCATATATAATTTTGGAACTATACATGTCTTTTTAAAAAATTAATATTAGAATAATCAATTTAATATTAAGTTTGGAACATGAAAAGTGTGTGCCCCATTAAAAAATTGATCATGTTTTATATAATTTCAAAACTACTATTTATCTACTAAAAAACGTTTTTTTTAAAAAAAGAAAAACTAAAAGAGGGCTAATTAGGGTGTGAATTAAGATGGGAGTGCATAATTATCACTTGTCAAAGTTTCAAGAATATATTGATCCTCTAACAAAGTCTTGATTTATCAGTGAATTTTATCAAAAGTCATTGATGATTTTACAGAGATTAGCTTTATAAAGATGAGAGGCCTAGAAATATATAGATGTTGTTATTGCGTGAAAGGGATAGGAAAAAAAAATCAAAAGAGTGTCCCTAATTAACAATAACATGAATTGAGCACCTCTTTTTTCAAAAAAAAAAAAAAAATCAAATGGCATCCCTCTCATGATTTTATTTCGAAATCATGAATTGGAAGCCCTACTCATGAAAAACATGATTATTCTTAGGAGACTTTTACGAATGCACTGATCTTAATTTGGCAATTTACCAAAGGTGTACTTAAGAATTAGAAATTATCAAAAGGCATACCATGGTTTCATTTTCACCAAAGGGCGCACTCATTTTAGTGAACTTCATCTTATACCCCTTCTGCTAACTACTGCCTTTCTCTTTCTCTCTCAGTAGCAAATTCCGACACGTCTGCACATGCTTTTTCAGACTTTTATTTTAAAATAATATATTATAGAATCGGCGCTAAAAAACGTAAGGTAAAAATAGAAAAAATATTTCAGGCCCAGAAATATCTCATCCAACGTGATTTAAAAATATAAATAAATGATTTTTTATATTTGATTAATAAAAATTAATATATTAAATAATATTTAATAAATATATTAATATAAAAAAATTGAAATCAACAGATTTCAGGTCCACGTGGGCCTGAAATAAAATATTTCAGGCCCAGCATGGGCCTGAAATAATTTCAGGCCCACGTGGGCCTGAAATTTTAAGATTTCAGGCCCAGCGTGGGCCAAAAAATATATATATTAAAGTACCTAGAATTATATATATTAGAAATATATAAAATAGAAATTAAAATAAAATTTATATATGAAAATTAAGATAGATTAGATATCATCCAAAAAATTATTAAAAGATAATTATATATTTTGAAATTTATTTAAAAATGGATAAATATCAGGCCAATATTTCATTTCAGGTCTAAAGAGGGTCTAAAATGAATTATTTCTAAAATGAAATATTTGCTTGAAATTATCCTAATCCAGAGTTAAAGTGGATTAGAGTTGCAGCCAAGTCAGTAAAATTCGGAGGACTAGAAGGCCTTCCAGTCGATCAATCACGTTAGCATTCAACATGGCTCTACAAAAGGAGGGTAGATGCATATGTTTCCAATACACACATTATTCAATCCTTTAACGTCTTTCTCGTGGTAGTATTAAGACGCTGCGTCCAAGTGCTCTCGAAGTTCAAAACAACAACATCGTACTTGTAAATTCAATTTTTATATTGTTGCCTTACATCCTACTTCTTTTATATTGGGGCAATTTACCAAAGGGCGTATCCAACTATTCGTAATTACCGAAATGAGTACCATGGTTTCTATTATACCAAAGGGCGCATCCCATATAGTGAAGTTACTTTTATACCCCTCCCGCCAAAGAATAACTTTATCAGACACAGTTTCGAGACAACCGAACCACTTTATCAATAAAATATTAATTTGTGGTTCGGATGTGTAGCAGTGGAAATTTTCTCCGTTCTCTCTCAGCGCAACAACGTAAATGGAAGTCCTTCATTTCGGATAAAAGCTCACTCTCAACCTCTCTCAGCGCAAGAACTCGCCTTCTTGCAGTCCTACGTGCCCTAGCTGTGATATAGTCGCGAGCTCATCCCCCGAATCCCTGCGGACAACCAAAACCTAGGCATTGCTCGAAAGCGTTTCTGTGTGATCCTGAGGTGGGTTTTAGTGTTAACGTTGAAGTGGAGACTAATCGGCATAATACACCAAGGGGTTAGGGTTTCTGCACGTTGGATTTATTTGATAATGTCAGGCAAAAGGTCTGTACGTGGTTCAGCGTCTTCTTCCTTGGCATTATCCACCAAGGTATGTTAGCGATATGCTTAGGTCAAACCAGCATTGTTTGTCAACATGTTTAAAATTATTTTGCTGAATAAATTTGTACTGTATATAAACTGTAGGATTCAGATGACATTGGACAAAAATTACGTTGGTGCAGTATTTTAGGCCACTTTAAACAATTTTTTGAAGAATTTGACATTTTAAATGATCGACACATTGCGAAGATCAAAGGGTCGCCTTTCAGTTTTTTCCTGGACATACAAGAATTGCAGCATATCCGTGGAATTTTGGTTAATATATTTGAAAGTTGGGATTCAACCTCGCAAGGTTTTAAATTCTCAGGTAATAGTTTTAGTTATGAATTGTAGACAATATCTATAGTATCTATAGTAAGATAAGACAGTAATATAGATGGCCTCAAATGATTAGTTTTTGATAAAGTTTAATCATTTCATTTTAGGGCTACTGAGGGACTGAAGTGAAAATGACTTCAGGCCCTCGGTAGGCCTGAAATAAAATCATTTCAGGCCTACCGAGGGCCTGAAGTTAATTTAGTTCAGGCCCTCGGTAGGCCTGAAATGAATACATTTCAGGCCCACCTCGGGCCTGAAATGAATTCATTTCAGGCCCTGGTCGGGCCTGAAATGTATTCATTTCAGGCCCTGGTCGGGCCTGAAATGTATTCATTTCAGGCCCTCGTCGGGCCTGAATTGAATTCATTTCAGGCCCACGTCGGGCCTGTATTGAAATCATTTCAGGCCCAACGTGGAATAATTTCAAGCCTATATTCTTGATGATAACTAAATATTGTAATTGTTTCAGGTGTACCGGTTGCGTTCTCCAGACGAGATGTTGCATTGATACTGGGTATAGTGGACCGTGGTGTTTCGGTCCCTATTAATTCAACTAAAGCATCGGGTGACCTCTATCGTACTTACTTCTCAAAAGAAAAACAACCTACAAGAACAAGACTTGAGGAGTTACTTAAACATTTTTCTAAAAGTGTTGAATCAGAGGATGATGTGTTATTAGTGTGTAAATTTTATATTTTGTATATATTTGTTTGTGTTTTATTTTCATCTAGTACATATAAGGTTCCTCTAGGTCTTGTAGATATAGTAGATGATTATGACAATCTAGGTAGATTCAATTGGGTAGAAGCTATCCATCAATTTTTGTCTCCACAATTACCTAAGATTGGGGACTTATTTTCATCAACTCAGGGAAACCAGAGCACCACCAACCTCCCTTACCTAAAGGGATTTGCAGGGCTTTTGGCAGTGAGTAGAATTATCTTGTTAAATTTTATAATATTTTGATGTCATTAATGTATTTGGCTGCAAAAATTTGTGTAGGTATGGTTTTTGGAGCATGTACCAATTCAAAAACCATTCAATGTTGAAGGGCCCCGAATAAATAAGTGGAGGAATATTCCTTCGCATATTAGTAGGGTGAGGGGCCTTGTCGACCGACTCTCGTCTGAAGAGGTAATTATTCTTAAATGTGATCTATCTGAGTTAGATAGAGAGGTAGTAACATTTGTGTACTTCGTAATTGACAGGTTATTGTTGAATTAATTCCTACCCTACATGAGAACACATTGTTTGAGAACCTTGATATCGGTGATGACATACCACGACCAATGGAGACATCAGAAGGAGATGTTAGCCTATGTGGTGAATGCATTCTTAAGGACAACCGAATCAAGGAGCTAACAGAGGAGAATATATGTTTGAATGAAAGGGTTAAGGAATTACTTTCAATTATTGAAAAAAAAGGCATGGAGGGTCAAGAAAGTTATCCTGTAGTCGATCCTCTTTCTGATCCAGTATCTTGTACACCTAGGAGAGGACGTGACCGAACTCGGTATGATTACAGGGATACTCCAATTGACAGTCCAGTATGGCACCAGCTTTTACCTAAGGGGAAGCGGGACAGGAAACAAATATCAATTGTTATGGACAAGGGAAAAAGGAAACTTAGTGAGGAGGATATGGATGAAGCAAGAGGAAACATTTACGATGTAATGGAAGTCATGTCTGAAGAAGACATAGAGGAGGAAACAAGAAGAACCTCCGAACTATACAAAATGAGGCAACAAGGCATTGATGTAAGTGTGTTAATTTCATTTAAAATACATAAATTGTATTGAATTTGGTCAATAATTAGTTTGGGCTAAATAAATTTTATTGATGTAGTTTGTGAAGAAACATTTTATGAATACAAAGAAGAAAAATAAAGATAAAGAAGTGGTCTACCTGATAAATAGATTGGAGAATCTAAAGTAAGTTACAAAATATTATAGTTTACGTTAGTTAATATATCTTCTTATGTAATATATAATCATATCAATTTACATGGCAGGTTGGCAAATGAATTTATCTGGGAGGATGCACCCTTTGCTTTGAATTTGCATTCATTCTTACAAATCCTCAATGGAGAGGTTTTTACAAAAGGCGAGGTCATTGATGCCTTTTGTAAAATTTTATTTAGGGGAGCATCCGCATGTGGTAGGCCATACAACAAGTCAATATATTGTTCAACCTTCTTCACAGTAAGTGATGTATATTAATTAAACAGATATATTGTACAAGACCTAATATTATGATATGGGTATTATTAATTTTGTGAATGCATATTTGTAGGCATCAATCAGATCGTCAAGAAAGATTTCCCTGCAACAAGTGATGAAGACTGATATGCTTGAACAAGGGTTTAGATTTATTTTAATCCCTTTGTGCAGTGATAATACACACTTTCACTTGTTAGCGGTGGATACAGAATCCATGACTTTTAATCATTTTAATTCTCTTGCTAGTGGTCGTAAATATAAGCATGAATTTGACACAGCGGTGAGCTATCTTCCTTTATTCTTATATATGGTCATCATTTTCTCTAAAATGTCATTGATGGTGATTAATAAATTCATGATATGTTTGACAGGTAAAAGAACTTAAACAATATACTCGCGAGGAACTTACGGCTATTCATCCGTATCTACAAAGTCATCATCCCTTGGACAAATGGTCCTCCGTCAGACAAAAATGTCCCCAACAAGAACATAGGTAACTAAATGAGGAAGAACTTTCTTATTTTTTAAAATAAGAAAGTATTTTATAAACCCACTTATTGAAATCTAAAAAAGTGTTTGTTAATTTCAGCGTGGACTGTGCCTTCTTTGTCATGCAATATGTTCGATGTCTCCTATATGATGAGAAGATGGATTTCAAACAAGGAGACATGAGTAGAATCAGATTTGAGCTGACAGTTAATATTCTGAGAGACATGTTTTGTAAAACTTGAGATAATCTGAAAACTGTATTGGTGATGTAAAAATCCATTGCTGTTGATTAACATCCATTTGTATGGAAAAATCTCCTTATGTGGATGTTGTTATGATTATGTAGATGTTGTTATTCTATATAATATATTGTCAACAAAAAGAAAACAATTGGGTGATGTTTATTCAAATCCAGTTGTTGCATTGTTGTGTGCCAAGTGATACGGTCGGATATAATAACTGATAATGCACTGTTGTGTGCCAGTTGCTGCACTGTTGTGTGCCAAATGATCTATTCTGTTACATCTTGTAGGTAAATATTTATTATTATTCTAAAAATCATTATATAATCTAATCAACAATATATATTATATAAATCAGATATAGGAGGTTCAACCGGTGGGTTTTGAGCAAAACCCACTGATGGAACTAAACTAAACCTATAGGTTTGGAAAAAATTATAATTTGATGTTTCGGACACCTAATCTACATTCTCCAACCTCAACCCAAACTACTGATAATGGATTTTCAGAAATCCAGATATGGGAGGTCCATCAGTGGGTTTTGCTCAAAACCCACTGATGGAACTAAACTAGCCCTATAGCTTCGGAAAAATTTATAATTTGAGGTTTCCGACACCTAAAATACTTTCTAGAACCTCAACCCTAACTACTGATAATGGATTTTCAGAAATCCAGATATGGGAGGTCCATCAGTGGGTTTTGCTCAAAACCCACTGATGGAACTAAACTACACCTATACTTTGGAGAAAATTATAATTTGAGGTTTCCGACACCTAAAATACTTTCTCCAACCTGATCCCTAACTGTTGATAATTTTTTTTCATTAATCCAGATATGGGATGTCCATCAGTGGGTTTTGCTCAAAACCCACTGATGGAACTAAATTACACCTATAGGTTTGGAAAAAATTATAATTTGATGTTGTCGACACCTAAAATACTTTCTCCAACCTCATCAATGGGTCCTTCAGTGGAGTTGAGGTGTTACAAACCTCAAATTATAATTTCAGGCCCACGTCGGGCCTGAAATAACTTTATTTCAGGCCCAAGGTGGGCCTGAAATAAAGATATTTCAGGCCCATAGTGGGCCTGAAATACATTTATTTCAGGCCCACCGTGGACCTGAAATAAAAACATTTCAGGCCCACCGTGGGCCTGAAATAAATATTATTTGAGGATCACCCTTAACCATATTATATTTTGACTTCATCCCCCAAGTTGGATTACATATTTTATCCCTAAACCCTAAAATACTCTCTCCAACCTCACCCCTAAATACTGATAATGGTTTTGTAGAAATCCAGATATGGGAGGTCCATTTGTGGGTTTTCAGAAATCCAGATATGGGAGGTCCATCAGTGGGTTTTGCTCAAAACCCACTGATGGAACTAAGCTACACCTATAGGTTTGGAAAAAAATTATAATTTGATATTTCTGACACCTAAAATACTTTCTAGAACTTCAACCCTAACTACTGATAATGGATTTTCAGAAATCCAGATATGGGAGGTCCATCAGTGGGTTTTGCTCAAAACCCACTGATGGAACTAAACTACACCTATAGGTTTGGAAAAAATTATAATTTGATGTTTCTGACACCTAAAATACTTTCTAGAACTTCAACCCTAACTACTGATAATGGATTTTCAGAAATCCAGATATGGGAGGTCCATCAGTGGGTTTTGCTCAAAACCCACTGATGGAACTAAACTACACCTATAGGTTTGGAAAAAATTATAATTTAATGTTTCTGACACCTAAAATACTTTCTAGAACCTAAACCCAAACTACTGATAATGGATTTTCAGAAATCCAGATATGGGAGGTCCATCAGTGGGTTTTGCTCAAAACCCACTGATGGAACTAAACTACACCTATAGGTTTGGAAAAAATTATAATTTGATGTTTCTGACACCTAAAATACTTTCTAGAACCTAAACCCAAACTACTGATAATGGATTTTCAGAAATCCAGATATGGGAGGTCCATCAGTGGGTTTTGCTCAAAACCCACTGATGGAACTAAACTAGCCCTATAGCTTCGGAAAAATTTATAATTTGAGGTTTCCGACACCTAAAATACTTTCTAGATCCTCAACCCTAACTACTGATAATGGATTTTCAGAAATCCAGATATGGGAGTCCATCAGTGGGTTTTGCTCAAAACCCACTGATGGAACTAAACTACACCTATACTTTGGAGAAAATTATAATTTGAGGTTTCCGACACCTAAAATACTTTCTCCAACCTGATCCCTAACTGTTGATAATTTTTTTTCATTAATCCAGATATGGGATGTCCATCAGTGGGTTTTGCTCAAAACCCACTGATGGAACTAAATTACACCTATAGGTTTGGAAAAAATTATAATTTGATGTTGTCGACACCTAAAATACTTTCTCCAACCTCATCAATGGGTCCTTCAGTGGAGTTGAGGTGTTACAAACCTCAAATTATAATTTCAGGCCCACGTCGGGCCTGAAATAACTTTATTTCAGGCCCAAGGTGGGCCTGAAATAAAGATATTTCAGGCCCATAGTGGGCCTGAAATACATTTATTTCAGGCCCACCGTGGACCTGAAATAAAAACATTTCAGGCCCACCGTGGGCCTGAAATAAATATTATTTGAGGATCACCCTTAACCATATTATATTTTGACTTCATCCCCCAAGTTGGATTACATATTTTATCCCTAAACCCTAAAATACTCTCTCCAACCTCACCCCTAAATACTGATAATGGTTTTGTAGAAATCCAGATATGGGAGGTCCATTTGTGGGTTTTCAGAAATCCAGATATGGGAGGTCCATCAGTGGGTTTTGCTCAAAACCCACTGATGGAACTAAGCTACACCTATAGGTTTGGAAAAAATTATAATTTGATATTTCTGACACCTAAAATACTTTCTAGAACTTCAACCCTAACTACTGATAATGGATTTTCAGAAATCCAGATATGGGAGGTCCATCAGTGGGTTTTGCTCAAAACCCACTGATGGAACTAAACTACACCTATAGGTTTGGAAAAAATTATAATTTGATGTTTCTGACACCTAAAATACTTTCTAGAACTTCAACCCTAACTACTGATAATGGATTTTCAGAAATCCAGATATGGGAGGTCCATCAGTGGGTTTTGCTCAAAACCCACTGATGGAACTAAACTACACCTATAGGTTTGGAAAAAATTATAATTTGATGTTTCTGACACCTAAAATACTTTCTAGAACCTCAACCCAAACTACTGATAATGGATTTTCAGAAATCCAGATATGGGAGGTCCATCAGTGGGTTTTGCTCAAAACCCACTGATGGAACTAAACTACACCTATAGGTTTGGAAAAAATTATAATTTGATGTTTCTGACACCTAAAATACTTTCTAGAACCTAACCCAAACTACTGATAATGGATTTTCAGAAATCCAGATATGGGAGGTCCATCAGTGGGTTTTGCTCAAAACCCACTGATGGAACTAAACTACCCTATAGCTTGGAAAAATTATAATTTGAGGTTTCCGACACCTAAAATACTTTCTCCAACCTCAACTCTAACTACTGTTAACGGTTTTTCAGAAATCCATATATGGGAGGTCCATCAGTGGGTTTTGAGCAAAACCCACTGATGGAACTAAACTACACATATAGCTTTGGAATAATTATAATTTGAGGTTTCCGACACCTAAAATACTTTCTCCAACCTCAACTCTAACTACTGATAATGGTTTTTCAGAAATCCATATATGGGAGGTCCATCAGTGGGTTTTGAGCAAAACCCACTGATGGAACTAAACTACACATATAGCTTTGGACAAAATTATATATTTTAGGTTATGGACACCTAAAATACTTTCTCCAACCTCATCCCTAACTGTTGATAATGATTTTTCAGAAATCCAGATATGGGAGGTCCATCAGTGGGTTTTGAGCAAAACCCACTAATGGAACTACCAAAATGAGCAGTTGTGAAGTGTTCGGATTTTGAAACCTACCAAAATGTAATTTCTGGTCTTGAAGTCCTGAAGTCCTATGGTTTGTGAATATATGTCATTTGAGACCGTTTGTTTGTTTGTTTGCTTTGTTGAATCATTGTTCTGTGCCAACTGATACTGTATTAACACGTAATTGATAATCATTAGGACTATGTTTGGAGACCAAAAATACCATCTCCTAGCTATCTAAACTTTAACTACTGGTAATGAGCTTTGAGAATTCAAAATATCATAGGTCCATGAAACAAACCTCCTGCTGTGCCAAATTCTGAAAAAATGAGGTAATGATGTGGATGGAATTAAATTGTGGTATGCAATATCTATGTAGGTACTCTATTTTTTTGTTTAATATTAAAAATAATCTCACAACATGTATATTTATATAAAATATTTAATCATTCTAATGAGATGATTTCAGGCCCACTCTGGGCCTGAAATGAGATGATTTCAGGCCCACTCTGGGCCTGAAATAATATTATTTCAGGCCCAGCGTGGGCCTGAAATCATCTCATTCAGGCCCACGCTGGGCCTGAAATAATTCTATTTCAGGCCCAGCGTGGGCCTGAAATAATTCTATCGTGGGCCTGAAATAATTCTATTTCAGGCCCAGCGTGGGCCTGAAATCATCTCATTCAGGCCCACGCTGGGCCTGAAATGATATTATTTCAGGCCCAGAGTGGGCCTAAAATCATCTCATTTCAGGCCTAGCGTGGGCTGTGATTTAAAATTAGGGTAGAGGAAAAGTAAGGTTCAATATTGCTTATAGTATCGACAAGAGGACAGATTATAGATTACAGTTTTAGACAATAACAAGGATCGAAAGCAATGCTCCAGTGGATTATCAAAATGGTTTACATACATTTTAACTACAAACATATATTGTTTGTCATTAAACTTACATTATACAACTAAATCATTTTGTTTCAGGCCCTAGGACTGGGTTTCCTAAAATGCTTTTGTTTCAGGCCCAATGTGGTCCTCATTTCAAATGATTCTAGCAAAAACAAGGTTCAATATTACTGAAAAAATTCGACAACATTTACAGATTACAGATCATATATGAGACAAAAACAATGATTCGAAGCAAAGTTTCATTGATTTGAGAAGGAGTACATGGATTGTATAATTACAAATACAATGTTTGTGCTGACAATTACATATGCATAGTATGAACAAAAACTCTAGTTACAGATTTAGCTTCCAACACTTGTCTCTCATTATTTTATAGCCCACTTGAAATCGATAATTTTTCATATCCTTTTGGCTAAAATCTGTAGATCTTTGGAAAACTAGACTTTCTGCATACCGCATCATGAAAAAGGCACAATCCGACCTGAAAAACCAATATTGACATTGTTGTCATCTTATAAGATCAACTATGAAATGCATTGTTATTTTTAACAAAAATAAACATCCTCTTACGATCTGGATTGGGTGGGTCCTTGTACAACAATTTTAGTAAACTCTGTCCCAGATATGGCAGGCAATCCTTTATGCCATGTCTTGTAATAATCCCAGGTCATATTTTTGAAAAACGCCACCTACACAGATATGACATTAGTAACAATTATATTGGTATGAACCTTTTTGTTGAGGTATATCTATGAAGTAGAAAACTTACAGTTTTTTCAAATTTAGCAGTGTACCCTTCTGTGGCGCCGAGAGAATTATAATGATGGATACAACCTTCCACGAGGTCAATAACCATTAGATGCCAATGATCGTCTGCATTATTTAGAGGACATATGATATATCTAATCGGCTTATCCGTATCAGTAGCAATAGTTTGTTCAAAAGCGTGAGCGTGAATCGCCTCAAAAAGATCCTATGGTTATTAAAAAGTAAGTGTCAGTGGACTAAATCATAGAAAAAAATAATAATGATTAAGTAGGTAATTCACTTACATCAAACCCCACCCCACACAATATGGAGGGCTGGTATGGTGAGTTACACGCTTTTGCTTCATTTCCAAGAATAGTCCAGTATGCATTGATGCAATCCCCGGTAGTGTAGTCATTCCAATCAAATATTGTCAAAAAAGATAGTATATCTAATGTAAAGGTCCCATTGGACCATACTGGGTTCAACTCATACCTACATGCAAATAAGATAAGCAACTTAATGAAATGCTTGAAGATTCAATTTTATTAATGAATGTCAATAATCATCATTGTTTTACAATATTTTTCCAAATGCAATAGCAACTAACTCACTTTAATTTACTAAGCTTTAATAATGTTTCAGCAATCTCTGAATCTTTAGGCTTCTTCTTAAAAATTGCCCTGGAATTCCTCAAGATTTTGCTTTTGACCTTTTGAAATTCTTTAGCTTTAGCTGCGTGATATTCAGATATGTTTGTTTGTGTGGAGGTCTCAGATTTATTTGTTTGCGTTGTAGTATCTGAGATTGATGGGGCAGGAGCCGCGTCATGTTCATCATCATCTTCATCTTCATCCTCATCCTCATCCTCATCCTGAACAACTTGTTTGCCCTTGCCTTTGGGCTGGTAGTCTTGTGTGAACTGAGTTTTTTTTAATTTTTTGGCAAGTGGCTCATCTTCATCTGTCCCTTTGCTTTGCAATTGTTCATACAGCTTCTTGATTCTTTGGTTACACTGAAGTATGATCTTCTCTCTTGCAGCTAGTTTTTTTTCATTACGCTCCTCTTGTACTTTAAGCTGCGAAACTTTGTCACCAATTATTATATCCTTTTCAACAATGATGTCATCCTTTTGTTTAAGTTGCGACTCCTTCTCTGCAATGATTGCTTCTTTCTGAGCAATAATTTGATCCTTGGCACTGATGGCTGTTGCTGTCTCACTTGTGGCTTCCTCCAAACTTTTAAGTGCTATATTTAAATCGTGTTGTAAGGTCTCAATTTGTTCTTGTTTTTGTATACATATATTGCAGGCTACCGTTTGTAAGGCCTGTTGCCTTCCTTGTGGTGCCTGGCTTCCTTCTGGTACTTGCTGTAATTCCTCAGAGTGTACCTCAAGTGGTTGAGTTGGAGGATAATAGGCAGGTACCAAATCATGCTCTATATCAAACGGAATTAAATCAACAATAATTGAATCTGTGGCCACACGGTCTATCATCCTCTTGATACTCTCAACGTGGGCTTTAGGCCAAGTCCAGCGAAGTATTCTTGGCAATTTTTGAGGATGTTGAGGAGTAGCAATACTAATATGTTCAGTAACCCATACCTGCAACATCATTATAATCAGTAAATTATATCCATCATCAAATTATATCAGAAGGTATAAGTAACTATAACTTACAGCCAAAATATTTGGAAATCCCTTGAGCAAGGGAGCCTTGGCCGGTTGGGTTGAATCACCTACATGTCTTCTATGCCTCAATGTCACCTCCTTTCCAATGGCTCCCAACTGAGGAGCCATGAAATTGTACACGGCATTGCACCAATTATAGTTTCGTAGATTGTCAAAATCATCTACACAATCAATAAGTGACACGGCAGGAATGGCAAGTATGCTGCTAGTACCACAAAATAGCACTGTACTGAAAAAATAGAGTATATACAACTGACAGTACAGCTTGTCATTGGATGTAGACTTTATTAGCAGTTTCTCCAAATGTCGGGCAGAACAACTGGAATCTTCAAAATACTCCTTGTACAGTGGCGTGGAGGCCTCATTTAAATCAAGTTGGACTATCTCTCCATGGTCAGGTAGCCCTAGAATAAGTGATATATCAACCTTTGTGAAATTCAGATTTTTCCCATGGATTACAAAGCTCTGTTCTTCTTCATCCCAATTATCAAACATGTTCTGAACTTGGGGTCTTACACAAGAACTAGTAGGAAGGTCGAGGACCCAAGAAAAGGGTGTGTCTCGAAGCAACTGTTCTTGTGCTGGTGTGGGTGGAACAGAATCAATAAAATTTTTGAAATGGGATAGACTACTTTTCCAGTTCATTCGTTTGCTTCGACCTCTGTTGGCAAAACTTGAATACTGGGTAGGCAATTTGATTTTTCGTTTTGGCAGCTGTTTTTTCTCATGACTTCCCCCAGAGACTTGCTGTTTCTTAGATTTGGTGGGAGCAGCTTTCTTTGAATCTGATCTTTTTTGACCCATACCGAACTTTGCAACCATCAAACAAAAAATTTTGACACAAACAAAAATGACACTTAGAATTCGTTCATAAAAGGGCCTCCTCAAATTCAGTCTTTTACAGAAAACTATCGCTAACCCTAGGTGAAAGCAAGAACTGAAATGACAAACTAAAAATTAGGGTACGTACAAGTCGACTAGTGCGATGACGATGATGTCGCCCACAACTTCTCCAATCAAGACAAGCCCGCAACCTTCAAATCGCAACAAATCTGGAGCTAAACAAATCAGTGACTGCTATACAAATGAGTGACTGCTGGGCCTGATATAAAGGGTTTCAGGCCCTAGGAGGCGCTTTTTATATGTATTATAAATATAATTTAGGTTATATCTATTTTTATTTATAAAAATAAAACTAAATTTGGAATATATCATATATATTTCAGATTTTGGATTTGCATTTTATTGATTATGTATTTATATTTACTTTTCAAGGCTCTAAAATTCAGATATATTTAATTTTATTTATTATGTTTTTAATTTTATTGATTATGTTTTTAATTTTATTGAACGAAGCTGGGCCTGAAATAAGATATATTCAGGCCCAAGTTGGGCCTGAAATAAAATTATTTCAGGCCCACCGTGGGCCTGAAATAAAATTATTCAGGCCCAATGTGGGCCTGAAATAAAATTCTTTCAGGCCCACCGTGGGCCTGAAACAAAATTATTCAGGCCCACCTTGGGCCTGAATAATTTATTTCAGGCCCACCTTGGGCCTGAAATAAAATTATTCAGGTCCACCAGCAAAGGATGTTTTTTCACCTAAAACACAATTTCGGACACCTAATCTATATTCTCCAACCTGAACCCTAACTACTGATAATGGTTTTTCAGAAATCCATATATGGGAGGTCCATCAGTGGGTTTTGCTCAAAACTCACTGATGGAACTAAACTACACCTATATCTTTGGAAAAAATATAAATTTGAGGTTATGGACACCTAAAATACTTTCTCCAACCTCATCCCTAACTGTTGATAATACTTTCTCCAACCTAAAATACTTTCTCCAACCTCATCCCTACTTTCTCCAACCTATAGCTTTATTTCAGGCCCACCTCGGGCCTGAAATATCTTTATTTCAGGCCCAAGGTGGGCCTGAAATAAAGATATTTCAGGCCCATAGTGGGCCTGAAATACATTTATTTCAGGCCCACCTTGGACCTGAAATAAAAACATTTCAGGCCCACAGTGGGCCTGAATTAAATATTATTTGAGGACCACCCTTAACCATATAATATTTTGACCTCTTCCCCCAAGTTGGATTACATATTTTATCCCTACTAAAATACTTTCTCAAAACCTCACCCCTAACTACTGATAATGGTTTTGTAGAAATCCAAATATGGGAGGTCAGCAAAATCCACTGATGGAACTAAACTAGACCTATAACTTTGAACAAAATTATAATTTGAGGTTTCGGACACCTAATCTACATTCTCCAACCTGAACCCTAACTACTGATAATGGTTTTTCAGAAATCCATATATGGGAGGTCCATCAGTGGGTTTTGCTCAAAACCCACTGATGGACCTCCCATATCTGGATTTCTGAAAATCCCATTATCAGTAGGTAGGGTTGAGGTTCTAGAAAGTATTTTAGGTGTCGGAAACATCAAATTATAAATTTGTCAAAAGCTATAGGGCTAGTTTAGTTCCATCAGTGGGTTTTGCTCAAAACCCACTGATGGACCTCCCATATCTGGATTTCTGAAAATCCCATTATCAGTAGGTAGGGTTGAGGTTCTAGAAAGTATTTTAGGTGTCGGAAACATCAAATTATAAATTTGTCAAAAGCTATAGGGCTAGTTTAGTTCCATCAGTGGGTTTTGAGCAAAACCCACTGATGGACCTCCCATATATGGATTTCTGAAAAACCATTATCAGTAATCTTTAAATTGTAATTGTTGTCAATTACATCAATAATTTTTTAGGGAAGTATTTTGATTTCAGGCCCACGGTGGACCTGAAATGACATTATTTCAGGCCCAGAGGGGGCCTGAAATGATTTATTTCAGGCCCACACTGGGCCTGAAATGCTAGTATTTCAGGCCCAAGAAGGGCCTGAAATGATATTATTTCAGGCCCTATCTGGGACTGAAAAGAGTTATTTCAGGCCCACACTGGGCCTGAAATGCTATCATTTCAGGCCCACGCCTCTGGTTGCAAAAAAATTATTTACAGTATGATTAAATTTTTATACGCCAATCTTTTAAATAAATGAACATGTTGTGACCACATTTTTAAAAAATAAACAAGAAGGAGAGTACCTAAATACACATTGCACACCACAATTGAATTCCATTCACATCAAAACCTCATATTATCAAAATTTGGCACATCAGGAGGTTTGTATGATGGACCTAGCATATTTGGATTTTTCAAACCTCATTATCAGTTCTCAGACTTTACCTAATTATTGGTATTTTAGCTAGGATATGCTATTTTTCAGTTGGCACACAACTGTGTTGATACAGTATCAGTTGGCACACAACACTCATTTAACAAAGCAAAAATCAGAGGGGGTTAAACAACAGATTTTCAGAAAACACAGGACTTCAGGACTTCAAGTTCCTGAAATAACATTATTTTGGGTTTACAAATGATACGACTTCGATTCTGATATATTCTGCTTATAACACAAGGTAAAATGTATCATAATATTGAAATACTTCTATAAGTCACAACATTAACAACTGGTTTTTTTAAAGAATACTATACATTCAGTTATCCTCCTTACAAAATAAACACTTCCATCAGAAAATTTCAGCAATTCATAAACCAATTAACTCAAGACCTTGGGCCTGGCGGCATTCTACATGTCCTTTTATTATGGCCAAGTTGTTTGCACCGGCTGCATTTAAGTTTCACCTTGCCATTGTGTCTTGACTCAATCCGTGCCTTCTTTCGTCTACCAGGCTGCACAAGGCTACGGGGACATCGAACTGTAATATTGTTTACTCCACTAGGCCAAAACTGCTTGCTTCTACAAGGGTAAATACGATCCATGTAAACCCACTTCCAAGTTTCAGAATAAAAATAATGCTCACAATATCGGAGTGTATCGATATTCCTGTGAACTATTACAGCTATAGCATGTGAGCAAGGGAGTCCTGAAATTTGAAACTCCCCACAATGACAAAAGTTTTTTTCCAAATCAACAATGTATGAAGTGCCCCATGTTTCTACCTCCATTTCTGATTGAGAGTAAGGGTGAACCTTATAAGCTCTAGCTTTCTCTCTCCTTGATTCCATTTCTTTTGTAGCATGAGGTGTCAAAGCAACATGCCATTTGGAAACTTCCTCTCTACGGTTATAGAACCATTGAGCTACCTTTCTTCTTGTATTATCAATTAACCTATTTATGGGAAGCTCACGTGTAGACTTAAACAAAGCATTCAAGCTCTCCACACAATTCGTGGTAAGCATTCTGTACCTTCTCCCAGTAAAGTGTGCATTTGCCCACCTTTTAGGGTCAATGTTCTGAAGCCACTTATGAGCATCTGGATGTTTTTCGAGCATTGTCTGCATTATCATATCATATTGAAGTGTTGTGTTGGCTCGTGCTGCTGCCCAAAACAAACCTACACCAGCTCTACTTCCAGTATCAGTTACCATATTACAAGACATGTGGTGGCAACAAAAAGCATGATGCGCGTTTGTGAATACTTTTCTGACTGCTGATATAATGCCCCGATGTCTATCTGATACTATGGTGAGTGAGTGATCATCAACAGCAAAGAACCTCTTTGTATGATCCAAAAACCACTCCCAAGCAGACCCACATTCTACTTCAGCTATTGCAAAGGCAACTGGGAGAACATTGTCATTACCATCAATCGCCGTTGCAATCAACAATACTCCTGGATACTTTCCTCTTAGGTGTGTCGCATCAATTCCGATAATTCTACGCAAATAAGACCTGAACACCCTTCGGCAAGCACCAAAAGCCCAAAAACACCTCTGGAACTGATTGTCACCATTCGTGCATAGTGCCACATAAGTTTCAGGATCTCTAGCTCTTAACTCACGCAGATATTGTGGGAGATCTCTGTATGCCTCATCATAATCTCCAACAACCTTTTTCAATGCTTTCTCCCTAGCTATGTATGCTTTTCTGTATGATATCGTCACTCCAAATCTAGCTTTAATATCTGAAATAATCATACTTGGTTTGTATTGTTCATTATGAAGAAATTGCTCTTCAACAAAAGAAGCAACAAATGATGAAGAGCATGCATGATGATCAGCACTTTCCCTAACACTTCGACATTGGTGTTCCTTTATATATTTTGTAACAGTGAACTCTACTTCCCCCCTTCCTACTACTCTCCATGTACATGGTTGGTTAAAACACACTGCTTTAACTCTGTTTTTCCGGGTGTCAACTGGGTTATATCTCATATGCTTAACCATCGCATGTTTAACAAGTGCATTCTTGAATTCTTCTCTAGATGGAAATATCTGCCCCACAAAAAATTCATGCTCATCTCTTGCCTCTAGCTCTCGAATTGGCCCAGCAAGCAATCGAGAATTCAAAATATATGGATCTTCAGCTAATGGAAACTCCTCCTCTAGGTCACTGTACTGATCTGGGGGGAATTCATATTGCTCAACCTGCATATCATCAGCTTGGAATTCTAGTACACTTGTACTGGGTACAAATTCTTCTGCATTCCGGATTTCAATTTCTTCCTCCCCACTCCAGGTTGGCTGAAATATTTCAACTACTCTTGTAGAAGAATTCAAACCCTCATCTTCTAAATTATTTGCTTCTTCATTTAGATCAATTGCCAAATTCCTTGTAATGCTATTATCACCATACTGGGAACATAATGGAATATTATTACTAGTTATTTCTAATCCTTTCCCCGTAGCCACATTATCATCAAGAGTATTCCATATCTCAGAGAGAATTTCGTCAACAACATTATCAACCCTGAAAAAAATTACATATAACTTTATCAAACTTTGAAATTGATAATAAAGGCCCTAGGAGCCCCTGAGGGCCTGAAATCATTTGATTCAGGCCCAGGGATTTGATTTCAGGCCCTACCAGGGCCTGAAATCATTTTATTTCAGGCCCAGGTCGGGCCTGAAATAAAATTATTTCAGGCCCAGGCAGGGCCTGAAATCATTTCCTTTCAGGCCCACTCCGGGCCTGAATCATTACATTTCAGGCCCAGGGAGGGCCTGAAATCATTTGATTTCAGCCCCTCCCTGGATCTGAAATAAAATAAATTCAGGCCAGGTCCTGGGAGGGCCTGAATTTCTTTTATTTCAGTCCCTCCGAGGGCCTGAAACAAAATTTTACAGCCTCTCCTATTGCCTGAAATCTAATGACATCATGCACTCTCAGGGCCTGATATCATGTAATGCATATCACCCTAAGCCTCCTCCAAAATTAAAATAGTAGAAAGAGTTTAACTTGATTAAAACTATATCTGATACCATATCAAAGAAGATAATCATACGTACATTCCTATTTCTCTTAGTTACCAATCTGTTGCTTCCTTTTTCTCCTTCGACAACCTATTTTGTTGCTTCCTTTTTCTCCTTCGACAACCTATTTTGTTGCTTCCTTTTTCTCCTTCGACAACCTATTTTCCTCAGGTGCTTTGGTGATGAATCGAGTTGTGCAAGGAAGCAATATATACGTACATTCGTGATCATTCGACTTGTGCAAATCATTTCACATATATATATTGGCTGAGAAAAATTCGACTGCTACCCATCCGAACCACAAATTAATATTTTATTGATAAAGTGGTTCGGTTGTCTCGAAAATGTGTTTGATAAAGCCATTCTTTGGCGGGAGGGGTATAAAAGTAACTTCACTATATGGGATGCGCCCTTTGGTATAATAGAAACTATGGTACTCCTTTCGGTAATTACGAATAGTTGAATACGCCCTTTGGTAAATTGCCCAAAAACTAAACATGTCCTCTTTGTCCCCAGCACAACACTGGCTATAAGATAATAGTGATATACTGGGAGTTTTTATTCAGCATGAGTAATTTTTAATTTTTTGCATTCTAAATTTATGTTGATGACCAATTGAAACTTTGATAGATAGAATTGTCCGTCTTTAAAATTAATGGAATAGTTTGATATCTTCATTAAAAAAATGTCCTCTTTTTATTGCCAGATTGATCTCTAATTGACTGGTTGCTTTCCTCTCTTAGATTTGACTTTCCATAGGCTATGACCATCAATAAAAAGAGTAATGATAGAGAACGTGAAATTTTAGCATGAAACTCAACGTGAATGACGTGACACTTTTTATATACACGTCCGATTGTCGCTCGGACAGTGACGGCGGCCTATCTAGTTACCATAGTACAAATTGAGCCGGTGGTTTGTTGAATCGGTTCGGTTTGATATGGAGCTCATGTAATGGCTACTAATAGATAGACAAGTGAATGTAAATTTCATGATTACTTTGGTGATTTTCCTCTTTGTAATTTTTTTTGAAATAATACACAATTAATAAATGAATGGGATATTTTTGAATAAATTTATTTTTCAAGTTAGTAAAAAATTATTTATGTTCATTCAATATATATCAATTAAATGAATCAATTTGAATAACTCATTAAATTAAATGAATAAAATTTAACACATATATGTAATATATTTGATTCATTAATATTTATGAATAATATTGATTAATAAAATTCTTATTAACATACAAAATCAAAAAATCAAAATCAAAAAATAAGTTTATATATCATCAAATCCAATATTGATCAAATAAATTTAAAATATAAAAATTTCAAATAATAAATTTGAATTGAGAATTCGATAATATTTAAAAGTCAAATTAAAACCGAAACTTAAGCTTATAAAAAAATCTAATAAAGTTTAAAAAAGTATTTCAACGATTTAATTCATCCAAGAATTAAATTAATAAATTTGAATATGTTAAAATTTGATCCTACTTAATTTATTTACCATCTTGTTTCTCAATAGAACTATAAATGTATATTGGGAAATTTTAAGTCATACTTTAAAATTTACATCTAAAAGCGGTAAATTAATGATCCTATATATTTTTTAAAAGAGGTAAATTAGGAAGAAGTTTTACTCTAAATAAAATATCCCTCCGTGTAGGGAAAATCAAACACCTAATAAAATAATTTTATACTTATTAAAAATTAATCTCAAATTTTATTATAATAAGCATTCATATAAATAATAATTGTATTAATATGTGAGTTTTATCAAACATATCACGATGATTAATGGTGATTCATTCGTCTCTAATATCCCGTCAATCCGTCACAGATTAATATAAAAGAGGTAAATCATAGAGATTACTAGTTCGAATATTATGATTTACGTATAGGGAAGATGGATATGTTGACTTTGTTAAATTTAACTCTCATATCTTAAAATAATAACACCTACGAATTAATCCATCCTGTGAGAATTCCGTCAAACATGTCAGGTTGCATACAATGGTAGCTCGCATGAATCCTTAATTAATTAATAGATCCAGGAATCTCTCTGATTCCGGCCTTGCCTACGGGTAGAGGCATAGGCCGGGCCCACCGGCCAGCCTGACGCCGAGAAGGATTAGTAAACATGTCAGCAGCAGAATCGACGGGTAGATCTCCGCGCCCGTAAGCCCCTCCAAAGAAAGGAGGGAGGGTGGGATTTAGCGGGTCACCGATGAGGGCGGCCGGGCCGTTCTCCTACCATCCACCTAGACAAACTCCTGGTTGTCCGCACTCCTCGACCCTACTCCGACCTAAAGCGGGGTCGGGCGCCACAGTCAGCCCGCGGTAACCCCCGACCCAGGACGTGCCCTACGCTCCCTTTCTACCAGTCGGACGTGTGGCTGCCCACGCTCACTGGTCCTTACCCGACTCGGTCCTCAGCACTTGGACCCGCCAGTCGGCGCTCGGGGTACGGGCTGTCCCGCCCCTACGCCCCCTCACATCATTACATCCAGGGGTATGACCCTGCTAACGGGGTTCCTCATGCCTTATCCACCTCTGACATCCCTGTGCGGTTAATCTGCCCATCCCGTACCCTCGTACTGCGCACCCAATACTCACGTACTGCTCGAGCACCCCGCGCCGCTCTTCAGTGCTCCATGCGAGCTGACAAGCTACCATACTCTTGTCCCGTCAGTACAAACAAGGGTTGTCAGCTCCGCCGGTTACATAAGCTTGGCACTCCCCCTACTGCAGGTACGCGCGCGCGAGTTCTCGCATCCCTTACCTCGTTTCAATTCAATTTCCACTCATCTGCCCTCGGAGACTGACTTAACCGTCGGAGTGCCTGACCTGACCGTCGGAGTGCTTGACCTGGGATTCCCCCGGTGGGTTTGCTGACGGTCTCTGTTTTGCAGTGACAGGGTAAGGCGCGGTCGTCGCTAGGCCACCTCGTCGGCTCGTGCCACCCGAGAGGCCCGTCTAACCCATGGGACCGCCACCCCACTTCGCGACAGGATCAAATTTGGCGCTAGAAGGAGGGCACACCAGCAGCCTGATCGGAAGTGGAGATGGGAGATCCATCTGGGTTCTGACGGTTAACGCTCCCCTGGGAATGCAAGCTTTTCTTCATCTGACTCCGAATGAGTCATTAATACACCGGAGGCCTCATGGTAAACCCTCTCAGGGCAGTCCTTGAGTTGTTCTTTTTCTAGCAAGGCGGAAAGGGCCAGCCAGATAAGGGAAAGGATGTATGCTACATTTTTCGCGCATCTGATGTCTGGCCTTCTAGACACCTCGTATATTCTATGTATCTCTATGGTCCAGCCTTCAGGATACAGCTTATTCGCGCATCCCATATATGAAATCTGGATATATCTTATACATTCGCGGCGTATCATAAATCGAGTCTTCTGGATATATCTCATCTATTTTGTGCGCCCCTCAAGGATGGTTTTCTGGAGCAACAGTCGTTGCTTCCTTTCCCTCGGCGAGGCTCTCAGGCGGCGCGTGGCGGCCCACTAGGATGCCCTCGACCGAGAAGCCTCGGCGAGGCTCTCAGGCGGCGTGTGGCGGCCCACGCTCCCTAGGATGCCCTCGACCGAGAAGCCTCGGCGAGGCTCTCAGGCGGCGCGTGGCGGCCCACGCTCCCTAAGATGCCCTCGATCGGGAAGCCTCGGCGAGGCTCTCAGGCGGCGCATGGCGGCCCATGCTCCCTGGGATGCCCTCGACCGGGAAGCCTCGGCGAGGCTCTGCGGCGGCGCGTGGCGGCCCACGCTCCCTGAGATGCCCTCGACCGGGAAGCCTCGACGAGGCCCTCAGGCGGTGCGTGGCGGCCCACACTCCCTGAGATGCCCTCGACTGGGAAGCCTTGACGAGGCTCTCAGGCGGCGCGTGGCGGCCCACGCTCCCTGAGATGCCCTCGATCAGGAAGCCTCGGCGAGGCCCTCAGCGGCGCGTGGTGGCCCACGCTCCCTGAGATGCCCTCGACTGGGAAGCCTTAGCAAGGCTCTCAGGCGGCGTGTGGCGGCCCACGCTCCCTGAGATGCCCTCGACCGGGAAGCCTCGGCCCGACCTAGCGGCCTTATTCTTGCTCCGCGCAAGCCCTTCCCTCGGATCGGCTCTCGGTCGGATGCATGGCGGTCCATGCTGCCCAAGAGGTCACCCGACCGAGCGGCCTTATTTTTGCTCCGCGCAAGCCCTTCCCTCGGATCGGCTCTCGGTCGGACGCATGGCGGTCCATGCTGCCCGAGAGGTCACCCGACCGAGTGGCCTTATTCTTGCTCCGCGCAAGCCCTTCCCTCGGATCGGCTCTCGGTCGGACGCATGGCGGTCCATGCTGCCCGAGAGGTCACCCGACCGAGCGGCCTTATTCTTGCTCCGTGCAAGCCCTTCCCTCGGATCGGCTCTCGGGCGGACGCATGGCGGTCCATGCTGCCCAAGAGGTCACCCGACCGAGCGGCCTTATTCTTGCTCCGCGCAAGCCCTTCCCTCGAATCGGCTCTCGGTCGGATGCATGGTGGTCCATGCTGCCCGAGAGGTCACCCGACCGAGCGGCCTTATTCTTGCTCCGCGCAAGCCCTTCCCTCGGATCGGCTCTCGATCGAACGCATGGCGGTCCATGCTGCCCGAGAGGTCACCCGACCGAGCGGCCTTATTCTTGCTTCGCAAGCCCTTCCCTCGAATCGGCTCTCGGTCGGATGCATGGCAGTCCATGCTGCCCGAGAGGTCACTCGACCAAGCGGCCTTATTCCTGCCCCACGCGAGCCCTTTCTCCCGGAGCGGTTCTCGGACGGATGCCTGGCCATCTAGGCTTCTTGAGATGACACCCGACTGGGTAACCTTATTCCTGCTCTCCACGAATCTTTCCCAAGGATCGGCGCCCACATGAACTCCTCGGCCAGGGAGCCGCATCCTTGTTCCACTCGGACTACACCCCCGAGCCGACTCTAGGATGGAGGTGCAATAATTGCCATTCTTGGCAGCTCCATTCTAGCACTCTTATACTCACCTCGCAAATCCGGTGAAAGCGGGATTGGCTCCTGGTTCGTCCCTCAACTAGGAAGCACTACCTCCACCGGGCGCATCGCCCTAGGATCACAAGCTAGCTGGGGGGGGGGGGGCAGCTAAACCCCTGCAAGCTACAATCCTTTAACTAAGAACACCTCACCGGGCTCTCGAATGGTCCAAGGGACTAGCATGAGCTTGAGATGCCCTTTGGGCTCACCCAAGTCAGGGGCGCTAAGGGAACACCGCCTATGTCTAAAGGCCCGAGTGGTCGAGACGCCACGACCCTAGCTTAGCGGGCACCCCCCCCCTGTGAGGAGAGACGGCCGTCACTGCCATCGTTCTGATCACTTACGCTCTAGCAACAAATATGCATAAGTGCAAATACAAGAGAAAGGAGACAATAAAAGGGGAAAACAGCATTTGTAACGAACAGTTCGGCTCTCGCCTACATTAGATAACAAAAAAAGGGTAGACCTACAACTACGGGGTAGGCATCGAAGGTTGCAACAAGACTCCACCTGGCGCCTTTCCGCGCCCATCGCGAGCCGCCTGCGCACTAGCTTTCTGAGCCTCATGACGCTCGCGCCTCCGCATGAGGTCGCTTTGGCAAGCCGCCAGTTCCTCTTCCTTAGCTTTCAGGGTGGCAAGCATTGTAGCAGCCGACTGGCTGGTCTCCAAAAGATCCGCCTGGGTCTTGGCCAACTCTGAGCGCGCCTGAAGCTCCCGGGTTTGGGCTTGGTGCTCACTTCGCTCCAAATGAGCAAGTTGTTGACGCAACTGGGCCGCAGAGGCCCGAGCTGCGCTTACTTCCGACAAACGATCCCGAAGCTGCGCCTCGGCATAGGCGACACGCCCCTGAAGGGTCGCGTTCTCAGAGCGCAGCGCATTCCAAGCCTCTTCACGTGACTGCGGTTGCATGCAGCAAAGTTGGGTTTCCAGCGCCTCCCTTCGGGATTCTGATTGACGAAGGGATCGATTATGAGCGGTAAAGGAAATGCCCATGTCGTATAGGGCGCCGATCAACTGCGAAAGAAGTAAAGGGGTAGTAGGGAAAAGCTGATTAAGCGAGAGCTGTTAGAGAAACGTACCCAACTGGCATCCGCAACAAGGCCATCGATTCTGGAGATAGGGTCTTGACAGTCGAAGGACCGGAGACCTTGGTAAAGATGGTCGCTCAAGGGGGCATGCAGGTGAACCACACGAGCGGATCCCAGTGGCTCGGGATCTGGAATCTCGTAAGCAAAAAAGGGGTCGGCTCGTGAAGGTAGGACGAGATGTATCGGGTCAGGAACGGTTGTCCTCTCAGGAATAGAAGGAGACGGGGTAGTAGACGTCCCGCTAGACAAGCCAACAGGAGCAAGAAGAGCTGCTGGAAGAACGTGCCCCGGATCAGAGGAGACGGGGACGGGCGGTGTAGATACCAGGGAATCTGAAGCTCCTAGCGAAGGACGAGGTTCGCTCTGCTGTTCGCCCGAAGAAACGACCGGATTTGGAAGAAATGCAGGCAAGGCGTCCCCTACAACGGAAAAGGCAGGGGACGATGGGCACCTGCAAAACAGGCAAGCTCGCCACAGAAGAAGAAGAGAGGGTCTTTTGAGGAAGGGCGGGCATAGTCCCAAAAGGAGGTAGACGGTCGCATAGCCAGTCCCGCCGGCGGCGGAGCTCCAAAGGGGAAGGATCGGTAGCCAAAACCTCAACATCAGAGTCCGACGTCTCCTCCTCTAACGCCTCGCCCTTATCTGCCGAGGAAGCAGGGGTGGGGCTTGATACCGGTAAGAGGGGCACCGGGGCAGCCGACGGAGCGCTGTCAGGAAGACCAGGGAGCGGCTCCGATAGAATAGCTATCATGGACGCCTCAAATGCAACCGCCCTCTCTTTGGCCTCCGCTGTGAGGAAGCCACGCAGCATCCTGAAAAGAGCGCTGGGACACTAGAGGAGACGGTTGGAGTAAAGGGGAAAGACGAATGAGTATAAAGAAAAGACAAAGGCGGCAAAGGCGGTAGCCGCCTAGGTCTATATAGGGGGCAGCCATTAATCACAACCGTTGGTAGAAGGATCATAGGTGATGGCCAATCCTGCGGCTGGGCAAGGAGGCATAGGCAGATAATACGGAAGGACAACAAGCGACCGTTCCGCTGCCAAAGATAATCAAAACGGGCGTGCAGTAATTGTTGGAGCAATCGGCCATAAGATGGTCCGGAGTGACCATGGGTTTTGATGTTTGGGCAAAGGGTTTAAGTTAGGTTTACCCTTGTATTTGATATGCGTATGTTGAGTGTGCAGGTTGTACAGGTTACGCATATGGACCTGACTAGACGGCCTCAGTACGGTGAAGGATGGCATGGAGACCAGCTGGAGGCTGGCGTGCGCATTCGAGGGACCATGGAGTGCAGGGACGATGAGCTGATGAGCGCGGACTTCGAGGCGTACGTGAAGGGTGGCATGGAGGCAAGCTGGAGGCTTGCGTGCGCATCCGAGGGACGAGGGCCGAAGATGAAGAGGGCGCGAAGGCAACAGTCGAGGCTGCGAAGGAGGAGTCAGTCGAGTCGTGAGGATCGAGTGTTGTGTGAATGTACTCGGGAAGGGATTCAGCTAGGACCAGTCGACTGCCCTGGGGGCAGTGGACTGGCAGGTGGCTGGTGAGCTGGCAAATTCGAACGTTGGAGTGTCAACGGTCGAATTTGGCTGGCACCAGTCGACTGCCCTGGGGGCAGTCGACTGGTAGCGAGAAATCAGCCCCGAGTCCTATTTAAAGAGGACTTCGTGGTGGCTGAGTTTCTTGACGAAACTTGCTTGGATAAAGCCGGTTAGTAGTCTATTGTGTTCACAAAGCGTCCGAGGTGTTGTGTTGAGGTTTCTCCACCCACAAGGAGCGACACGTGATAGCCAGAGGTTATCCAGGGAGTGATCCACCGACGGATTCTTGGATTAGTCACCCGGCCGGGGTGGATACCAAGTAAATAGGTTTGTTAGCAGTGTTTTCTTTGTTGTTATTGCTTATTATTATTGTTTCCGCTGCGCATACTAACAATGTAGGAAGAACAAGCCAAAGATTTGTTATTCACCCCCCTCTAGCGTACGACATCGATCCTTATAGTAATTTGGCGCCTGGAAAGTCGTTGATCGGGAGACGCGTGGCCCTCAATGATAAAGGTGTTCGGAAAACAGATAGATGATTGGTCAACCTAGTAACTCGAAAAGGGTCACCAAAACTCCCACGGGTCAGCTCCCGCTAATCCCTTGGCCCGAGTCCCGATCGAACACGTGGCGGCCCACGCTCCTCGGATCCCACTCGGCCAAGAGGCCAAAACTCCCACGGGTCAGCTCCCGCTAATCCCTTGGCCCGAGCCCCGGTCGGACGCGTGGCGGTCCACACTCCTTGGATCCCACTCGGACAAGATGCCAAAACTCCCACGGGTCAGCTCCCGCTAATCCCTTGGCTTGAGCCCCGGTCGGACGCGTGGCGGCCCACGCTTCTCGGACCCCACTCGGCCAAGAGGCCAAAACTCCCACGGGTCAGCTCCCGCTAATCCCTTGGCCCAAGCCCCGGTCGGACGCGTGGCGGCCCACGCTCCTCGGATCCCACTCGGCCAAGAGGCCAAAACTCCCACGGGCCAGCTCCTGCTAATCCCTTGGCCCGAGCCCCGGTCGGACGCGTGGCGGCCCACACTCCCCGGATCCCACTCGGCCAAGAGGCCAAATCCCCCGGGCCGACTCCCGCCGACCCCCAGGTCGGACACAATGAGGTACACCTCCGCCATGGGTTCTGATCAAAGGAGTGGGTCCTCGCGCTAAAGACGCCAACCGGGGTCCCACGCACACCCCACAAAGGCCAACAGCCCTCGCAAACAAGCACTAGCGAGGGGACATCCATCCAGCGGCCTGGAATCATGCTCATCAATAAGTGTCGCGCTCGGCTCACCCACACATTCGTCATGGTCGAGAGGAAACACAACTCAAGCAAGCAAAAAGGAGAGAGCTGCCTTTAAAGGTTCAGGCGTTTTACAAAAATCAGGGCAGGAAGCCCCACATACACAGAAAAATAGGGGAAACTAAAAGACGCTCTCCTCACTCGAAGGGCCGGTCGGTCACATCAGGCAGATCCTCGCACAGGTCCTGGAGCCGAACTGCGGTGGAGGGCAGATCCGGAGGTAAGTACCCACCCAGCCTGAGCTGGCGGACGACATTAATTCCATACTGCATCATCACCTCCATAAACCGCCGGGAGATCTCGGCGGCATGGGCCGGAGCATTCAAACACGCCAGTCGATGGGTCTCCAGTCGATCCGCTTCAGCCTCTTTATAGGCGCGCAGCTCCGCTAGCTCAGCCTGCAGGGCATCCCAGGACGCCTGTCGCTCACGCAGTTCCCCTAATTCCACCTGAGCCGCGTCCCAGGCCGGACGGAGGCCCCGCAAATCCTGAAGTTGGTTCCGAAGCAAATCCGTCGTCCGCTTCTCAGCTGCCAGTTGCGCCCGAAGGGGCGAAATCTCCTCGTTGGCCCAGTGGAGATATGCCCTGGCTCTCAGAAGCTCCGTTTGCAGCTCGTCTTTGCGCCTGCGATCATGGAGGTGAGCTTGTTCAACCTGGATCATCCGCTCTTGCGCTCGGACCACCTCAGCGTCGGCAGCAGCGATCTGAGCTTTGGCGATCTCCAGCTCCTCCTGGGTCTGGCGCAACACATCCTGGAGGCCGATAACCTCTGCTCGCAGGCCGTTCAACGAATTGTCATCTGAAATCAGCTGAGTGTGCCGGAGCCGAGCCTCAAGGTCTTCCACACGCCTCTCGGTGCGACACCGGGCCTTGGCCTGGTCAACATAGATACACTCAGGCTGTAGCTCTGGGCCCAAGACTGCAAGAAATTTAAGAACCCGTCAGCAAAAGAGGGAATGAGACACGCCCCAACCGATGGACACATACCTGAGTAGCCAAGGTCATGAAGTCGTCCGCCCAGACACTGGGGCTCGCCGAGCCACTCGCCCGCAAGCCGGCCATGAACCTATCCAAAAGCGGACCATACAGCCGGACGTCTCTCGACCGCATGGAGGCGGTGCCGCTCGGCATTGTCATGTGCAGGCGCCAGTCGGAAAGCGAGGGCGACAGCATATGCAGCAGGCCTTCACTGGTAGGCCCTTCCTGGCAGGGCGGGGATTCCTCCCTCGAAGGCAACACAGTCAGCCTCAGCGGTAGCGCCGCAGTAGGAGGGGGTGGTAGCGCTGGGAGGGCAGCAGTCGACGCTTCACCCCTCCGTCTTTTGCTAGGCCGACTGGAGGAGGCTTCCAAAGGGTCAGCCAGGGCCGACACGGATGCATCGCCCCGAGGGCGCCGCAGTGAATGACTCAGAGGATGGGTATCCTCTGACCCCGACTGAGATTCTCCTCCTCTGCAAAAGAGAAAGTAGGAGACCGAGAGCCAGATAAAGCAGGCTCCGGCTCGGCCAGCAGTTCTTCGCGTAATTCCCGCTCAGCTCGCGGACCTGCTGCGGGCACCCTCTGCTCTCTTATCACCGTCCGGATGCGCGTCTCCATCTCCTCAGGAGTCCCCAGGCCGTAACCCTCCTCAGGAGCAGCCGGGTACATCATCTCGGCTATCAGGTGAACAATGATTAAGAGATAACAAGGAGCAAGAATGAGGGATAGAATACTTACATAGAGAAGTGGGTCGGACAAATGGAGCGGGGCTGAGTCCAAACGCCGACAAATTATTCCCCGCCAGCAGGGGCACGATGTGAAAGCGTCGACCTCCGAGCGCGAAGAGGGCACGCTCGAAGGAAGGAAATTTTCGAGGATCCGTGTGATGGGGAGGCATTTGAGGAAGATCTCGTCGGAAACCAAGTGGCCAGGTCGGGAAAGTCGCCGGGCGAATGTAAAAGAACCTTTCTTTCCAACCCTTGCTACCAGAGGGAAGCGGGTGGAAGAAGGAAATCCCGGGGCGAGCTTGGAAGAAGAACTCGCCCCATTCTTGTTTCTTCAGATAGAAGAAGTGGTGAAAGAGTTCGGCTTGAAGGGGTTGGCGATATAACAGAAAAATAATAGCTGACCCGCAAAGAAGGCGGATAGAGTTGGGGGTCAGTTGAGACAGATTGAGGCGGAGATAGCGGCAGACTAGGGCAATGAAGGGATGGACGGGAAAGCGCAGCCCAGCCTGCAGATGATCCCGCGAAATGGTAATATACGACTTCGGAGGCTTGGCGGGCTGATCAGAAGGAGAAGGCAACAGAATGTCGTGGTCAGACGGAATGTGGAACTCCGCTGGAGGGCGTCCAGATCACCTTGGCTGAGGACGGACCTCGCAGTAACATACCAGGGATGGAGGTCGCTAGACGAAGAGGCCATGCTGGCCAGAAGAAGTCAAGACACCTAACTCGCAGGAAGAATGATCGAAGGGAAAGTTGAGTTCAGGGACGTAGCTGAAACCCTAGACTGAAGGAAGAAGGCAAGACACCGGAGTGGAGGAAGAAAAGGCGGTGGTAATAGTAAGAATTTATGCTGTGATCCACAAGTCGACGGGGCCGCCTGATGGTGGGCCAGGACAAATGCGGCGGGCAGTAACAGCCGCATGAGCAGGCCCAGCGGGGCCCAGGAAACGAGACGCCTCGCGCCCAACCTCGTTCCTCGGGGAACGAACGGTAAATACCTCGGTGATTGGAGAAGGAATGGGGAGGAGGCACGTGGAGCCATCCCAGTTGTAAGCAGTAGTGATGAGAATTTCCAGCTGCTCGGTGATACTGAGCCGTCAGCAGCAAAAAGACAAACAGGGTGACTTCACCAACCGACCGAGATCCTTAGGCTTCGACAAGCCTGCCGAGCATCTCCCCAAGGGGGACTAAGACTTCCCGGCGCACCAGGCTTACTTGAACGGACGCTGGTCCAGTCAGTCGGACTCGCCGCCTCCTTCGACTAGACTCGAGGGGGACGCTTATGATCCCGGCCTTGCCTACGGGTAGGGGCATAGGCCGGGCCCACCGGCCAGCCTGGCGCCAAGAAGGCTTAGTAGACAGGTCAGCAGCAGAATCGACGGGTAGGTCCCCGCGCCCGTAAGCCCCTCCAAAGAAAGGAGGGAGGGTGGGGTTTAGCGGGCCACCGATGAGGGCGGCCGGGCCGTTCTCCTACCATCCACCTAGACAAACTCCTGGTTGTCCACACTCCTCGACCCTACTCCGACCTAGAGCGGGGTCGGGCGCCACAGTCAGCGAGTAGCTATCCATACTCTCTTTCTCCTGCCATCACACAGACTAGATATCCAACTTGGATGAGGTAAATAGCCCGCAGTAACCCCCGACCCAGGATGTACCCTGCGCTCCCTCTCTACCAGTCGGCCGCGTGGCTGCCCATACTCACGGGTCCTTACCCGACTCGGTCCTCAGCACTTGGACCCGCCAGTCGGCGCTGGGGTACGGCTGTCCGCCCCTACGCCCCTCACATCATTACATCCAGGGTACGACCTGCTAACGGGGTTCTCATGCCTTATCCCCTCTGACTCCCTGCGCGTTAATCCGCCCATCCAGTACCCTGTACTGCGCACCCAGTACTCACGTACTGCTCAGCACCCCGCGCCATGCCGCGCCGCTCTTCAGTGCTCCATGCGAGCTGACAGCTACCACACTCTTGTCCGTCAGTAAACAAGGGTTGTCAGCTCCCCGGTTATATAAGCTTGGCACTCCCCCTACCGAGGTACGCCGCGCGAGTTCTCCATCCTTGCCTCATTTCATTAGTTTCCCTCATCGCCCTGGAGACTGACTTGATCGTCGGAGTGCCTGACCGGGATTTCCCGGCGGGTTCACTGACGGTCGCTGTTTTGTAGGGGCGTGACAAGGCGCGGTCCGCACTCGGCCACTTCGTCGGCTCGTGCCACCCGAGAGGCCCGTCTGGCCCATGGGACCGCCACCCCACTTTGTGACAGGATCAACCTTCATTAGAGTTGATCATCGATTGCGAACGGAGCCTTACCAGAGTTGCTCACCACAGCCAATTGTTGGCCGGAGCTTCGTTGGAGAATCGTACCGACTGTTTATTTAAAAAAAATTGTTAGATAGCAGACGAATCTGAGATGATCGATCCGGTCCTAAAAATTTTTTTTATCGGTTATCATAGTAAATCGGGAAGCGTTCGTGATGGACGATTTAAAAATTCAGCCCAGGGGTCGTCTTTAGGCATAGGTCGTTAAGGCCTATGCCTAGGGCCTCAATTTTTATTGGGGTCCATTATTTTTGATATATTAAATATATTTTTATTATATATTTTAAGAGAATGGAAAAAAATAAGGTCTTGATAAAAAATTTACGTATATTATTTTTTAGTCAAAACTATAGATTTTATAAAAATTTTATTATGGTTCCAATGGATAAAGTCATAAGGGGTTCTCTTTTTAATATTTTAAATTTAATTTTTATTATGTATGTTATTTTATAAGATCTAATGTATTCCTCTTCAATATCTTTCAACCCTAGCTTCTTTCGTTACATTTATTTTTTGTTAGTGACGTTTTCTCTTCTGATTAGTAAGAACATGAATTAGAATTTTTTTATCCATGCAATGTAAAATAAAAAATATTAGTCTTTTTTCGAGTTCCCCCTCTTCCCTTGAATAGCTCCCCTCTTTGTACTTTTCTTGCACATTGATATTGAGAAAGAGAAATTACATCTAACGTTGTCATGTTGATTCGGTTGGTGCTACTATGCTCCTTACTTAATTAAGTTCAAATGTTGAGTGATTCATCCATATTGTATTCGATCGAAATAGAGGATTTTATTATTTTTGAGCAATAGTGAGTTAGATATCTTTGTCATTTCGCTTCCTTGATAGACATTAAGTTTTGCTTTTATTTATATGTATTTATAGAAACACATTTTTTAATTTCCCTTTTGTTTCTATTCTATCATTTACAACTATTTTAGTTTAGGTGATAAAAAATATGATTTATTTTTTCTTTTGTTTTGTGCCTAAAATGACTTATTTAGATTTTAATAAATGATAATAGCTGGTTTGATCTCGTTACGATCTTCATTTTCTAAGGATTATATTGAGTTTTATCATTTTGTATATGTATTATTTATTTATTTATTTATTGTGATTTGCGGTGATGATGAGTTGAGGATGAAAACATAATTTTTTTTATTAGTATCCCATTTTATTTATTCCTTTTTGTAAGTGTTATTATTTTCATCTTTTATTTGAGTAATTAGTTTTTTTTATCTTTCTTAGTTTTTAAACAATTCTAAATATATTTATTTTCGACCAAGTCAGTTGTCAGTTACAAGTTTGAATGAAAAAAGACGAATAAATTTTTTTAAATAATATTAAAGACTTTTTTTTTGTCTAGGGTCTTAAATAGGCTTGAGCCGGCCCTGATTCAACCTCTCAGAATTCGCCCCTTATCAACTGCCTATTTAGATGAATGAAGCCTTCGTTAAATTTGACTTTGAAAGCCTGATTATTTAGATGAGAGAGAGAGGGGGGAAAAAATAAAAGAAAAGAAAACATCCACAAAATCACATGGATTTTCCTGATGAAGTGCATTTTCGGAGCCAATGGTGAAGTTGCTACTGTGACCTTGTGTGACCTTCAGGTCACGGATTGGATCCGTAGAAATCAGAAAATCAAACTGCATATAATCATAGATCTAATATAGTTGCATTGACTAGGTATCTGTGCATTGGGCTGCTTTTTATATGTATTTTGGCACTTACCTTTCTCTTCCTCATGCATTCCAATTCATGGTGCAGAGGTATCGAGGTATCATTTCATCATCAAGCATAGGCATACAATATTTCACTATAATTTGCATCATTCTAGATGAGTTTTTTTTTTCCATTGGAGAACTATTGTCCATCACTTGTGGTCCATGTTTATTAACGTCGGTGTTGCCGAAACAATTCCTAAGCAGGATCTCGTATCTATTGTTTGGGAATCGAACGTGTCATGGACTGACTTCGAGTCACCAAGAGTTGTCCCGCCTGTAGAAATTGTGGAAGTTAGAACTTTCAGATATAGTGAGTGCATAATTGAGCAGGGCAATGAGTCCAACCAATGAAGCCAGGAAGAAGATGTGGTGAGGCACATTTACGATTGTAACGGGCGTGTTAGTGAATGCCTTGGCAATGTAAGTTCAACAGCTCTCGTTGCTTAACTAGGTTAAGCCATGGAGCAAAGACTAACATGTCGTTCAACTTGTGCTCTCGTTTTCGAGCTACCAACCTGCCTGCGTGTACATGCCAATCTAGGTTAAGATGCAGAACAAATGTAGTGGCTGGAAGCAGAAGTACATGTGTGTATGATAAATCTTGAAGTAAAGGTTCCATATGGACGGCTAGGTTCCGCAACATATCTAAACATTCACTGAACTTGAATATACATGAACAGTTTGGATAATACAACAATATCAAGTATTTCAGATATTGTGAGAATTTTGAGTAGTTGATGGTTGTTGTGGCTCGACTCTACAAACAAGCTTTAGATTGGTTGACTTATAAGTTCTTGGTGCAAAGTCTTCGAATCCTTGGAACTTTGAACCACAGCATAGATGATCATGTTGCCAAGTCAAAGACCTCACATTAGCGGAGCTTCTTTGATTTGCTCGATTGTGAAAATGGCATAGAAATCATCATCTAGGAGAGAATTAATCGCTGCATAGGCAACATCATCGACAGTCGTCGCCGGGCAAAATTATGATAAATGTGAGATAAAATATAAAGATTATGCAAGATTAATTAATCAGTTAAAATTTCTTTTTAATGGGTTGTGAATACGGCTAGTAGTATGATTCTCGGACAAAAATAATAATAAAAACGTCTCCCAAATTATCAAAATAGAGCATCTTTGCTTTTAAAAAGTCAAAAGCCAATATTTTTATTTTACTCTTGTTATAGTGTCTATGGAGCAGCTGTTATAACTATTTCCTAGTTGTTACAATACTGAAGTGCTATAATGTTATAGGAGTCACTTTATGGCTATTGTATGTAATTTCAACGAAGTTTAAATAATTTTGATCCAATTGAAAACTATTTTATATATAGTATGATCCTGGGTCAGCTTGCGTGTAGCCTGACCCGGCAGCCTGGCGCCTAGTCAGAAGGGAAATGGTTGATGGGCTGGAAAGGCTCGGAGGATAGACGTCGCTCGGGATAAGACTCCTGATCGGATGCGTGACCACCCACGCTCCTCAGGATCGGTCTGACTCAAGCTTTTTTTTTATGAAAAGAAATCTATAATAGAAAGGGGATAGACCTAACCTTCTAATATAAAGGTACACCGACTTTGACCGATTTACAAGAATTTGCAGAGTATCGAAGAAAGGACAAAACTTAACAGCCTATATGAATCTATACAAATGGCAACCAGCTTTTTATTAGCTCATAAACAAATGGTAGAAAACTCGCTGATTTTGCTTTGCTTCCCAACGGATTATCATTTCCTTTGAAGAAAAGTCGCTGCAGTCCACAATGTCAATCAAAACCGCTTCCATTTAACACCCTCCTTAAAAAAGTCAGCAAGGTATCACCCTTTTATCTCATATGTTTACTTTGAGCACTCGATTTACGCATCCGATGTTCACTTTGAGCAAGTGACAGCCAAGAACGAATTTGACGTGTCTTTACCATAGCCGGTACTACGGACTAGATAGACATATGGTGGATCTATTCACCTTTCTAGGCTTTTTGACAAAATCTCAGCCATCAACATATTTATGCTCCCATACCCCTCCAGGTTTGGCTCCCCGCCGACGCGTGGCGGATCACGCTCCGACGGTAAGCCCGAATCGGAGGGGGCATTACTCGACACCTCGTCATGCAGTGTCCCAGTCGGTACCCTCATAGACCCTTAGCCGTCCTCAACATGCAGTGCCCCAGTCGGCACCCTCATAGGCACTCAGCCGGCCTCGACATGCAGTGTTCCAGTCGGCACCCTCATAGGCCCTCAGCCGGCCTCGACATGCATTACCCCAGTTGGCACCTCCGTAGGCCCTCAGTCGGCCCTAGCAGGTAACATAACCACTCCCTGACATCAGACTACCAGAAGTTATACGGGGTCGGTGCAGGACTGAAGCCATCCTGGTCTCAAATGACGGATATCTCGCTGAGGTATTGATCTTCCTGCCATGGCCTGTCCTCCCGTACCACGACCACATACACGGGTGTCAGGCCGAGCAGCGCCAAATGATGCCAACCATTAAGTTGACAGTGTCCCTTTCCTTAACAAAGTATGCACTACTTTATCCTGCCACCCTGGGCATGCATCACCTTGTCCTCGCTATATGACAGCAGGTGGCAGATGGGGCAGGAGCTGTCAGCTTCCCTGGCTATATAAGCATCCTCACTCCACATCTCTCAGGTACGCGCAATAGTGCAATTTCATACTGTTCTATTGCTTTCCATTGCCACCGTCGAGTACTGACTTGACCGTCGGAGTGCCTGGCCGGGGACTTTTCCCGGCGGGTTATAACGGTCTTTGTCTTGTAGGATCGGAGCGCTCCAACTCGGCAGACAGCCTCAGCGGCCTTACGCTCCCCAGAGGACCGTCTAGCAGCAGGGGCGCCACCTCGCTTCGTGACAGATCAAATTTGGCGCTAGAAGGAGGGACACCAGCAGCCTGATCGGAAGCGAAGATGGGAGACCCTAATCCGCTTGTGATGACTATCACCCGCGAGGAGTACGAGGTTCTGATGGCTACGCGAGCTCAGAGGGCCTCTCAAAGGCCTTCGCAAACTGCTAGCCAGGTGCCCAGGGCCCCGTAGCCGACACCCCATCGGCCTTCCGGAGGTCAAGGAAGGCTGCCCAACCGAAGGGTGGTTCTATGCCTCTCCCTGCAGCTCCCCACCAAGGTCAAGACGACGAAGCTCACTCCATATCAGCGGAGGCCTCGGTGTCTAACCCGATGCTCGGGAAACATCTGGATAAGGAAAGGCCCCAGCCGACCCTGCTCCAGCTATCCTGGCACGCAGTCTTTTCGCTCTATGGGTCCTGGAGGACCCAGTTCCCCGTCATCTCCATTTCTTCACTATCCCCGAGTACGCGGGGACTACGGATCCGGAGGAACATCTGATGAAGTTTGAGAACGCGGCTCTACTTCATCAATACCCGGAGTGGGTCAAGTGTCGAGCCTTCTTGACAACCCTCTCCGACACCGCTCAAAGGTGGTTTGACCGACTCCCTGATGGGTCGGTCACAAGCTTCGAGGAACTCAAGAGAGTTTTTCTGCAACACTTCGCCAGCAGCAGGAGGCACCACAAGACAAGCCTCAACCTGTTTGCTCTTAAGCAGGGCCCGAAGGAGACCCTCCAGGCCTACATCAGGAGGTTCAATAGGGTGGCACTAGACGTGCCGAATGCTACACCCGACGTCCTGGTCAGCACCTTCTCCCAGGGTTTGCAAGAGGGGGAATTCTTCCGATCGTTGATCATGAAGCCCCCGGCGGACTTTGACAGCCTTCTCGGCAAGGCTGTCAAGTATATTAACGTAGAGGAAGCCCAGGCCGCTCGGAACAAGGAGTCGGTTAATCCGGCGCCTCCCCATCCCGGGTGGACCTATTCGTAGCCCCCGTGGACCCATAGACCGAATGGGAGGGGAGCGGCGGCATGTGCAGCAGGTGGACCAGGGGTGCCTTCCAAGTCGGTGGAGGCCATACTGCACGTTCCACCAGATTCATGGCCATGCCACCGAAGAATGCTGGCAGGCTGGGCGAGGCGGGGCCCCAACTCCTCGGGGGCGAGGACGACAAGCACCCCAAGGACGTGTAGCAGGACGAGGAGGCAGGGCCATCGACCCCGTCGCTGAGGAGCTCCGAGGAAACCCCCCAGCGGCCCGCAATCTATTCCCTCAGGGGGACCGGCCTGAAACCTCAGAGATGTAGGAGGAGCGAGCCAATCAGCAGAACGTTGTCCGGGGTGGCGTAAACGTCATCTCGAGTGGACCAACGGGAGGGGACTGCAACCGCGCCAGGAAGGCACAGGTGCGCCGACTGGAGATTCATCAGGTCGGCACCAGCTCGGCCCAAGCTGAGGGGCCCAGATCAGTTTCGGGCCTCAGGATCTACAGGGATTGGAGGTCCCACACCATGACGTGCTGGTCATTACGGTCGTCATCGCCAACTATCAAGTCCACCGCACCATAGTGGATACCGGGAGCTCGGTTAATATACTCTATAAAAGAGCATTTGACCAGCTTCAGATAGAGAGGTCCCAACTGGACCTGGTGGCGACCCCGCTGTTCAGTTTCACGGGGAACCAAGTGCAGCCTATCGGCCAGATCCGACTGGTCATTTCCTTAGGTGAGGAGCCGCTGAAGAGGACTAGATAGTCCACTTTCTTGGTGGTGGACGCTCCTTCAGCCTACAACGCCATCTTGGGCTGACCGACCCTCAACGAATTCCAGGTCGTCACCTCCACCTTCTACCTGAAGGTTAAGTTCTCAGTCGAGGACAAGGTGGGAGAAGTCAAGGGCGACCAAAGAGTGGCCCGAAGATGCTATGTGGACGATGTTCGGGTGGAGAGCCACAAGGCTCCGCGCCCCTTCTCTGATTGCAACATGGTTTAAGCTTCCCCGTGAGCTGAGTTGCATGAAGACAAGGAGGAGGTCCAGCTTCTCCCAGATCGGGATGGAGCTCGAGTAAAGATTACGGCAGGGCTGTCGGAGGAGCTGAAGAAGCCCCTACTGGAGTGCTTAGCTCGAAACCAAGATGTTTTCGCCTGGTCAGTCAAAGAACTGAAAGGCGTTCAGCCGGAGGTGGCGGAGCACCGCCTCCACGTTTATCCCCACGCTCGGCCCGTGAAACAGAGGAAACGGGACTTCAGCACCGAGCAAAATAATGCGGTCCGAGCCGAAGTTGAGAAGCTACTGGAGGTCGATCACATCTAGGATGTGCAATTCCCGGCCTGGCTATCCAACGTGGTGTTGGTGCCCAAGCCGGATAATAAGTGGCAGATTTGCATCAACTTTCGGGATCTCAACAAGGCCTACCCGAAGGATTGCTATCCCATGCCTCGGATCGACCAGATGGTGGACTCGACGGCCGGCAGCGAGTTCATTTCCATGCTGGATGCCTACCAGGGGTATCATCAAGTACCCCTGGCCGCTGAGGACCAGGAGAAGGTCAGCTTCATCACGGCGGACGATACCTATTGTTACACCGTCATGCCGTTCGGGCTGAAGAATGCTGGAGCCACCTACCAGCGCATGATGAATAAAGTCTTCCGACCACAGATCGGAAAGAATGTTGAAGTATACGTGGATGACATTCTCATCAAGTCCACCCGAGCCGAAGACATGATAGTCGATGTCGAGGAGACATGCTAGACACTGCGTAGGTACAGGCTCAAACTGAATCTTGCCAAGTGTCTCTTCGGTGCTCGGAGCGGGAAATTCCTGGGGTACATTGTGACCGAGCGGGGCATTGAAGCCAATCCCAACAAGGTCAAAGCTTTGCTAGACATGCCCCCGCCAAGAAATCTCCGAGAAGCACAGCGGCTCACAGGGCGAATTACAGCCTTGTCCCGATTCATTTCCCGGTCGCCCGAGCGAGGGTTGTCGTTCTTCAAAACCCTCCGCAAGGCCACCAAGTTTCAGTGGGATGCCGATTGCGACAAGGCGTTTGAAGAATTGAAGGCCTACCTCGCTGAGTTGCCTGTGCTAGCTAAGCCGGAGGTCGGGGAGGTCCTGTATGTCTATTTGGTTGCATCCGCTGACTTGGTGAGCATGGTCTTACTCAAACAAGAAGCAGCCGAGCAGCACTTAGTATATTTCTTTGCTCATCTACTAAAGGGAGTCGAGTGTCGTTACACGACACTCGAGAAGTTGATGTATGTGTTGTTGTTGGGTGCTCGAAGGCTCCGGCCTTACTTCTTGGCACATCCCATCGTGGTGCTGACAAATAGCAACCTGGGTCGAGTGGCCTCTAATCCTGAAGATCCGGATGGCTGATCAAATGGGCCATCGAGTTAAGCAAGTATGACATTCAGTACCAACCTCGGCCAGCCATCAAGGCTCAGGCCCTCGCTGATTTTCTAAGTGAGCTGCATGCGGACGAGGTTAAAGAAGCGTGACAGATATATGTGGATGGCTCGTCAGCTCAGTCGGGGAGTGGGATCGGTATCCTAATGAGCTCCCCAAATGGAGAACAGATGCACTTGTCGGTCCGGCTGGAATACCGGGCTACGAATAATGAGGCTGAGTATGAAGCCCTCATATCCGGACTGCAAGCTGCCAAGCATGTGGGGGCTACTCGGGTGATACTTTACTCCGACTCCCAGTTAGTCACGCAGCAAGTTGCTGGGCGGTTTGAAGTTAATAACGACCGGCTGCAGGCCTTCATCGAGGCTTATGAGAAGCTGAAGGCCGAATTCCAGGAAGTGCAAGTCCAAAAGATTCCCCGAGAAAACAAATTCAAGGCAGATGAGTTGGCTAAGTTAGCCAGCTCAATCGGCTCTTGGGTGCTTCCCCAGCCGAGCGGCCCAGCGCTGCTAATCATGCAAATAGAAAGGCAAGGTGAGCTGGAGTTGGAATCCGATTGGCGAACCCCAATCATTGCTTACCTCACGGAGGGAGTCTTGCCGGTCGACCGAGAGGAAGCTCGGTGGCTCAAGAAACATGCAGCTCGGTACACCATGGTCGGCGACGTGTTATACAAAAGAGCGTTCTCCCGACCTCTACTCAAGTGCCTGGGCGAGGAAGATGCAGACTATGTGCTACGAGAAATTCACATGGGGATCTGTGAAAACCACGCAGGGGCTTGTACGACGGCTCGGAAGGCACTAATGTCAGGTTATTACTGGCCGACCCTACAGAAGGACGACAACGAGCTAGTTTCCACCTGCCTGTCTTGCCAAAAGCATCACTGCCTACCACATCGACCCGCAGAAGCAATAAAAGCATCGGCGGTCTCTTGCCCTTTTGATCAGTGGGGCATGGACATTGTGGGGCCGTTCCCGACTGCCGCCGCCCAGAAGAAATATTTGCTGGTGGCCGTCGATTACTTCTCTAAATGGATAGAGGCTGAGGCCCTAGCACGTATCACTGAGCAGGCGGTGATGAAGTTCCTGTGGCGTGACATATTATGCCAATATGGAATCCCACACAAAATTGTCTCGGACAACGGAAGGTAGTTCCAAGGTCGAAGGATGCAAGAGTGGTGTTCGAAGTATGGTATCAAGGAAGCCTTCACCTCGGTAGCCTATCCCCAAAGCAATGGCCAGGCAGAAGTGGCCAACCGAGAGATCCTTAAAGGATTAAAGACTAAGCTAGATCATGTCGGCGGAACGTGGGTAGATGAGCTCCCGAGCGTCTTGTGGGCCCTGCGGACTACGCCCAAAGAGACCACGGGGTGCACACCTTTCCAGGTAGTCTACGGGAGCGAAGCGGTAGTCCCGGTAGAGGTCGGATGCGAATCGGACCGACGGGTAGCTTATGGCGAGGATAACCCGGAAAGGAGGCGGCTGGAGCTGGACCTGGTCGATGAAATTCGAGACAAGGTAGCCGCTAGAATTGTTGCATATAGGCAGAAAATGAAGCAGAAATACGACCGGAAGGTGCTGCCTAGAACATTCCAAGTGGGGGACTTGGTTTGGAAGAGAGTCAAGCCCGTCGGAGACGTGAGCAAGCTGGAACCACAGTGGGGAGGACCCTTCAAAGTTGTTCAGAAACTCACCTCGGGGGCATACTACCTGGAGAATGAGCAAGGGAAGAGGTTAGATCGACCTTGGAGTGCAATTCACCTTCAGCCATACCGGGTGGCCGAATGAGAGGATGTAATGTGAATGTAAAATACTCATGATAGTGGAAAAACATGATCCTCACCCCACTCGCAGGTACTCCAGACTCTCGTCTCTGCACGAGTTATAATCTATCCCTCGGATCGGCTCTCAGTCGGACGCGTGGCGGGCCACACTCCTGAGTCTTGCCCGACCGAGTGCGCAAAATTCTTGCCTCGCCAGCAAGTTATAAGTGGACCAGCTTCCGCACCACACTCTGCTCAGTATCTCCGATCGGACGTGTGGTGGCCCACGCTCCTGAGAATCAGCCTGAGCAAGTGTCCATACTCTCGTCTCCGCACGAGTTATAATCTATCCCTCGGATCGGCTTTCGGTCGGACACGTGGTGACCCACGCTCCCTGAGTCTTGCCAACTGAGTGTACAAAACTCTTGGCTCGCCAGTAAGTTATAAGCGGACCAGCTTCCGCGCCCCACTCTTCTTAGTGTCTCCGATCGGACGCGTGGCGGCCAACGCTCCTGAGAATCGGCCTGAGCAAGTGTCCAGACTCTCATCTCTGCATGAGTTATAATCTATCCCTCGGATCGGCTCTCAGTCGGACGCTTGGCGGCCCACGCTCCCTGAGTCTTGCCCGACTGAGTGCGCAAAACTCTTGCCTCGCTAGCAAGTTATAAGTGGACCAGCTTCCGCGCCCTACTCTGCTCAGTGTCTCCAATCGGACAAGTGGCGGCCCACGCTCTTGAGAATCGGCCTGAGCAAGTGTCCAGACTCTCGTCTCCGCACGAGTTACAATCTATCCCTTGGATCGGCTCTCAGTCGGACGCGTGGCGGCCCACGCTCCCTGAGTCTTGCCCGACCGAGTGTGCAAAACTCTTGCCTCACCAGCAAGTTATAAGCGGACCAGCTTCCGCGCCCCACTCTGCTCAGTGTCTCTAATCAGACGCGTGGTGGCCCACCCTCCTGAGAATCGGCCTGAGCAAGTGTCCAAACTCTCGTCTCCGAATGAGTTATATTCTATCCCTTGGATCCACTCTCAGTCAGACGCGTAGCGACCCACACTCCCTGAGTCTTGCCCGACCGAGTGCACAAAATTCTTGCCTCGCCAGCAAGTTATAAGCGGACCAGCTTCCGCGCCCCACTCTGCTCAGTGTCTCCGATCGGACGCGTGGCGGCCCACGCTCCTGAGAATCGGCCTGAGCAAGTGTCCAGGCTCTCATCTCCGAACGAGTTATATTCTATCCCTCGGATCGGCTCTCAGTCGGACGCGTGGCGGCCCACGCTCCCTGAGTCTTGCCCGACCGAGTGTGCAAAACTCTTGCCTCGCCAGCAAGTTATAAGAGGACCAGCTTCCGTGCCCCACTCTGCTCAGTGTCTCCGATCGGACGCGTGGCAGCCCACGCTCCTGAGAATCGGCCTGAGCAAGTGTCCAGACTCTCGTCTCCGAATGAGTTATATTCTATCCTTCGATCGGCTCTCAGTCGGACGCGTGGTGGCCCACGCTCCCTGAGTCTTGCCCGACCGAGTGCGCAAAACTCTTGCCTTGCCAGCAAGTTATAAGTGGACCAGGTTCCGCGCCCCACTTTGCTCAGTGTCTCTGATCGGACGCGTGGTGGCCCACGCTCCTGAGAATCGTCCTGAGCAAGTGTCCAGACTCTCGTCTCTGCACGAGTTATAATCGGGATCCGCTCCCATCTATCCCTTGGATCGACCCTCAGTCGGATGCGTGGCGGCCCACGCTCCTCGAGTCTTGCCCGATCGAGCGCACAAAGTGTTCAAACTTTCATCCTCACGATATCTAAATCGGGAGCAGCTCCCAGACATCTCCTCGGTTCGGCCCTTATAGGGATGCATGGCAGCCCACACCCCTGAGCAGGGCCCGAGTGGATGCACCATTGAGGACCTTTACAAGGCCCATGGCTAAGCAAGGACACTTCAAATTGCCCTAGTTAGCAACTTCACTCAATCAACTCAGACGGGTTCTCCAAGTACCGGATCATTCGCTTTCGCCCGATCAGCTGACACGCAGAAGCTATTATGCTTACGAGTTTTGCTCCGTCGTTCGCAAAGGATGGATTACCTAAGGGTGTTCCCTCCCGAGTGGCCAATACGCATAGATCATTACGCTCACATGTTTCGTATTCTCACTCGACAAAGCGGGACTAGGCTGGAATACCCTCGCTCGGGTCACCCACGCCGACTGGACTCCCAACACTCAAGCATCACACAGGTATGCGCAGGAATGAAAAAGGGAAACAACTAGCATTAATAATGATAAGGCTAATACAAAAATGAGGCCTGACCCCTATGCAAGGAAAAGAAGACAGAGAATGTATCCATCCTAGCTATGGCTCATAGTCCACGGTCTGATCGGCGGGCCTCTCTTCTAGACTTGTCTTGGCGCAGGGACTCAGCGTATGCTTTGGCGTGTTGTAGACGTTGCTGAGTCACCTTCAGCATCGACGCCTGGACATCATGCTCTTGTCTAAGTTTGCAAAGCTCAGCAGAGCAAGCGGCCCGCTCCTCTTCTTTGACCCTCAGGTCAGTCCTGAGAGCGGAGATGATGTGACGCGCCTCTTGAAGCTGGGCCTTGAGTGTGACCAGTTCCTCGAGGTCCTAAACTGGGCGTGCTGCCTGCCAGAATGATAGCAAGTGTTAGAATCAAAAGAAAGAAGCATAGATGAAGGGAAAAGCAGGTCTGACTAGCCCTCGAGATGAAGGTGCCAGCGCGCTGAGCTGGACTCCGGTAGTGGGTTTCCTCGGGACCATTTGAAAAACGCTCGCCGAGTGGGACATACAGATACACTGCCCGAGCCTGTTCCTGGAACTCAGACTTTCAGCTAGGGTACGCTTGGTCGGCTCGGGACGGCCTGACCAAATGCAGAGGCTGGCTGATAGTAGCCCCTACCACATTGGTTAAGGTGGGTCAGCCGACCGACCCACATGAGAGACCACCCTGAGTTGCAGAGGGCAAACCAGCAGGAGCACCTACCGCAGCGGGCGTCGGAATGGGAGGGGGAGCCCCGCGAGTTGTAGCACTCGGGGAGGTCACCCTCGTCAAGGGAGAGCAAACAAGACTCACCAGCAGAGGTTGGTGAGAATGCGCTAAAACAGGCCCCACAGGGTCGAAGGGCCGCTTGAGCCGAGGACGCTGGAAAGAAAGCCCCCGGCCGAAGCAAGGCGGGGAAGGCATCGCGAGGTGGCAGAGGAAGAGATACCTCGTGAGTTGGCGGAGGATGGGTGATCTCCAGATCAGAGATCACTAGAGTGGGAGTCGCTGCCCTTTCCTTGGCCAAGGCGGGGAGAACCAGCCTGACCCTCTTAGCCGAGGGGGAATGGCCAACAGATGCGGATAAGGGTGACGAACTAGCTAGCTGAGCCCTCGCGTATAATCTCCAACAGCGCAAGGTTCGAGAGCGATGACCGGCGCTTTGCCCTTGCGCGAACCTGATTCGAGAAAAACAACATTTGGGAAAGGTGAAGGCTGGAGAGAGAACAGTTCGCCCGTTTGAATGATGGGCTCATCAGCAGGGAGATAAAATCCGTCATCTGAGGAGGTAGGTGACATTTTAAGGGAGAATGGTGTTGGGACCGGATGCATGTTGACAAGGATACGGGTTCGTAAAATCTTAATTTTTACGTGCAGCGGAAGAATTAATATAAAATAATTTCTCAAATTATTTTAACCACGTATCTAGCATGCAACCTTATGATGTGTGGACATGATCATAAATTAAAACTTTGCGGAAAAGTAAACTAATTTACTTTGTACCTCGCGTAACTCGAAGAAAGGGACGAGATCCAACCGTAGCGTCCCTTGGAAGCTCCGCCTCTATTCGCGTCCACGCCGAGTTCTCTTCGGGATGACTTCGTAAAACCACGAGTTTTGTGTCGACGAGAACTACTAGATTCTCCAAAGACACAACTAGAATATCAAGAGAGAAGAAAGGAAACTAACCACCAAGTAACGGAATCAAAATTCCGGAAAAGGAAGGAAGGAGTCGCGATCCGCTTCTTCTTCTTCTTCGGCACGAACTTGGTGGAGGAAACTCTCGGGCACCCTAGGTGCTTGCGCCGGCCCTAGGGGAGGAGAGAGAGCCGCCCCTAGAGAGAGAAAGGCGCCGGCCCTAGAGAGAGAGAGTTAGAGAGAGAGAGGGAGAGAGTTAATCTCTTGATCAATCTATTAAGGAAATCAAGCCTAGCCTTGGTTCCTTTATATAGTAGCCTCTCCCTTGCCAAGTCTCCCCTTTAACGGAATTTTTCATAAGAAATTTATCCTATAAATTTTCTTTATGAATTATTCCGTTTAAACCAAGTTTTATTATAACTAATTTTATAATAAAACAAATACATCTCTCCTTTTATTATGGAATAAATTTTACAAGAAATTTATAAATTTTCTTATTATGGAAAAATCAATTCATAATTGATTTTATAAAATTAAAATAAACCATTCCATGGATCATTTTAATTTTCATAAAAAAGAATAAATTTCTATAAATTTCTTTATATAAATTTCTTTATACAAATTTATTTATCCATAATTTATAAAATAAATCACGCTAGATTTATTTTATTAATTAAACCAAATAAATTGGTTTTTCCCCAAGTGGTGGCCGGCCAAACCGAGCCGAACCCATCGCGAATTAAACTCATTTAATTCGCCCAATAAGCCTTTAAAAGACTTAGCCATTTTTAGCTTCCGTTGCGCCTCTGATTAACTCAGATTCGACTTATTTCTCTTGATCGGAAAATCCAATTTTCAACTCGTTTTAAATCCCTCGGATTACTCGTAGTGCGTGTGACTAAATAGGCTTTCGATTTATGTTGACCGTCTATAATCAACCAATTATAGAACGATCATGAGTGGCACCTAGTAGTACATCATGACCCCCAATTAATCGAAAGATCAACGGTTGACCTCAGAAATATTTCTGAAACCCTTCAGCAGCTCTAATGAATCGTGCCACATTCCCTTCACCATCTTATACCCACTTGGTTCAGGACATGGTCTGTGTGTGTCAGTCCCCACTAGGTTCACTACGTCACACCTAGCCCAAGTAGTGTCTTTCTCGTCCTTTGGATTTCTAATTACTCTCATGTATTTAAGAGACTCATACTCTAAACATGACATGCTCTGGCCAGAGGCTTTGAGTAACAATCCGACAATAGGCCTGGGTATACATCTCCTCGCAAGGAGTGGTGAATCCTTTGTAGGCTGTTCAAACATCTTCGGGCACTTCGGCTTATACCCAATCATCCTGGGTCCACACCTCCTTGGAGATACTTGCTTAAGATGTTAAAGTATAAGTCTCCATGACCAAGATGACTTGAACACCGCAAGTCAAAGGAACATCGCACTTAAGCTGCAGTAAGAACTTCACTGACATATCTATATAGATTACCATATGAAATTTTACAGCTAGTCACTCCAATGAACTAGTTCCCTTAACTAGCATCCATGTTTATCTCCGGACATCCCAATGTCACCAGCCAGTGAGAATCAGTTGATTAGAGAATAACCCATGCTAGTCTCAACAGAATTGATAGTGTCCATTTTTATCAATTCATCGACTAGGGATATTTTCAATACTTCACAATTGCACATTTAGAGATAATCACTAGTTGTGATCCCATCACAAATTCTCTTATGCTGTGAATTGTATTGCGGACATTCAGTAGATAAGATCCAATCAAATACAAAATGTATATAAATAGTGAATTATATTAAAATAAATGTTACAATCATAGGCATTGCCTTAGGACATTCTCTCAATCACTACAATGGTCCTGAGATTGTTGACACAAGAATGAGAAAGACGACCGGAAAATGGAAGGGGACAAAGCCCGGGCGTAGTAAACGACGATACTGGAGTGTTGATTCTTGGCGACGAGAGCGGTAAATCGCTCCTATATATAGGAGAAGATGAGCGATCTCAGCCGTTCAGAGAAGGCCTCGGTAAATTGTGGGATCGAATGGTGACCCTCCGGTTATGTCAGGAGGGAATCTCGAGGCTCGACGTGACGAAAGCATGCTCTTGGCGGTGGACAGTTCATCGCCCGAGATCACTAATAACCAGTGATGGACGCTTCGATGCCCGATGCGGCATTCGCTCAAGGACAAGTCCCTTCGACCATTAATGTGGTTGTTAGAAAGCCGGATACGAATTGGTCCAAGGTGATGGCCGAAAAGACGTAGCCTAATCGGATAGACAACCGAAGCAGGAGGAGCCGACCTGACCCAGGATCTCGGTAAACTGCAAATCCATTGGTTCGGGTACCAGCCGGACGCGCGGCGACCCACGCTTCCCGGGTCTGACTCAGCCAAGTGGCTAAATCTTCACAGATGGGCTAGCTCCCACAAATCCATTGGTTCGGGTACCGGCCGGACGCGTGGTGACCCATGCTCCCCGAGTCTGACTCAGCCAAGTGGCTAAATCTTCACGGACGGGCCAGCTCCCGCAAATCCATTGGTTCGGGTACCAGCCGGACGCGTGGCGACCCACGCTCCCCGGGTCTGACTCAGCCAAGTGGCTAAATCTTCATAGACGGGCCAGGTCCCGCAAATCCATTGGTTCGGATACCGGTCGGACGCATGGCGACCCACGCTCCCCGAGTCTGACTCGACCAAGAAGCCAAATCTTTATAGGCATGACAGCTCCAAGTCGGGCGTGTGGCAACCCACACTCCACGAGCGCTATTCGATGAAAAGGCTTATCTCTCGGGATGACTTGTCAATAAACGGGCCTATAATATTTCCTCAAATGGTTGCCTAACTCTCAGTCAGTTGGCCCGAGAGACTTACAGCTCATAATTGTCATACCCGGATGTACCAATTGGACACCCGCAAGTTCCGGCCGGCCGGGCGCACTCCTTCCCGTATGACCAGCCTTTAGAGGTTATTCGTCCTTAACCTCTCAGCTCAGTGGCTTACGCAGCAGGGACATATCCTGCGCCAAGCGTTCGAACGGCTTTTGCGTGGGTCGCTAGCACTCGGTAGTAAAATCAATCACAAGAAGCCTAGGTGGAAAGAAAAAAGGTCATTCAGCAGGGCAAAGATATTACATAAGCAGAGGACAATCGCCCTACACACGCAAAAAGAAAAAGACAAAAACAAAAGGCTCGACCCTCACTTAAAAGGCTCTTTGGTTATGTCGGGCAAGTCTGGGCACATATCCTGAAGACGGACGGCAGTAGGGGGCATATCGGGGGATAGGTACCCGCCCCATTTAAGTTGTCGGATCGTACTAATTCCTTGATGCGCCAACACGGCCCGAAACCGTTTGGAAATCTCGTCGGAATGCACCTGGGAATTAAGGCACTCGAGCCTGTGCGCCTCCAGCCTTTTAGCTTCCGACTCCTTGTAAGAACGAAGCTCCACCAGTTCTGTTCGAGCCGCATCCCACTCAGCTTTCTCCCTTATTAACCGCTCGAGCTTCTCCTTTTGGTCTTGTAATGACCGATCCTTGGAAGAAAGCTTGGCAGATAGCTCGGTTATCCTCTCTGCTTGAGCTAAAGTCTCGGTGCCCTTGGCCTCCAGTTGAGCCTTGAGGGAATCGGCGGCGGCGGATGCCTCCTGCAGCTGAGTCTCTGCCCGAGTTAGCTTATCTTGAGTCTTCGCTTGAAGAGCCCAGGCCTTCCGCTCATTATGCTTCAGAGTCGAAATCTGGATGTTTGTTTGGGGCGCAGCCTGGTTCGCCGCCTCGACATGGCTGCGAACAGCTTCAAGTTGCCCCTCAGAATGGGCTAGATGGTCCTGCAAGGCCTGGACCTCGGCTCGTAAGTTGCTCAGAGTCGGCTCATCGGAAACAAGTTGAGAGTGTGCCAACTGGGACTCCAGGCGCTCCACCTTCCTCTAGGCCTTCGCCTGGGCCGAAGCCTGAGCTAGAAGCGCCATCGAAAAGCCCTGGCAGGATCCCCAGAACTGCAAAGCAAGTACCAACTTTGAGGGCAGGAGAGAGAATACTCACTAAGGGACAAGAGTAGTCCCACGCATACCTGAGTGGCTCGGAGGAAGAAGGCGTCAGCGTTGCTCCGAGGCCCACGAAAGTGAGGTTCCTCGAGCCCTTGGGCATAACGGTCAGCCACCGACCCATACATATGGATATCCTGACGTGGGATGGGTAGTTTGCCCGATGGCATCCCCAGATGACAATCCGATCGGGTGGGTACCAAAAGGTGCAGCATGGGGCGGTCGGCCTGGTCCTCCATGGACGGGATTCTCTCACCCTCGGGAAGTGACCGGTCAGAGGCATCCGAGGAGACAAGTAAGGCGGCCTTGGGTATATCTATAGGTGAAGGGACAAAGGGGTTGGCAGTCGGCATAATGGCAAAAGGATCGGCGGTAGGGGTCGTCACGAGAACAATGGCGGTGGACGTAGGGGAAGCTCCCGAGTCTGGAGCTATTCTCTTCTTTTTCTTCTTCTTCTTCTCCAGGCATTTGCTGGAAGAAGGATGAGATGAGCCCCCTGCCGGGGAAGATGCTCGTCGACGTTTGGACGGAGTACGCTGCTTGGCGAGTGGGGGTGGCGCTATCTCAGAACCAGTGGGCGTCGACTCGGGGACGGTCGGAGTCGGGTTCGCCAGGACATCCTCCGCTAAGGTACCTCTCCTTGTCGCCAACTCGGCGGCGACCCGGGTCCGCAGCTCAACCTCATCCAGTCTGAAACCTTCCTTCAAGGATGCGGACAGCAGCATGGGAACTTCACGAGTAAAAGGGGACTCAGTCATAATTAAAGAGTATGCTAGGAAGAGGTCGTAATGCTTACCGACTACGGACAACGAGGGGATTGACCTGGGGCTGAGACCGAAGGCAGAGAGAATCTCCTCCTTCAGCAGGTGACCTCCATGAAAGTGCCTACCCTCCAGCTCGGCCGTGACAGTCTGGTAGGCCACGGAAGTGCGGTAGTTTTTGGGGAGGAGATCGGGGGTAGGAAGCTCCTCGATCCAGGCCATGGGCCAACTCGGGGCCGAGGTGGGCTTGATGAAGAAATAACGCTCTTTTCATCCCTTGTTGGAAGAGGGAAGATTCAAGAGGAAAGAAGCTTTGGCTCGGGCTTGGAAGAAGAAGTCGCCCAACTCTTGCTGTTTGGGGTAGAAAAAGTAATGGAAGTGCTCGGGCTCTAGGCGAATCTTGTATAAGGCGAAAATGATGACCGAGCCGCACATTAGGCATACAACGTTCGAAGCCAACTCGGGACCGTCTGATCAAGCTCGATAGTTTTCGAGATAGCTGGCCGCACGCGTGGGGCGAACATTCGCGAAGAGGGATGGCAAATCCCTCGTTACGCGGGCGCAAATGGCTTAAAAATGCGGGCTCCCGGATCATTAAGGCGGCAATTAATGAGAAGATACACCATGATTTCAAAGGGTCCCGAAGAAACAATTTGCTTAGTAGATGATTCCTCTGTGTGAGGCTGATTGCAAAACCTGATCACTCGGGCGCGCCAGGCTCGAGCCAGAGTCAGGGTCCAGTCAGTCGAACTGCGTGTCTCCTTCGACTAGACTTGAGGGGGATGCTTGTGATCCCGGGCCAGCTTGCGTGTAGCCTGGCTTGGCAGCCTGGCACCTAGTCAGAAGGGAAACGGTTGATAGGCTGGAAAGGCCCGGAGGATAGACGTCGCTCGGGCCAAGGCCCCTGATCGGATGCGTGGCGGCCCACGCACATCAGGATCGGTTTGACTCAAGCTTAGATATTCATGCTCCCATACCCCTCCAGGTTTGGCTCCCCACTGACGCGTGGCGGACCATGCTCCGGGGGTAAGCCCGAACCGGAGGGGGCGTTACTCGACACCTCGTCATACAGTGTCCCAGTCGGCATCCTCATAGGCCCTCAGCCGGCCTCGACATGCAGTGCTCTAGTCGACACCCTCATAGGCCCTCAGCCGGCCTCGACATGCATTGCCCCAGTCGGCACCTCCGTAGGCCCTCAGTCGACCCTAGCATGGAACACAACCACTCCCTGACACCAGACTACCAGAAGTTGTACGGGGTCAGCGCAGGACTGAAGCCATCCTGGTCTCAAACGACGGATATCTCGCTAAGGTATTGATCTTCCTGCCATGTCCTGTCCCCCCGTACCACGACCACATACACTGGTGTCAGGCCGAGCGGCGCCAAATGATGCCAACCATTAAGTTGACAGTGCCCTTTTCCTTAACACAGTATGCACTACTTTATCTTGCTACCTCTGGGTATGCATTACCTTGTCCTCGCTATATGGCAGCGGGTGGCAGGTGGGGCAGGAGCTGTCAGCTTCCCCGGCTATATAAGTCTCCTCACTCCGCATCTCTCAGGTACACGCAATAGTGTAATTTTCTACTGTTCTATTGCTTTCCATTGCCACCGTCGAGTACTGACTTGACCGTCGAAGTGCCTGGCCGGGGACTTTTCCCGACGGGTTCTAACGGTCTTTGTCTTGTAGGATCGGAGCGCTCTAGCTCGGCAGACAGCCTCAGCGGCCTTACGCTCCCCGGAGGACCGTCTAGCAACAGGGGCGCCAACTCACTTCGCGACAGGATCATAGTATTTTTTTTTTCTAAGTTGAACTGATTTTTTATATAAAAATATTTTATATATAGTATTTTTTTCTAAATTGAACCATATTTTAATACGTTGATCATAGTTATCACATATTTAATAGCTACTACTATACAAATAAAGATATCTTTAGGGCATTCACAATGAGAATTCCTTGACGTGGATGGAATGAAGGAGTTCCTTCCCTACAGTGAAAGGGAGTGTTTTGGTTTTATTTTTATTTTTATTTTTTTTTGGGAAGAAGCGCTCTGTGTTTACGGAGCCGATTTTTCACCATTTTTTTATATATTTAAGTGATTTTTTTAATCTCTGTTTTAAAAAAAAAATTTGCTGTTGAGAGACGTGAAATGATTTTTTTAATATTAAAATATTTTTTAAATATTAAAATGATTTTTTAATATTAAAATGTTTTTAAAATTTTATAAAATTTAATTATATATAATATAAAATATGATGAAGAGATAGAAATATATATATAATAAAAAAAATTATGGAATCATGAACGAATTATTGAAAGGTTTTCTGATAACGAAGAGATTGCATCAAAAATTTTACTTTTGACATAAATGCAAATATGGTAAGAAAAAGGGTCTTAACCGTTTGCATGACCGTGGATGCTTTTAAAAGGGTGTTTTGACTTTTGGAAAGTGAAGAGGGTCTAATTTGTAGGATGTTCTTTTATTTATATTTTTCCCCGTAAAAGTAGGACTATGTATAATTAATTCAATATAGTTTGACTCTTCTTTAGGATTGAAGTGTGGGATTACATTTCAATATCTTATAGTTTGAAGAAAATATATCTTGATTTTGATGTTTTCAGACAATTATATTTCGATTGTCATACTTTTAGAAAATAATATCGTGATTCTTATATTCTTAAAAAATTATATTGTGGTTCTTATACTTGAATAACCTTAGTGTAAATTTACGATTTGAAAATTACATCGCGATCCCTACATAGCACCATAATAGATAATTTACGATTTAAAAACATCTCTTATATTTGTGGTTGAATGACAACTATTTTGGTGATGTCAAAATCTCAAAAAAATTTAGGCAAGTTGTATTATTGTTGCAGCACTCATGGGTAGTTGAAGTGGGTTGTTGCAAATATGGTAGACGACAATAATTGCTATGCAAATGGTAAGAGAAAATGGAGGATTGAGTATGGTTATTCATCATGGAACATGAAAACAGAGAGAAATGAGGAATACAACTTTCCACCAATAAACTTCAATTTGAACACTGTACTGCATAGTTTGGTGTTGGTGAATCTGATTTTGTTAGCTATTCTAGTGGCAAAAGAAGATTTGTAAGCCCTAGCATCCCAATCAATTCGTCCCAGGGCCAACACGGAAGATGTAAATCATGAGGGTTACTAGTCCAGATATTGTGGCTAGCACGTGGGGAGGTGGACACAATGACTTTGACAGGTTTTGACCCCTAGACCTTATGGTGGCAACACTCATGCACTAACCATCAGCAGTGGCGGATTCAAGGGGGTGCGAGCGTGTGCTCAAGCACCCCCTTGTTTTCAATTAATTAATATATAGTTTTTATATTAAAAAAATAAAGGCATATCATGACTTTTTAAACTTGTTAGAGTTTTTTGTAAAATTGACATTAAAACCTAGCGAACTCTTTTTTTTCTTTCGATCATGAATCTGATTCTTTTATCTTCACAAGACAATTCCTCCTCCTCTTTATTTTCTCTTCAAACCAAAATCTTTAACCCTCTTGTCATTTACAAATCGCAAGAGGCAAAACCTCCTTATCATCTCTTAAAATCAAAAGCTTTGTTCCGTTGACGCCGACACGACAATGCGGCAACGACGGTGACGACAGCCGAGGAGGAAGAAAGAGAGCAGATTCGGATTGTGTTGTTGGCTACGCTCGTGAATAAGGTTTGATTTGCCACTGTGACGACGGTCGACGACAGCCGAGGAGGAAGAAGGAGAGCATATTCAGATTGTGTTGGTTGCTACGCCGGTGGATAAGGTTTGATTTATTTATTTATTTATTTGGTTGCTACTTGCTCATATCCGTGAAGGACTTCATCTAAAGATTTCATTTTCTTAGTCGGCGGGATTAATATAGCATGAAATCATGTTCCTTATTTCATTTGATTCCTTATTTTATAATTTATACTTGGTAGTACTACAATTGTTACGTTGATTGCTTAAATTAATAATTTTGATGAATTGACATAGGTTATGGAGAAATTTTTAAAACGAAGTGTTGAGTCTTCTAAGAGTTCTAATGAAGAAAATAGTAAGAAAAAATATTCTCGCATTGAATTCAATCCGGATGATGTTGTTAGTGACCCAGGGCTACGCAAACCAATTGATGAATTTGCTATTTCTATTAGAGATCAGATTCAAAGAGAATATTTGATTAGAGAACCTTGTCAACCATTTGGTCATAGCTATCCCCAAAGACAATTTGGTAAAGAGCGTAGAAGTTTTCAAGTTACTTGGTTTAAAAAAATTTCATGGTTAGAGTATAGCATATCAAAAGATGCAGCTTTTTGTTTTTGGTGCTATCTCTTTAAAAATTCTCACAGAGGATGTCGAGTTGGAGATGATGTATTTACAAATTCAGGAATGAATAATTGGAGAAAAGCAATGGAAGTATTTAATACGCATGTTGGTGGTGTAGCTAGTGCTCACAATGATGCAAGAACACAGTTTGAGGCTTTTCAAAATCAACGACAAAGTGTGTCACATTTGCTACAAGCACAGGGGCATGGAATGGAGGTTGCATATCGCACTCGATTAACGGCAACTTTGGATGTTACACGCTTTCTTTTGAAACAAGGTTTGTCTTTCCGTGGACATGATGAATCATCGAGTTCCTCAAATAAAGGTAACTTTCTTGAATTGATTGAGTGGTATATCCAAAGAAATGGCGAGATTGCCAAGACAATGAACGAGAATGCCCCTGGAAACAATCAAATGAAATCTCCAACAATTCAAAAGGATTTAACACGGGCTTGCGCAGCTGAAGTCACAAATGCCATTCTTAATGATATAAAAGACAACATATTTTCTCTTATGGTTGATGAGTGTCGAGACATTTCAGTCAAAGAGCAAATGAGTGTTGTTTTAAGATACGTGAACAAACATGGATGTGTCATTGAAAGATTTCTTGCTATTGTGCATGTGTCTGATACTTCTGCTATTTCTTTGAAGAAGGCTATTGATGAATTATTTGCAAAACATAAGTTGTCATTATCAAGATTGAGAGGTCAAGGATACGACGGGGCTTCAAATATGCGAGGTGAGTATAATGGATTGAAGGCTCTTATATTGAAGGAAAATTCATCTGCAAGGTATGTCCATTGTTTTGCTCACCAACTTCAATTAGTTGTTGTTGCAGTTGCTAAAAGCAATCGAATTATAAGTGATTTCTTCCAATATGTTACTATGATTCTGAATATTACGGGCGCTTTATGTAAAAGAAAAGACAAGTTTAGACAACTTGAACATGATAGACTTGTAGAATGTTTGGAGAAAGGAGATATTGTTAGTGGAAAAGGGAAAAATCAGGAAATCAGTTTAAAACGACCAGGGGATACTCGTTGGGGTTCACATTACATGACTATTGTCCGTTTGATGTCTACATGGACTTCTGTTTTACAAGTGCTTGAAAATGTGTATGATGATGGTACTAATGATGATAATAGTGGTATCACCGCCAGTTTGATTGATAAGATGGAGAGTTATGAATTTGTATTTGTGATGCATTTGATGAAGTCTTTATTGGGAATCACAAATGAACTGTCTCTTGCCTTACAACAAAAGGATCAAAACATTGTACTGGCTGTCAGTTTGATCAAGACGATGAAAGTTCGATTACAAAAATTAAGAGAAGAAGGCTGGGAGAATTTTTTGGATATCATCAACAAATTTTGTAGTAATCATATGATCCCAATACCGAATATGGAAGAAAATATGAGAACTCGTGGTCGTAGCAGACGTAATGGGCAAATGATTACTAATTTTCATCACTATCGTGTTGAAATTTTTTGTGAGGTAATATTTCTAAATATTTTACTGAATTTTAATTTTCTAATAGTGTTTTTTTATTCACTGTTTATTTTTACAATATTAGGTTCTTGATATGATGGTTCAAGAGATGAATAATCGTTTTTCAGAATCAAGTATGGAGTTACTTACTTGCATTGCTTGCTTAGATCCGAAGGACTCTTTTTCTCAATTTGATATTAGTAAGCTACTCCGCCTTGCTGAACTTTATCCGGAGGACTTTTCATTGACTGATCGTATAATACTTGAGGATCAACTTGAGTCTTACATTCAAAATGTACGAGGTGAATTTTCTATGATTGAAGATTTGGGAAGTCTTGCTATAAAGATGGTTGAAATTGGCAAGAATATGATTTTTTCATTGGTATATCGTTTGATCGAGTTAGCATTGGTTTTACCAGTTGCAACTGCTTCTGTTGAAAGGGTTTTTTCTGCGATGAAAATTATCAAGACTGATTTGCGTAATAGGATGGGAGATGAGTGGATGAATGACAGTTTGGTAGTATATATCGAGAAGGATATTTTTGGCACAATTGAAAATGAACAAATTTTACAACATTTTCAACAGATGAACACTCGTAGGATACAGTTGCCTCCTCTTGTTTGTATATCCAAACCCGATACGGGTAGTTCAAGTGTCAAAAAATAGTTATTTTATTGGTATGCACATACTTTTATATCTGTATCATTATCATTATCAATTCAGTACTTTTATCGTTTGATATCTTTATTTGATAGCATGTAATTTTTTTTTAGTTCTTTCATTGAGCACCCTTTAAAAGTTTTGTCTGGATCCGCCACTGACCATCAGTTCATCCCATGGGGACGATTTTGTTGGCTATCCTTATGGTTGGATTGGTGGTGCGATTATTTAGGGGATGAATTGGAACACTATGGTTCTATTAGTTTTCTTGGAATGCTTGAAACACTATGACTATGTATATGCTTAGGTTGATCGTGATTTTTAAATTTGTGAGGAATGCGATAGAAATATCAGATTACTATTACTTTTCAAATTGGATAGGAATGTTACTCGTAGCAATATCAGAAAAAAGGTATATATATATATATATTATTTTTTTCAATATTTTAATATAAGAGTTTTTAGTATTTTTGTGATCTTTTGTTAGTTTACACTAACGTTATTCAAATATAGGGACCGTGTATAATTTTCTGAAAGTATAAGGATCGCAATGTTATTTTCTGAAAATATGAGGATCGAAATATAATTTTTTGAAAGTACGAGAACCACGATATAATTTTCTGAAAGTATAAGGATTGAAATATATTTTCTCCAAATTATAGGTACCAAAATATAATTCCCTTTTTTATTATTAACTAAAATGGTTGGCCGATAGATTTTACCAAATGAAATGTAAACAACATTTATTGAATCGTGTAGTTAAGTTTACGAAATATCCAAATGACATAGGGTAGTTTCAAAATTATCAAATCACATATGTATTTTCAATTTTGCCCCTATTAGTCGACTGATGAAAATTATCAGTCGAGTCGTTTGCATCTGCTCTCATGCTGTGAACAAAAAAAAATAGTCAGTCGACTGATTTAAAAATCAGTCGTTAATTTTTTTAATTAAAATTTATTTTAGATAAAATCGATTAATAGATTAAACGAATTTGGAATAATATAAAATTAGTTCCTATGTGTATGATTAGTTCTCTTGATTATATTCACGCCTTCAAACATCAATTTGACCCAATATATTGAAAGTAGTGATTTTTTAAACATGAATTCGATTGTTTGAAAAATTCAATTAGTGTTTAAAAAAATCATTTCTCAATATATTGAGTCAAATTGATGTTTGTGAGCGTGAATATAATCAGGAGAACTAAGGAACTAATTTCATATCAATCCAAGGTCGTTTGTCTATCAGTCAGTTTTGCCCATAAAGGAAAAATCGATCGATGGACCAAACAATTTCGGATTGATATAAAATTAGTTCCCATGTGTATGATTAATTCTCTTGATTATATCCACGTCCTCAAACATCAATTTGACCTAATATATTGAGAGCATTGATTTTTTGAACACGAATTGAATTTTTTGAACAATTGAATTTGTGTTTAAAAAATCACAGTTCTCAATATATTGAGTCAAATTGATATTTGAGGGCGTGAATATAATCAGGAGAATTAGACGAATACATACAAGCTAGTTTCATATCAATCCGAGGGCAAAATTGGTTGATGGAGCAAACGAACCGGTTGATGGACCAAACGATCTTAGATTGACATGAAACTAACTTTTATATTTCAATCTAATTCTGCTAATTATATTTATGCTATCAAACATTAATTTAACTCAATATATTGAGAGTAGTGATTTTTAGAACACGAATTTGATTGTTTAAAAAATTTAATTAATGTTTAAAAAATCACTACTCTCAATATATTAAATCAAATAGATGTTTAAGGGCATAAATATAATCAGGAAAATTAGACTAAAATATAGAAGTTAGTTTCATGTCAATCTAAAATTGTTTGGTCCATTAGTCGATTTTTCCCAAAATCGGCTGATGGACCAAACAATCTCGGATTGATATGAAACTAACTTCTATATTTTAGTCTGGGCAAAATTGGCTGATGAACTAAAGAACTGGTTGATAGACCAAACGACCTGAGATTTGTTGGTACAATATTTGTTAGGTCAGGGTTGACCTAGTTTGACTAGGCTCGGGTGAGCTTATGTCTGATAAGCTTAAGGTTGGATATTTCGATATTTGATAATGATGTTTAAATGTCATATGATGTTTGAATATCGTACGATGTCAAGTGAGTCAAGGTTGACTGGAGACTTGGCATGAGGAAAGACCTAGTGGGACTAGGCACACCTAGTGGGACTAGGTGAAGTCCAGGTGGATCAAGGAGATCGCACGCTGGCATCGGAAAAGACCTAGGGGGACTAGGCACACCTAGTGGGACTAGGTGAAGTCCAGGTGGATCGGGGAGATCGCACGTTGGCAAGGTGGAAGTCTACTGAGAGACTAGACCTAACTCGAGGGTTAGGCAAATCTGGTTGGGAACCAGGTTAAGTTCTAGCTGGGAGCTAGGCAGAAGAAATCCAGGTTGGTCAAAGGGGTTAACCGGACACTTGGTAGGGAACCCTAGACTTGTGAACACAAGTTAGGTTGGACTCAATCGATTGGGTAATCGATTAGGGTTTGGTTCCTCGCGATCAGAAGCTTCCTTGATCGATCGGGTGATCGATTAAGGAAGGCGTGAGTTGATTGGTTGATCGATTAGGAAAAATGAGTTGCGAGAACAGAATGTGGCTGAATCGATTGGTCAATCGATTCAGCCTTCCCTTAATCGATTGGTCAATCGATTAAGGGGTCCTTTAATCGATCGGGTGATCGATTACTGAAGTTTTACGCGAGAGCACATAAGGATCCTGAATCGATTCAACAATCGATTCAGGATGCTCGTAATCGATTGGCTAATCGATTACGGTTCAAAAACTAGCCGTTGAATGACTAAGTCTGACGTGGTAATCGATTGGGTAATCGATTCAGAAACCCTAGGCGTCGGGTATATAGGGTTTTCATGCAGGTTTGAAGCACATCTCTTCACGGGCTCTTCGGCACTTCTCCTCCTTCTACGCCATTTCAAGAGAAGCTTGGGGCTTAGTGTTGTTGTACTTCTAAAGTTCTAGAGGCGATCGCAAGCTTGAAGATAGCAAGGAAAGCAAAGCTTGAGCTTATCATTGTAAATCTTGTAAGATTTCATTTTATATTTGCTTGGATTCTTGTTGTATTTTCTTGGAAGCTTGTAAGAGGTTTCTCCACCTCAAGAAGGAGATCTTTCATAGTGTATGAGAGAGTGAGGAGAGTGGACCCTTGGATTAGTCACCTCAAGGAGGTGAATACAAGTAAAATAGAGGTGTTAGCATTGCTCAAGTCTTCCGCCGTAACAAATCATCAACGAACAATGATCGGAGCTAACCACCCCCTCTAGCTCTCTTACCGGTCCTTACAAGTGGTGTCAGAGTGAGGTTGCACTGCTTTGGACTTATCGCCAAGAGGGCAAGAGCTAGAGGAAGAAGAAGAAGTTGAAAGAAACCCTAATTTCAAGAAGTCATCATCAAGAGGGTTCAACTTCAAAAATGGAGTTTGGCTACGACACCCGGGCACCTCCACCATTCGACAAGGCAAAATTTGATCTTTGGAAGTCAAAGATTGAAAATTATTTCATGATGGAGATAGAGCAATGGTTTGCTCTAATGGAGGGGTTTGAGGCTCCAACAAGCACCAAAGGAAAGCTCCTCAAGAAAAGCAAATGGAATGAGAAGCAAATCAAGAGATGCAAGGCCAACGACAAAGTGACCAAGTTATTGGTCAATCTTTTGCCAAGCACCATCTTGGACAAGATTGGAGAATGTAAAGATGCCAAAGAGCTTTGGAGTAAATTGGCAAAGCTTCATGAAGATCCCTCCACTGTACCATATCAAGACAAATTCGAAGAGGGAAATTCATCAAATGAAGAGGACTCGGAAGTTGAGAGATGCTTAACATCCGGGGAGGAAATTCAAGAAGCATTGGCCGAGGAGGAAAAAGAAGAAGTCTCTACCTCTAGGATTGAGGGGGAGCAAAGATCATTCACTCCGGAAAAAGAAGAAGTTTCTACCTCCGGATCGAGTGAAGAGTCATGTGACACCCTTACAAGCAAATGTATAGAAATTTCAATTGGTAAAAATAAAAATCATATCATTTGTTTTGAGTGTAGGGAAAGAGGACACTATAAGAGTAAGTGTCCCAAATTGGTCAAGAAGAAGACGCTAGTGGCACCCAAGACCAAGGAGAAGCCAAAGGAGGTCGGCCCCGTGGCAAAGAAGGATAATTAAGAAGCACATTGTGTGCTTCTCATGCAAACAAAAGGGACATTATCGAAATCAATGTCCAAAGGGGAAGGATCCGACCAAGGCAAAAAGGAGGAGCTCAAATCAAGGGGGAGCCTCCAAGAACAAGACCAAGGTACCATTAGGTAATGGTACTTATTTTCATCATGATAATATGCATGCTAGAAATAATTATTATCATCTCAATACTATTTATCATGAAAATAGGAGGTATGTAAAATCTAAGGAAAAATATAAAGGCTTCCATGCTAGGACTACCACATCTAAGGATAGGGAAAATTTTAGATCACTTAATGGTAGACCTACCCAAAACAAGTCCAAAAAGAAAAATTACCAAGACAATATTAGAAAATCAAGCCTTGATGAGGTAATGATGGAAAATCAAGTTTTGAGGTTAAAACTTGATAAATTGGAAAAATCCCTTAAGAAAATAGAAAATCTATTTGAGGGATAAAAAATTCAAAACCTAGATTTAGGAAATCAAGGATCCTCTAGGAACAAGAAAGGTTTGGGGTACAAACCTAAAACCAAGAATGATGGTCCATCTTATCATAGAGTTCCATATAGGTATGGAACTCAATCTAGGTCTAGGGGTCAAGTCAAGGCCACAAGGGAAGTCATCCCTAGAGTTGACCAAGATAAGACTAACATGATTAAGGCTTCAGAGAAGTCTAAAAGGGTCATTAGGAAGGTATCAAGGGAGGTTATCCCTAATGAATACCTAGAACACCCAAGGAGCACAAATAGGTTTTGAGTTCCTAAGAGTGTGTTCGTCACACCCTAGATAGGTCAAGGGAGTGTCAACTCAAATTGGAAGGGTAGTTAACCTAACCTTGATAAAGTTGACACTTTGGGACATTTTCAAGGAGTTACTACCCTTGAAAATGAAGAAGGCATTTGTTTACTCTAGGTGGAGTAAAATTTGTGTCAAACTATATTTTTGAAAGATTGAACTCAATAAATTTGACACAACTAGGCTAGAATCCAAAGATAGGTCAAGTTTGGGAGTTTTAGCATTATCTTGGAAATTAGGGGCAAAATTAGGATTATCAATGGATTAACGATGAGTTATTGATACTTAGATAGGAAATCTAGGTATTTTCTTTTGAGCTACTATGCAATGTTTTGTAAGCCCTATCACATGCCATGACATCATAATCCATCATTCATATTTTATTATGAAAATATTACATGTCAGGTCATACATGCATCATCTAGTTATAATATCGTGTAAATTCTCATATGATGCATGTCATAGTCATGCATTAATTTAATTATCATTGAAATTAAGGACATTGACATTAATTGACATTCTAGGTGAATGATCAAGTTTATGATGCCTAGGTAGAAATGCATGAACCCTTAGTCTAGGGAGAACATGACTTTCACATCTCGCCAAGACCATAAGTTGACTTGTGTGTGTTTTTGAGACACCTTAGAAACAAGTGAGATGTTAGGATGATAAACAAAACTCAACTTATTGAGTTTTAGATTCATCAAAACATGAATATAAATAAACTCCAATCATTGGGAAAACTAATGTACAAGTCATGTGCATTTAGTCCAAGGAACATGGTTGGAAATTATTTTTGAAACCTATTTCAAAACTATCTTCGAAAACTTGGTGAATACTATCTTTTGATAGATTTCATCATTGATGAATTGGATACAAAATAGAGTGAAACATTGAAATATTTCAATGGTTTTCATTCTTGTGTCAATCTTTGAAAAAGGGAGGTATTTTCATATAAAATTATTTTTCCTTGATAATATATGTCATAAATAATGTCTACACAAAATTTCAAAATTTTCTAAATTTTGTAGAATTATTTAGGAGTTTCTGAAATTCAGACTGAATTTATTTTCAAAAATCAGAAACTCAATCAATCAGGTGATCAATTAGGACACTTCAATTGATTGGTCAATCGATTGGGAGATCCTATCTGCAAGCACAGAAGCTTGCATAATCGATCCGTTGATCGATTAAGGGCAACTGTAATTGATCAGTTGATCGATTAAGTGCAGTCATAATCGATCTGTTGATCGATTAAGACATAGCGTAATCGATTTGTTCCCAACACCAATTGATTGGTAAGACTAAAGCTGTCTGTTTTCAGTCTGATAACCCAAATTTTGAGTAGCCTACCAATCCCTAGCCCCTTGGAATACTTTTACAAGTACATTTGGGTAAATTTCAGTATGAAATCAAAAAGGGGAGATGGTTCGGTGAAAACTATAGGGTTAAGGAGAGATTTTGATTCAAGCTTTGAATCTCAAAATCTCATAACCTCAAGTTGAGATTTCCTAAAGGTTTAGGTACTCTCAAATCATTGTTGGTGCAATAATAGAGGTTTAGAGCATGTTTTGAGGGGGAGGTCTTCCTTAAAAGCATGTGTTCGATTTTTTTTCTTTTGGTTAAGAGAAAGGATGAAGATTGGGAATCTTTTTCAAGGGTGAGCATAGGTCTAAATGAAAGGTTTAGAACTTTCTTTGGGCTTACCTTTGACCATATTGACTCTCGGGGAGAGTTTTTGATGTGTATCAAAGGGGGAGAAGATTGAAAGGCTAATATGTTAGTGATATGAGAGAAGTGTCCTAAGGCAATCGCCTTATGATTGTAAACATTTATTTTAATAAATGATAATTCACTATTTGAGTATACATGTTTGTGTATTTGATTGGGATCTTAAACTCATCTACTGAATGTCCGCAATACAATTCACAACATAAGAGAATTTGTGATGGGATCACAACTAGTGATTATCTCTAAATGTGCAATTGTGAAGTATTGAAAATATCCCTAGTCGATGAATTGATAAAAATGGACACTATCAATTCTGTTGAGACTAGCATGGGTTATTCTCTAATCAGCTGATTCTCACTGGCTGGTGGCATTGGGATGTCCGGAGATAAACATGGATGCTAGTTGAGGGAACTAGTTCATTGGAGTGACTAGCTGTAAAACTTCATATGGTAATCTATATAAATATGTCAATGAAGTTCTTACTGCAGCTTAAGTGCGATGTTCCTTTGACTTGCGGTGTTCAAGTCATCTTGGTCATGGAGACTTATACTTTAACATCTTAAGCAAGCATCTCCAAGGAGGTGTGGACCCAGGATGATTGGGTATAAGCCGAAGTGCCCGAAGATGTTTGAACAGCCTACAAAGGATTCACCACTCCTTGCGAGGAGATGTATACCCAGGCCTATCGTCGGATTGTTACTCAAAGCCTCTGGCCAGAGCATATCATGTTTAGAGTGCGAGTCTCTTAAATACATGAGAGTAATTAGAAATCCAAAGGACGAGAAAGACATTACTTGGGCTAGGTGTGACGTAGTCAGCCTAGTGGGGACTGACACAAATAGACCGTGTCCTGAACCAAGTGGGTATAAGATGGTGAAGGGAATGGGGCACGATTCATTAGAGCTGCTGAAGGGTTTCGAAATTACTTCTGAGGTCAAACCGTTGATCTTTCGATTAATTGGGGGTCATGATGTACTACTAGGTGCCACTCATGAACGTTCTATAATTGGTTAATTATAGACGGCCAACATAAATCGAAAGCCTATTTAGTCACACGCACTACGAGTAATCCGAGGGATTTAAAATGAGTTGAAAATTGGATTTTCCAATCAAGAGAAATAAGTCGAATCTGAGTTAATCAGAGGCGCAACGGAAACTTAAAATGACTAAGTCTTTTGAAGGCTTATTGGGCGAATTAAATGAGTTTAATTCGCGATCGGTTCGGCTCGGTTTGGCCGGCCAAAGAGGGTGTTAACCCCCTTTGGTTTGGCCGGCCACAACAAGGGGAAGAAACCAATTTATTTGGTTTAATTAATAAAATAAATCTAGCACGATTAGTTTTATAAATTATGGATAAATAAATTTGTATAAAGAAATTTATATAAATAAATTTATAGAAATTTATTCTTTTTATGAAAATTAAAGTGATCCATGGAATGGTTTATTTTAATTTTATAAAATCAATTATGAATTGATTTTTTCATAATAAGAAAGTTTATAAATTTCTTATAAAATTTATTCCATAATTAAAGGAGAGAAGTATTTGTTTTATTATAAAGTTAGTTATAATAAAACTAGGCATAACGGAATTATTCATAAGAAAGATTATAAGATAAATTTCTTATGAAAATTAATTCCGTTAATTCCGTTAAGAGAGAGACTTGGCAAGGGAGAAGCAACTATATAAGGAACCAAAGGCGAGCCTTGAATTCCCAATCAATTAATCAAGAGATTAGTTGCTCCCTCCCTCTCTCTCTCTACACGCCTCTCTCTCTCTCTAGGGCCGGCACCCCTCTCTCTCTAGGGCCGGCTCTCTCTCCTCCCCTAGGGCCGGCGCAACTCCCAAGGTGGGCGTGAGCTTCATCCACCAAGACGACCTCGAAGAAGAAGAAGCGGATCGCATCTCCTTCCTTCCCGGAATTTGGATTCCGATTCTTGGTGGTTAGTTTCCTATCTTCTCTCTTGATCTTCTAGTTGTGCCTATAGAGAATCTAGTAGTTCTCGTCGGCACAAAACTCGTGACTTTGTGAAGTCATCCCGAAGAGAACTCGGCGTAGACGTGAATAGAGGCGGAGCTTCTAAGGGACGCTACGGTTGGATCTCGTCCTTTTCTTCGAGTTACGCGAGGTACAAAGTAAATTTGTTTACTTTTCTGCAAAGTTTTAATTTATGATCATGTCCACACATCATAAGGTTGCATGCTAGATACAAGGTTAAAATAATTTAAGAAATTATTTTATGCTAATTCTTCCGCTGCACGTAAAAATTTAAAATTTTACGAACCCGTATCCTTGTCAACATGCGCCCGGTCCCAACATAATAGGGATTAGTCTTTCTCAAACATATTGTCAAACATCAAAAAGGGGGAGATTATTGGTGCAATCTTTGTTAGGTCAGAGTTGACCTAGTTTGACTAGGCTCGGGTGAGCTTATGTCTGATAAGCTTGGTAAGCTTAAGGTTGGATGTTTCGATGTTTGATAATGATGTTTGAATGTCATATGATGTTTGAATATCGTATGATGTCAAGTGAGTCAAGGTTGACTGGAGACTTGGCGTGGGAAAAGACCTAGTGGGACTAGGCACACCTAGTGGGACTAGGTGAAGTCCAGGTGGATACGGGAGATCGCACATTGGCATCGAAAAAGACCTAGGGGTACTAGGCACACCTAGTGAGACTAGGTGAAGTCCAGGTAGATCGGGGAGATTGCACGCTGGCAAGGTGGAAGTCTACTGAGAGACTAGACCTAACTCGAGGGTTAGGCGAATCTGGTTGGGAACCAGGTTAAGTTCTAGCTGGGAGCTAGGCAGAAAAAATCCAGGTTGGCCAAAGGAGTTGATCGGACACTTGGTAGGGAACCCTAGACTTGTGAACACAAGTTGGATTGGACTCAGTCGATTAGGTAATCGATTAGGGTTTGGTTCCTCGCGATCAGAAGCTTCCTTAATCGATCGGGTGATCGATTAAGAAAGGTGTGAGTCGATTGGCTGATCGATTAGGAAAAATGAGTTGCGAGAACAGAAGGTGGCTGAATCGATTGATCAATAGATTCAGCCTTCCCTTAATCGATTGGTCAATCGATTAAGGGGTCCTTTAATCGATCGGGTGATTGATTACTGATGTTTTGCACTAGAGCACAGAAGGATCCTGAATCGATTCAGCAATCGATTCAGGATACTCGTAATCGATTGGCTAATCGATTATAGTTCAAAAACTAGTCGTTGAACGACTAAGTCTGACGTGGTAATCGATTGGGTAATCGATTCAGAAACCCTAGGCGTCGGGTATATAGGGTTTTCACGCAGGTTTGAAGCGCATCTCTTCACGGGCTCTTCGGCACTTCTCCTCCTTGTTGAGGCAATCTGTGGTCCGGAGTGACCAAGTGTTTTGATGTTTGGGCAAAGGGTTTAAGTTAGGTTTACCCTTGTGTTCTTATATGTGTATATTGAGTGTGCATGTTGTACATGTTACACATATGGACTTGGCTGGACGGCCTCGGTATGGTGAAGGGTGGCATGGAGACAAGCTGGAGGCTTGTGTGCGCACCTGAGGGACCTTGGAGAGCAGGGACGATGAGCTGATGGGCGCGGACTTCGAGGCATGCGTGAAGGATGGCATGGAGGCAAGCTGGAGGCTCGCGTGCATCCGAGGGATGAGAGCCGAAGATGAAGAGGGCGCGAAGGCAAATAGTCGAGGCTGCGGATGAGGAGTCAGTCGAGTCGTGAGGGTACGAGTGCTTTGTGATTGTACTCGGGAAGGGTTTCAGTTGGGGACCAGTCGACTGCTCTGGGAGCAGTCGACTGGTAGGTGGCTGGTGAGTTGGCTGAGCATTCGAACGTTGGGGTGCAACGGTCGAATTTCAGTGGCACCAGTCGACTGCCCTGGGAGCAGTCGACTGGTGGCCGAGGTTTCATCCCGAGTCCTATTTAAAGAGGACTTCATGGTGGCTGAGATTCTTGACGAATCTTGTCTTGGTTAAAGGCAAGATAGTAGTCTTTGTGCTCAGGTCTTCAAAAGGTGTTGTGGTGAGGTTTCTCCACCCATAAGAAGCAACAGAGCTAGCCGGAGGTTATCCGGGGATTGATCCACTGACGGATTCTTGGATTAGTCACCCGTCCAGGGTGGATACCAAGTAAATCCTCGTGTTAGCATTGGTTAGTATTTGTTTGATTGTTTTCTATTGTATATTCCGCTGCGCTAACAATCTTGTAGAGAAAACGATGAAGATTTTCTATTCACCCCCCCTCTAGCAAGCATTTTCGATCTATCACTCCTCCTTCTACACCATTTCAATAGAAGCTTTGGGGCTTAGTGTTGTTGCACTTCTAAAGTTCTAGAGGTGATCACAAGCTTGAAGATAGCAAGGAAAGCAAAGCTTGAGCTTATCATTGTAAATCTTGTAAGATTTCATTTTGTATTTGCTTGGATTCTTGTTGTATCTTTTTGGAAGCTTGTAAGAGGTTTCTCCACCTCAAGAAGGAGATCTTTCATAGTATATGAGAGAATGAGGAGAGTGGACCCTTGGATTAGTCACCTTAAAGAGGTGGATACCAAATAAAATAGAGGCGTTAGCATTGCTCAAGTCTTCCGCCGCAACAAATCATCAACAAGCAAAGATCGGAGCTAATCACCCCCTCTCGCTCTCCTACCGGTCCCTACAAGATTGACATGAAACTAATATCTATATTTTAGTCTAATTCTCCTGATTATATCCATGCTCTCAAACATTAATTTGACTCAATATATTGAGAGTAGTGATTTTTTGAACACGAATTTGATTGTTTGAAAAATCTAATTCGTATTCAAAAAATCACTACTTTTAATATATTAAGTCAAATTGATATTTGACTCAATATATATAATTATGAGAATTAGATTAAAATATAGAAGTTAGTTTTATGTCAATTTGAGGGTGTTTGGTCCATCAGTCGGTTTTGGGCAAAACCGACTAAAGGACCAAACGAACCAATTGATAGACCATATGACCCCGGATTGACATGAAACTAATTCTATATTTTAGTCTAATTCTTCTGATTATATCCATGTCCTCAAACATAAATTTGATTTAATATATTGAGAGTAGTGATTTTTGGAATATGAATTTTATTGTTCGAAAAATCTAATTCATATTAAAAAAATTACTACTCTCAATATATTAAGTTAAATTGATATTTAAGGTCGTTTGGTCCATCAGCCAGTTCGTTTGGTTTATCAGTTAGTTTTGTCCAAAATCGACTGGTGGACCAAACGAACCGGCTGATGAGCCAAATGATCTTGGATTGACATGAAAACTAACTGCTATGCATTTATCTAATTATCCTGATTATATTTATGCCTTCGAACATCAATTTGACCCATTATATTGAGAGTAGTGATTTTTTGAACACGAATTAAATTTTTGGAACAATCAAATCCATGTTCTAAAAATCACTACTCTCAATGTATTGAGTTAAATTGTTGTTTGAATACATGGATGTGATCAGGAGAATTAGACTAAAATATAGAAGTAGTTTCATCTCAATCCGAGGTCATTTAGTCTATCAACCGGTTTGTTTGATCTATCAGTCGATTTTGTTCAAAATCAGCTGATGGACTAAATGACTTTAAATTAATATGAATCTAGCTCCTATGTATTCGTCTAATTCTCCTGATTATATTCACGCTCTCAAACATCAATTTGACTTAATATATTGAGAGTAGTGATTTTTTAAAAACAAATTTGATTGTTCGGAAAATTCAATTCGTGTTCAAAAAATTACTATTTTAATATATTGGATTAAATTGATATCTGAGGGTGTGGATATAATCAGGAGAATTAATGATACATATAGGAATTAATTTCATATCAATCTGAAATCGCTTGGTATAGACCAAACGACTTCGGATTGATATGAAATTAATTCCTATGTGTATGATTAGTTTTTCTGATTATATCCATAATGTTAAACATCAATTTAACTAAATATATTGATAGTAATGATTTTTTAAATAATCAAATTTGTGTTTAAAAAATTATTGCTCTCAATATATTAAGTTAAGTTGATATTTAAGGGTATAATCAAGAGAAGTAACTATACATGTAGGAACTAATTTCATAAGATTACAAATTCGTTTAATCTATTAATCAATATTATTTAAAATAAATTTTAATTAAAAAGAAAGAATAATCAGTCGACTATTTTTTTTTCTAAGCTAGAAGCAAACAATTTGATTGGTAATTTTATCTGTCGATTAATAGGTATAAAATTAAAAATAAATATATAATTTAATAATTTCGAAACTATTCTATATGATTTAACTACGTAATTGAAATGTAAATTTATTATCTCCACTAGAGCTTGTAACTTCACATTTGACCTCCTAAATTTTGGCAGATTATACTCGTCCCCTTAAACTTTTCTAAATCCACCAACTTTGGTGCAATCTTTTCATATATTATTTTTTCAACTGATCTTCAAATGATTTTTTTTCCAGAGGCCTCATTTTGTGCTTAAAGGTATAAAACATCTATCGCATAGTTATCACCCTTGCAAGTAGTGATCGTAACAGTGCAGCACCAGGCCAAAGTTCAATTAAAATAATAACACGTATAAGATTTTTGCTGGTAACGGTAATTTAAATAAGAAAAGGCCATCCTACTGCTTAGCAGTACGAGCAAAGTAGCAAACAAAGCCGAAAAAAGAAGGGAAAGGATAAGAACAAACAATTTTTTCCAAATTTAGTAAGGGGAATACACACAATGCTAGACTGCCGAAGAGCATCGAGTTAACTTGTAAACATCTCACAAGAGCTCTGGGTCTTGGAGATCGGCACTGGATTTGCTATGCTGCCTCTTGAGTCCCTCCTGAATCCGGTCCTTGATTGCAATTTCCTGTCAAATAAATAGTCTGAGCACAATAGACGACTCGATGATTGAAATGTAGAACAGTTGGTCAGCTTGGTTCGACATGGGACTGATCGATCAAAACTAGAACTGGCATCGAGACTGATATGAACATGTTCGTTAAAACTCCACATTGAGTTGCCATACTCGCATCAAGTTATGGACTGCCAAACGTAGTAGAAATGGTCAAAATGATAGTTAGTAGAGTGGTAGAAATCAACAATCTTGAAAGGAAATAGTTCCTTCCCTTAAAGCTTAAAAGTCCAACAAATCTCCTCTATTGTACAATAATCTGAGGCCCGATGAATTTCCTCTATAAAACAATTGATATTATACACTCTTTTGTCCAACTCACTCTAGTTCTTATATAGACTAGTCTACACCTATTTGATTGCCTCTTAGGTTACACCCATCCAAATTTATCTTACATCATCGGATCGCTGGACAACCTAAATTGCACAAATTCAAGCACTAGTTCATCGACCCATGTCACACACTGTGGCAATAGATTAAATACATGCCTTAATGTGACTTGATGGTTTGCATTTTACCTAAGCCCATCCTGTGCTTTTGTAATATGTGCAAGTCGCCCAATGTTCAAATATCTCGATCAATCAATCCTTTTTTTTTTTTTCAAAATCTTGATGCATGACAAAAGTTCCAATCCAAAAAAGCTCTATTTTTTGTTCACTCTGTTTAGAAAACCTTTTTAGGGAAACAAGTTTATTTTGAAAAATTCCAACATGAGATGGGTAGTGAGCTTACCATAATGTGGCAGCCCTCCTCAAATTTCTCAAGGAATCCTGCAATCCATCTGTCTGCATTCTCCACCCAGTCATTGGGTTGCACTCCTGCTGACTTTGCTACCTCGTGCAACTGCAGAAAACTAGTTGTCAAAGGCTGTCAAAGAAACATAAAAGAGCTGGAGATTCAACTAGCTGGCTTGAATTTAAAAGGAAATGAGAAGGAAATTAACTGAAAAGGACCAAGCATCACATATATGCCGCTAAAATTTTAACTAACGAATTTTGGTACTGCTCGTACAGGGCAGCTATTTTGACTACTGATTCTCACATCAGGTTCTTACGACGTAGACCTATCATTGCTGAAGCAATCAACTGTTCAACAAACTAGAGTAGTTACCAGGAGTTTGTTTCAAAGGAAAAAAAAAAAAACCTGTAAGCAGCTATTTTAATAATGTCAAATCAGATTAAGATTATTTTCATAGACTACAAATCGTATGTTAAATGCTCAAATTATGCAATTATTTCAGAAAATGCGTTAATAATGAAAGTTGAACTGCTTAAAGGAAGATACAAAGCTTTAAAAAGTACACATGTAACATATGCATGTATGACTATTATCCTAGGATCGGATGACTTCACCAAAATAATCTGTCATTCAGTTGCAATCGGATATTATTTTAGGCTTCAAACATGATACAGTAGAATAATGTAGAAAAGTCACATGTTTCTAAGCTATTTTCTGGATATTCGCCTACCTGAGTCATAAGATAATTCTAACGTACACATTTTTGTCAGGTACTCAAGATAATATCCTCATTTGCACAAGAATTGCTTTCAGAATATACATGAATCAAAGGCCTATTAGAACTAAAGTCTTGATCCATAATCGTAACACACTAGGTAGCCTAGCAGTTGCAACATCCATGCTACCTTTTCACTAAGTCAAGATTTTGAATCTATGAAGATAAACCACTCTGATTGATACATGCATCATTATGTGTGCTAGTTGCCAGCACTTGTGACTTTTAACATTTGCCTTGTTAAGAAAAACTGCAGCTACAATTTGTGGGACAAGGTAATTGAGTGAAACAAAACATACATCAGAATTTCATGATGCAAACAAGAGAACAAAATCTAATGAAAATACCACTCCACCTTTTCTTGATGTTCCTTTACTTTTTCCCGCAGTTTAGTTATACCCATGTTCACTCTCAGTTGCTTCTCCTGAACATTCAAATGTGAAGACTAAATGTCTCAATGACATGGGTCGAACCACTCAATAAATGAAAATAAGATGTTGTTACCATCAAGATGATGATTCTCAACTCCTAGGCTTTTAGCTAAATTAGGGACATTAAAGACAAAGAACTACCTTCACATAACTCACTCCAAGATCCTTCCTTGTATATCCACGGGCTAAATTACGCATCACATATTCATTGTAATCTTTCAGAATCCTCATTATTAAATCTGACGTGGAAATACCATCTGTTCGCCTTGTTTCCTTAAACTTCCCAATAGCTTTGACCTACATTTAGACAATTATTCCTCCATTTATTAAAATATCATTCTAACAGTGACAGAGAGGGAACTAACAAACTCATAGACATCTTTGCCAGCTCCACTTGCATCTGCATATCTGCAAAGAATCATGTTAACGACGATAAGTTGGAGCAGTGAAAAAGCATCACAAAATTAAATTATGGACACGATACACATGCCATATCTGGCAAATAGAAAATATGAAAACTAGCTGAGACTTTTTATTCTCAGATGTATGTTGTAGACAATGAATGTGGCTGCTTATCAATTTGATTAAATTTGTCCAGTTGTGAGGTAATGGATTGGAAACTGTCAATTTCTTTCTCACGTTACATCATCAAATATCCAGGTTTATATATTTTACTGAGTGTGCAACAAGAGTTTGGCAACCAAAAAGACATTGACAATTAGGAAATAAATCAAAACATTATGTGCCAATTTTAGCTACAAAATTGGAAAATCATTATCTTCACCACTACAGTGAAATTTTAGGTTATCCAACAATCACATTCATTGAATAAATATAAGTTCAATACTGAAAAATAGAGCCATGCAAAATGAAAATTTGGCTGTTCATACAATTTTCTTTGAATACTCTGATTAATCAAACTTACGGAAGGGAGTCATGAGCTACAAAGTCTATGTTGTGCTTGTCTATGAATTCTTGGTTAATGACCCATGGAGCATCTGGTATCACTTCGTCTACCCACCTAAATACAAAATCAAAATATTAGAATGAAGTCTTATCCAACCATCCCAGCAATTGTAAGACAATTAAGATTCATTTTCATTAAAGACTATATCCTAAAAGAGAAAGGAAACAGGATTTCAAAACTTCACTCAAAATTAAACACTTTTGGTGTGACAAGCATCAAACTAAGCTTCAACAGAAATGACAATTGAGGAAAAATCAGGGAGAGAAACACATACTTGCAGTGGCGGAGTGATTCATAACGCTCAGCTTCAGTCATCACAGTTTTTCCTTTGTATTTAAGAGTAATTTCATCATTGCAGCATCCAACTAGTAAATAGGTGTTTGGAAATCTAAAAGGAAAGCGAAGTCTTTTACATAGGGTGCAAATAACTACATTTATCAATAAATAAAAGAACATCTTGTCATAAAAGAATAAAATAAATGTGCAGCAAACTGTTTCCAAATATTTGAAGAAAAACATATAGAAGACATACCAAAAATTATGGTTAGGAAGTATCACATATAAACATAATTAGTGAAATTCATAATAAAGAATATGTAAGTTGTAGTTATTCTCAGAAAGCAATCTGTTTATTAGAATGATTCACCAATACTGACATTGGCAACATTGGAAGTATTGAAGGGAAATTTTCTTGATACAGCTAAAAAGTTATCTTTGGATGCTAAAATCAGAACCAAAAATTCCATACACATTAATCTATGAATCCAACTCATATAATTAAAGTTAAAGACTTAAGTTAGTGAAACATTTACTAATACAGAAAATTTTCTATCAAGAAGTTAATTGTGAATTTCTCACTATTCTAGTAAATTATGATGATAAGTCAAGCTTTTGATGAGAAAAAGGACTCAAGTCATTAAAAAATATATATATCATTTATTAGGAAACCCTCGTATTTAGGGCTATAAACAAGTCGAGCTTTGGGATATTCAAACTTGTTTGATAGGGTAACTAAGCTGAGCCGAACATAAAATGAACCAAGCTTTTGAAATGATTGTTGGTTTATTTTATATGAGCTTGAGCTTGTTTGGAGCTTAGCTTGAGCTTAGTTCATTTAAATATTATTAAGCTTTCAATTCAAGCTTGTTTGATTGTTTGAAACTTTTGCCTGTTTAATTGGTTATTGAACTTGATAATTTAAACTTATTTGTTTATTTTATTTTATTTTTTGTTTATTAGCATGATCATAAGAGTTTTATTAATGTACATGATTCGTGAATATTGCTTGCGAATGTTGTTCATGAATACTGTTCATGAACGTACAAGCTGAACACATATGTGTTCAAGCTTGTTTGTTTAGTTTAATGAGTTATTCAAACTTATTTATTTAATTGATCTTGTGTATATTGAACGAACAGAAACAAGCACTTACCAAGTCGAACACCAAACTTGTTTATGAATGTTTGGTTCATTTACAACCCTATTCATATTATGTTACTATAGTTCAACATAAGTCAACAATTCTTGCTTTGACCAACCACAAATATGGTTAAGGAGTCAGAGAAAGCGATTATGGTATTCTGCTATTGTTGTGATTGTCGAATTCTAGAGAATTTCTTATCTGCATTCTCATACTCTTGGATGAAATGGGTGAGAAGACCATCTACAAACTATTCCAATGATGTAGACCCATGGAATAACTCAAATAATTAACACAATTAGATTGCCTCCCCTTCCAGAGCAAAGAAGCTGCATCCATTGGATCCATACGACATGCCATGTAGCAGAAAAAATCTTTTAGCTTTAGCAACTCATTCAATAGCATCTCTACTTCTCTACTAAGGGAATTCTTCAATTTCGAGCAATGTGAAATCTTATTGCCAACATGTTAAATTGACTAAACATATTTTTTTATAATAATTTTTTTTTCTTGTAATAGAAATAAGCAACTAAGGATATTTTAAAGGTAACTTTATCAAATAAAATTGAAATAGTGTGGGGGAGATTAAGGCCTGAACTATTCATGACTCTAATGCTATCAATAGATGGGATAATGATAATGATTGAATTAGGGATTGTAACAATAATGATGGTAGAGGGATTATAATGTAAAGATAATTGGTGACTGTGAAGCACTTGACTATGATACCAAGTTGATAGGAACAAGTAGCAAATAGAGAAAAGGGAAAAAGGATGATCACTTCAATGGGATTCATCCAATAACCAAAAAGCTTTTAATTCATAATTAATTAACTCATTGTTTTGTTGATTGATTTCTTGCCAAAGAATATATGTTTTTCTATAGGCGTCTAATTCCTATGATAAAAACAGGATGATTAAAATGGAGGAGCGTGTTAGACCTTTATAATTATAAGGTATCTCTAAAGTTTATTGGAAAATTTTGCAAAATGACGATTAGGACTGCTATGTTATATGAAACTGAATGTTGGGCTATGAAGGTAGCACACAAGCAAAGATGAGAATCGTAGACATGAGGATGCTAATGTGCTTGTGCGGACATGGGAGGATGGACAAGATAAGAAACAAAAATATTAAAGAGAAAGTCGAAGTTGCACTTATTGACGGAAAACTCCAAGATACACTTTTAAGATGGAACTGACATATACTTAGATGCCCAATAAATATCCCAATTAGACAACGTGAGGTCATGACAAATATACACATTAATAGAGGAAGAGAGATACCAAAGAAGATTTGCTTAGCAACGATAAAGCAAAATAAAATTCATTCAAATAGAAATGATGATATAGTAGGGGATCAAGGTCAATGACATAGGAGGATCCATATATATATAAAAAAAAGCCCAAGCCAGACAAGGAAAGCCCTTATACGAGTGCCAAGGTACACATGAGTAACACTCCACACACGCCCAAAAACACCCCCAACACCCAAAAGAGAAAGCACTATACATTTAGTTGTGTGTAACAAAATCAAGGAAAACACTCACCTAATCAAACTGGTCTATTAGGTGGGGGTTAGGTTTTTTCCATGTTCCCAACCTACATCGGAACACTCACCCTACCTAATAGATTTAATGAATGGGAACATCCAAGAGGAGTAACCCCAGACTGGAGTAGGTTCAGAATATGATAGGGAAGGGTTAACTATTCTTAGAAGTTAGTGCTTTCCTTAGGACCGAATGAATAGTACTTCCTTTTAGGGTGTTTGGGGGTGTTTTTAGCCAACTAGACATTCCAATTGAATGGATTGATAGACAGATCCTCACCTTCCAATTGAATTGATAGAAGTTGGCTTGAGTGAGCGTATCTTACAAAAGAAGTACCCTAGTCGCCCCGATGGAATGAATTGAAGAAAGAAATCCACTCTCAACCCTTTTCTTTTATTTAATCTTGTGGTAAGCTTGTCGTATTCTTTTATGCGATTAAATGCTACTCTAATTCCTTTAGGAAAAAGTGTTGTATCTCACCCAACTCCTACAAAGCCTACCCCCAGGAGAAAAAGAAGTTATCAGTACCAATTGAACATTATGGACCATATGCTTCACCAATCTTTATATGCCAGTGGGAATCGATCAATCAAATCTGTTGCAATCCCATTTTTTATACCCTTAGGGTTCATTCTCTTTTTTCATCTGTGCATTTCCCTGCAATGTTCCCAACCTGCTTCTAGTTCAAGGTAACTCCTCTTGGAGGTTCCTCGATCATTAGGCCTATTAGGTGAGGCGAGGGTTCTGGCATAGGTTGGGAACATGGCCCAAGAGCCCACCTAATAAATTGGGTTGATCGAGCAAACACTTTCCTTGATTTTGTTACGCACTACACTTTCTCTTTTAACTAGTTTTGGCCCCTGGGCTATGGTGCAGCGGAAGGACGACTAGTTGTCTCTCAAGCACTTGCGGTTCGATCCCTAGCTAAGACGAATTTTGCAAGGATTTTTCTTCCAAATGGGGCGCGCAACCTTGGGATGCTGGGCTTTGGATTGCCTGCCGTGAGCGCTTCCCGATTTACCCTAACGACCGGTGGGATACTTCCACGGGGTCAGGCCAGTCGTCCAAAGTTCGATGTTACCCAATCTGGTTAATCATCTTTTGAGTGGTTTTGGGGTGTTACTCATGTATACCTTGACACTCATATAGGGGCTTTCCTTGACTGGCTTGGACTTCTTTTTTCATTCGTACATTTCCCTACCATGTCCCCAATCTAGTCTAGTCCAAGGTAACTCCTCTTGGAGATTCCCCCATCATTAGGTCAATTAGGCGGATGTGCCTTCTCAATAATTAAAAAGACCAATTCCAATACTAATCTCCCATTATAAATTAAATAAAGTAATTTACTTATTCTAATGGTGTATAAGAATTATAATTAAAAAGACCAATTCCAATACTAATCTCCCATTATAAATTAAATAAATTAATTTACTTATTTAAAGAGATTATAAAATATACTAATTATAATTTGAATAATTCTCTTTTAGGACCGTATATGAATTTTCCTCATTTTCAATCCAAGTGCTTCAACCTACGTCAATCAATGACGTCATTACGCTTCCAATATTCTAATTGAATGAATTATTCCAGAAATAAAAAAGGAAAGTAATTGTAAGTTGAAAGAGCAATTACCCTAGATAAAGATCAATCAAATTAACTGGACCACAACTCCATAAGAAGAGGCAGGAACATAATAGCATATAATCAATCAATTAGCCTAGATAATGAACCGCACGGGATCTTACATTTTCTTTGCCTGCTCGAGGGCTCGAGCGTGACCGAAGTGGAACAAGTCGTAGATCCCGTCAGCGTAGACGCGGACAGGCCGCTCCAACGAACAAACACAGTCCTCCGTGGATGCGCTCTCCGCGACCGCGGCAGGGTGGGCCAAGCAAGAGAGGGTCTCGTACCACGTGGTGGGCGTGGCGGGGGGCTCCAACTCCAAGTTCGACGCCAATGAGCATGTATCCACATTTCCGAAGGGCAGTTGCGCCATAGGATCGCTCGCCGGAGGCACCTTCGCTTGCGTGCGGCGCATCGGCGGACGGTGCTGCGATTCTGGAGGGAAGCGACGAGACGACGAGAGGCGGAGGGACGAAGAAACAACAACAAAAAAAATGGTTTATTTCGTTAATTAAAGAGATGGAGCGATTATAAAAATCATTGACTAACTAAGAAAAGGGAAGGTGCATTTTTAACTGGTCGATATAAATTAATTCACAGAGAATATAGATATAAAAGTAGGAGGTGACACGAATGTACGAGGCATGGGGAGGAGGGTATGCACCCAACGTTTCGTTTTAGCATTCTTATCGATTCGCTTCATATCAATACATAAATTAGGAAGGTTATTAATTTGGATATTATAAATAATTTACGAAGAGGACGAATATTTATCACATTTTAATTTTTAAATTTCAAGATAACAATATCTAAATGTATTTTTATTTTAAAAAAATGATGAACCAAGTAACAGATGAACTTGAACCAACCAGTCCGGTCACACGAAAGTTTCCTATCGGTCATTCATTTTTGCCCCCAAAACTATGGTGCAACGGCAAGATAACTAATTATCATCTTAGGTATATATGATTCGATCTCCAATTACGATATATTTTATAAAAATTTATTCTAGTATAATGAGTGAGAAGTCATGCATCTAATAAAATATTTTACATTATTAAAAATTAATCTTAAGTGAGAAAAATTAAACATTTAATAAGATTTTACATTGTAGAAAATTTATCATAAAATCTATTAGAATAATCACCCATATAAATATCAACTATGTCAATTCATGAAGGCACAAGAGAATATTTTTTTTAATCTAGATATTCAGTTCTTCGAACCGACTAATCTTAGAGGTGTCAACCCAATTTCATGAAAGTTTTCCGCCGACCACCAGGATAGGATAAATCTGGAAGCGCTTATGAAGACTCATTTAGATGGCTAATATTCTTAGATCCACTTCTCACTAGAGGCAAAATCTCTTACAATATGTTATAGTTGAGATTCAAAATTTAAATCCCTTAATTATCCATTAGAAAACTTAACCATTACATAACCTTCTATCGCAGATCTATTCGCAACATTGATCTAGGAGCTTGTATTAATTCCTGGCGTAATTTTTTTTTTTTTAAATTTTTTTGAGATATATTATATGTATTTAGGGTTTAAGATATATAATTTAGAGATTGGATTATCGTGGGTTTAAGTTAATAAGATTTTTCCTCTATGGTTCAAGCTTCCTCTTAGTTATAGTATTCAAGATAAAAATTTTATATACTCACAGAATAGATTATATGTATTAGGGTTTAAGATTTTAAGATTTAAAAGTTGAGTTATAGTTGATTTAAGCTAATAAGATTTGTCTCTAGAGTTCAGGCTTTCTTTTTAGTTATAGTATTCAAGATAAAAATTTTAGATACTCACAAGGTATATTATAAGATTAAGGAATTATTTATTAATAAAATAAAAAAACTAGGGGCTTGGATCATTGTTGGCATAGATAGGCATGCAGCATATCGTCTATATAGTAACACCCGCCACTTAATATGAAATTACTATACTTGAGTCTCTCCGGCGTGCTCAACTTGGGCACTGATGGTCATGCGTTAAGGAGAGGCTCGTGATCTTCACCACCAACCACCCAGAGCAGCTTGATGAGCCGCTGTTCCAAATGGGGCGGATGGACTAGAAAATCCACCTCTCGTATTGTAGGCCGACAACGTTCCAAATCCTAGCGAGGAACTACTTGGAAGCAGAGGAGGCGCACCCGCGGATGCTGGAGGCGGAGGCGCTATTGGCCGAGCCGCAAAGGTGGAGATGAAGCTCGTCGACATCGCAGAGGTGTTCAGAAGATGCAATATTGAGGGAGAGGGCACCGATGTTGCGATAAATGAGGTGGTGGAGTGGATGTGACGACGAAAGGAGTAGACCACCGCCTAACAACGACATAAGTATAATGCGTTGAAAATTTAAAGGCCGAGGGTGTTTTTATAAATTATGTTTGAGAAAAGGAATATGAATTGACACATTGAAGACTACAAACTTGAGATATAAAATTTTAAGGAAAGAACAAGATTGACGTGACTTAATTAATGTGATTGTTTGACTTAATTATATCACTTTTATATTTTAAAAATTTTACACATAAATTTCTTTATTATATTTTAATTTTTGTTATGTTATGATTTTTTTATACATGTATTTGTGATATCTAGCTCATTGCACCCTGATAAAATGTTTGGATATATATATACACACACACCAATAATGATATCATGCACGTCACATTACTAGTAATGTGCGTTGGTACTTGATTGGGGCACCTAGATTAAATCAGTAACTTTTCTTTGTTTATTTTTTTAGATCTGAGTTTAAGCCAATTAGATTTTGTCTTTAGAATTTATGGATTGAGTTATAGTGTTCAAGCTAAAAAAAAAGTAATACTAAAAAAATTAAATGCTCATGGGATATATATTTACGGTGTCTAATAGTATTTTTTTAAACATTTTTTGTTTATTTTTTTAGCTCCTAAGTTATGCCAATTAGATTTTTCTTCTAAAATTTAGGGGATCCAATTATAGTATTTAAGCTAAAAAAATTTAATACTAAAAAATTTGAGATCTGATAAGGTATAGGAAATGTTGATTTTTAAAAATAAAAAAAACTCATGCAACAAAACAAAAATGCTCGAGGGGCTTGGATCAATTCCAGGTGTCTTGAGTACTTGTTGTAGGGATCTATAATTGAAAAATAATAACATGCGAAGCGGAAAAACAAGATCACTTAAGCGATTCATGTGAAAGAAAAACTCGTACGAAGTTTGTTCTGCCTAACTAAGGGTTATACTTTTGGTGCGTGCCCTTCGATTAACCCGCTCGTCCTCAGGTCACGATATCTATGCACGTTCAAGTGTCCGTGCCTCTAGTAGTATCCACACGAACATGATCTATGCCTCGGAAAAGAACCACTTTAGTTATGCTAGCAACTTAGGATGGTTCACAAAACACCAAAAACCCACCAAGGGGGTTTCGGCTAAGAGGGAGAGGAAGGAGGAGGAAGAACAATGAATCCTTTTTCTCATGACAAGAGACCCTTTTATAGTCATCCAATGAATACTAACGATTTTTGTCCCTTGAGTTTACCTAGTGTGAATGCCAATAAACTCAATGAATACCATAATATCTTGATATTCAATTTGGTTTTTTCCATCTTCTCTTCATCCAATACAGAGAATAACTCAATTTGATTTTTTCCATCTTCTTTTTCTCTAATAATAATATTCATTAACCTTTTAATGAATATTATTCATTTTCAAGTGGTTGAGTCTAATTTAAAAGAGTTTAACTTAGATTAGACTCAATCTCTCAACTCAATTAGATTCATTTGAGTCTAACATAATTAATCTAATTTCATATCACAATTTAGTCAAACTAAATTCAATTTATCTCTAAGACATTGTGCCCTTTGTGTGTAACCCAATAGGTTCTAGTTTCGGAAGCGAACGACGGGGACGACAAGTCACCACGACATAACCTAGAGTTATGGCGAGAGAGGACGCTTGCGCCTACGAGATTAACACGAGCGTTAAGAGGATACGCCAGAAGGAGTTCCGGCGGAGCCCTTTGCCTCTTCGATGCTCAAGTCAGAAATTCTTCTAAGAGGGAGAAGAATGACGAAAATAAGAGTATCAGAGTTTGCCAGAGAGAGAGAGAGATCCCCCTTTACCTGGGTATCGATATACCTTATATACTCGATGTTCGTCCTTCGAGCGCCTCCACATCCTTGTAACCGTCTCCCTTACTCCCATGTTTAATGGTCCATGGTTGTTCGACAGCTGTCGTCCTTTGAGGGATGTCGGTAATGGCCACCACGCACATTAAGTCTACTATTGTCATGCGTTACAGGCCATAACTACCTACCGGGTTTCCTATTCTGGGGAGGAGGTGCTCGAAACTATCACTGTAAGTATTGAGTGTGCCATTATCATAGCTAAGGGTAAATTTCTTCCAATCTATTTTCTCCTTCCTAAGCCACTCTTTGGGCTCCACTCTCCCAAGCTGGTCACGGAGGCTCTTCTTCCCGAGCTAGTCTCAGGGACTCTCTTTCCCTGGCTGGTCTCGGGAACCCTCCTTCTCGAGCTAGTCTCGAAGACTCTCCTTCTCGAGCTGGTCTCGGGGATCTTCTCCATATCTGGTCTCGGGGACTCTCCTTCCTAAGCTGGTCTTGGGAGCCTTCTCTCGAGCTGGTCTCGGAGACTCTCCTTACTGGGCTAACCTCGGGTATCCTAGCACTGCTAGTCATGCCATGTAGCTCTCTCGTGTCACATGTTTACCTTGGGCTACTTATCCCGAACACAAGTCCCCCCTTTATAAGTCTAATCGAAAGAAGTTGGTTTGACTGATTAGACTTGTGGCGTGACGAGAGGGCAAAGTATATGTGGAGTGTACAATTATCATTTCTTATTCCTTAACGACTTTTCGAATCCTAAGAATCTAAACCTTCGCCACCGGCCTGAAGCAGCCACTTGAATCGGTCCCAAGAGTTTGCACGAGTTCTGATGCCTTGTAATGATGGCTGTCAGTCACCCATTAAGGGAGCATGGGGTGTATTAATGACGGGAGATTTTTCTTGCGAGCGAATTGCTGCTACGCGGCGGGATCCCCTTGACACGCTCTTCCTTTGATGTGCTTAGTCAAGTTATACCAACCAATGGATATAATGAGCTGCAATGTCTCGAGATTTGTGATTAACTCTCATCCACGCATTGTGCATCCATCTCTTCGCATCGTTGCTGCTCCTCCATTATAAAAAGGGGGAACGGAGGTGGCCTTTCGCCTTCTTGCACCACCTACCATTAGAGCTCATGACTTCTGCCTCCTCATGCTAAATCCCCTCCTTTCTATATAAGTCTCACTAGCCCTCCTCGCTTTCTTCCATCACCCACTTCTCATACTTAGGACCATGGGCAAGAGTGGAGAGGGAAAGTAAGAAAGGGAAGAGCAGGAAGGAAGAACTCGAGGGGGAGTAGACGTATCGACCAGAGTGGTATGAGGAAACATCCTCAAGGGTTAAACCCAGTGCCTTGAGAGACGCCTGCGAAACCTATGGTATCCCGGCAGATTTCAAAGTTAGGGTTCCTATGCTTGACCAATCTCCCGTGGAACCTCCCTTACGATTTTATGTATTCTTTCTAGGTCAGGTAGAATTTGATCTTCGTTTTTCAATCCTCCCTTTCTTTATGACCATCTCTCAATATTTTGATATTCCCCTTCACCAAATAGCTCCAAACGCCTTTGCTCAGATGGGCAGGGCATTCGTTCTATTCAAGTTGTTTGGGATAGCCTTAACCGCCCCCCCCCCCCCCCCCCCAAATTTCCATTTTCATTATTTTTTCCTTCTAAACCTCGCGTATAGAGGGGCTTTTAGTTTTACCGCTTGTTCCAACCACAAAATTCATAGGTGGCTTCCCTTCTTCCCATAAGAGATGGAAAGAGCGCTTCTTTCTCATCAAACTTTCTGCGTGACCTTTTTGTCTAACTCGCCGGCGAGAAGACCTGCCTCCCCCTTCGGAACTGGGCATTTCCAGCAAGATCGGGGATACCAACGAGCCAGAAGCATCTTGGGCGGAATGGAGTTCCTCGACCCCAACATTGTTCAATGTGAAGAGCTTTTGTATCGAGCTGGGATTAGTCCCAAGGCCACCAGCCTTGCCCGCAACCTCAGTAAGTGTTTTATTAAATATCTGTTTACACTAACTAATATTCCTTTGCTATTATTTTGCATAAGCCATCATACTCGTCCGATCCATGAGCAAGCTTCTCAAGTGGGAGCATTCAGATGAGAAGGCGCTTACTCCTTCTCAAGCTCCCACGGACCCATCGACTGAGTCTACTGTTGGGACCGGGTGCATATTGACATGGATGCGGGTTCGTAATTTCAAAATTAATTACGTGCAGCGGAAGGTTTAGCATAAATAATTTCTCTAAATCATTTAACCACACATCTAAGCATGCAATTTTATCTTATGTAGACATGATCATATATTTGAAATTTTGCAGAAACGTAAACTAATTTACATATTACCTCGCGTAACTCGAAGGAAGGGACGAGATCCAACCGTAAGCGTCCCTTGGAAGCTACGCCTCTATTCGCGTCCACGCCGAGTATCTTCGGAATGACTTCGCAAAGCCATGACTTTCGTGTTCTCGAGAACTACTAGATTCTCTGAGAACGCGACGAGAAAAACCAAGAGAGAAGTCAGAAGACTAACCACAAAAGGATGGCTGGCTGGTGCTTCTTCTTGGGGCTGGTTGGTGCATGGCAAGAAGGGGAGAAGAGAAGGAGAGAAAGAGAGGGAGAGAGCCTATGCCTTCGTCTCTTCGATTATCACCCAAGCCTTGCCTTGGGTCCTTTATATAGTGGCCTCTCAACCATCAAGCCTCTCAAATATGGAATAACTTATTCCATCATGCCAAGTTTGATTTTATATCATGGTTAAAATCATATTTTAATTCATGATAAAAATCAATAAAGTCTCTTCTCTCTTATGGAATAAATTTCCTTATCATGGTAAATTAATCCATGATTGATTTTATAAAATAAACCAATCCATGGTTCATTTTAATTTCCATGAAAAATAAACCAAACCTTGATTTATTATATAAAAATTTATATCATCCATAATTTTATAAAACAAATCACACTTGGTTTATTTTATAAATTGAACCAAAAACATGGTTCTCTCCCTTTGTTGTGGCCGGCCATGCAAAGAGGAAGAGGCCCTCTTTGGCCGGCCCATCTAAGCCAAGCCCCAATAAATTATGTTAGTGATATGAGAGAAGTGCCCTAAGGCAATCGCCTTATGATTGTAAAATATTTATTTTAAAAAAATGATAATTCACTATTTGAGTATACATGCTTGTGTATTTGATTGGGATCTTAAACTCATCTACTGAATATCCGCAATACAACTCACAGCATAAGAGAATTTGTGATGGGATCACAACTAGTGATTATCTCTAAATGTGCAAATGTGAAGTATTGAAAATATCCCTAGTCGATGAATTGATAAAAATGGACACTATCAATTCTGTTGAGACTAGCATGGGTTATTCTCTAATCAGCTGATTCTCACTGGCTGGTGACATTGGGATGTCCGGAGATAAACATGGATGCTAGTTATGGGAACTAGTTCATTGGAGTGACTAGCTGTAAGACTTCATATGGTAATCTATATAGATATGTCAATGAAGTTCTTAATGCGGCTTAAGTGCGATGTTCCTTTGACTTGCGGTGTTCAAGTCATCTTGGTCATGGAGACTTATACTTTAACATCTTAAGCAAGCATCTCCAAGGAGGTGTGGACCCAGGATGATTGGGTGTAAGCCGAAGTGCCCGAAGATGTTTGAACAGCCTACAAAGGATTCACCACTCCTTGCGAGGAGATGTATACCCAGGCCTATCGTCGGATTGTTACTCAAAATCTCTGGCCAGAGTACATCATGTTAAGAGTGCAAGTCTCTTAAATACATGAGAGTAACTAGAAATCCAAAGGACGAGAAAGACACTACTTGGGCTAGGTGTGACGTAGTCAGCCTAGTGGGGACTGACACAAATAGACCGTGTCCTGAACCAAGTGGGTATAAGATGGTGAAGGGAATGAGGCACGATTCATTAGAGCTGCTGAAGGGTTTCAGAATAATTTCTTCTGAGGTCAAACCGTTGATCTTTCGATTAATTGGGGATCATGATGTACTACTAGGTGCCACTCATGATCGTTCTATAATTTGTTGATTATAGACGGCCAACATAAATCGAAAGCCTATTTAGTCACACGCACTACGAGTAATCCGAGGGATTTAAAACGAGTTGAAAATTGGATTTTCCGATCAAGAGAAATAAGTCGAATCTGAGTTAACCAGAGGCGCAATGGAAGCTAAAAATGGCTAAGTCTTTTGAAGGCTTTTTGGGCGAATTAAATGAGTTTAATTTGTGGCGGTCCGGCCAAAGAGGGTGCCAAACCCCCCTTTGGTGGCCGGCCAATAAAGAGGAGAAAAATCAATTAATTTTGGTTTAATTAATAAAGTAAATCTAGCGCGATTTATTTTATAAATTATGGATAAATAAATTTGTATAAAGAAATTTATATAAATAAATTTATAGAAATTTATTCTTTTTATGGAAGTTAAAATAATCCATGAATTGGTTTATTTTAATTTTATAAAATCAATTATGAATTGATTTTTCCATAATAAGAAAGATTATAAATTTCATATAAAATTTATTCCATAATAAAAGGAGAGATTAATTAGTTTTATTATAAAGTTAGTTATAATAAAACTTGGTTTGAACAGAATAATTCATAAGAGAATTTATAGGATAAATTTCTTATGATAATTAATTAGTTTTATTATAAAGTTAGTTATAAAAAAATTCATAAGAGAATTTATAGGATAAATTTCTTATGATAACTAATTAGTTAGTTATAATAAAACTTGGTTTAAACTGAATAATTCATAAGAGAATTTATAGGATAAAATTCTTATGATAACTAATTCCGTTAATTCCGTTAATTCGGTTAAGAGGAGACTTGGCAAGGGAGAAGCTACTATATAAGGAACCATAGGCAAGCCTTGGATTCCTAAGATTTTGATAATCGAAATAGAGCTCTCCCTCTCTCTCTTCTCTTCTCTCCTCCTTCCCCCTCCCTTCCATTAGGGCCGGCAGCCACCCTAGCTCCATTAGGGCCGGCGCCCAACCTACACCATGGCAAGGTGTTGCCGTGAGCTTCAAGGAGAAGAAGAAACCAACCAAGAAGAAGAAGAAGCGGATCACATCTCCCTCTCTCTCGGAATTCGATTCCGTTACTTCGTTGGTTAGTTTCCTTTTCTTCTCTTGATCTTCTTTGTTGTGCCTATAGAGAATCTAGTAGTTCTCGTCGGCACAAAACTCATGACTTTGCGAAGTCATCCCGAAGAGAACTCGGCGTGGACGCGAATAGAGGCGGAGCTTCCAAGGGACGCTACAGTTGGATCTCGTCCCTTACTTCGAGTTACGAGAGGTATAATGTAAATTAGTTTACTTTTCCGCAAAGTTTTATTTTATGATTATGTCAACACACCATAAGATTGCATGCTAGATACGAAGTTAAAATAATTTAGGAAATTATTTTATGCAAATTCTTCCGCTGCACGTAAAAATTTAAAATTTTACGAACTCGTATCCTTGTCGACATGCACCCGGTCCCAACAAATTAAACTTATTTAATTCATCTATTAAGTCTCCAAAAGACTTTAGCTATTTTACGCTTCCGATGCGTCTCTGAAAAATTCAGATTCGACTTATCGTTTGGCTCAACCAAACTTAATCTCTCTTGATTGGAAAATTTAATTTTCAACTCGTTTTAAATCCCTTGGATTACTCGTAGTGCGTGTGACTAAATAGACTTTCGATTTATGTTGGTCATCTATAATTAATCAATTAATTATAGAACGATCATGAGTGGCACCTAGTAGTACATCATGATCCCCAATTAATCGAAAGATCAACAGTTGACCTCAGAAATAATTCTGAAACCCTTCAGCAGCTATAATGAATCGTGCCCCATTCCCTTCACCATCTTATACCCACTTGGTTCAGGACATGGTCTATGTGTGTCAGTCCCCACTAGGCTGACTACGTCACACCTAGCCCAAGTAACGTTTTCTCGTCCTACAGATTCTAATTACTCTCATGTATTTAAGAGATTCATACTCTGAACATGTCATGCTCTGGCCAGAGGCTTCGAGTAATAATCCGACGATAGGCCTCGGGTATACATCTCCTCGCAAGGAGTGGTGAATCCTTTGTAGGCTGTTCAAATATCTTCGGGCACTTCGGCTTATACCCATTCATCCTGGGTCCACACCTCCTTGGAGATGCTTGCTTAAGATGTCAAAGTATAAGTCTCCATGACCAAGATGACTTGAACACCGCAAGTCAAAGGAACATCGCACTTAAGCTGCAATAAGAACTTCACTGACATATCTATATGTAGACTACCATATGAAGTTTTACAGCCAGTCACTCCAATGAACTAGTGTAGGACCGGTGTCGTCGATAGAGGGGGGGTGAATATCGATCATTCGAAATCTTCGTAAAACTTTCGTTCTGGACTTAGAATATTAGTAGCACAACGGAAAAGTAAAAACAGAAAAATAAATACAAAACAGAAGGACACGCGAGATTTATTTACTTGGTTCCCGACCCCCCTGGGTCAGTACGTCCAAGGCCTATGTACTCGGCGTGAGTCCACTATTGGTCTCCTTTCCAGAATTTCCGGAGGCGGAGAAAACCCGTCTTACAGTTTGATTTACAAGCAAAAGGATAATTAAAATTAATTGCAGAATGTAAATCAAACCAAAACAACTTATGTCGATGCGTCAGCCGATCTGGACCTCCGAAGTGTCGCGCACTTCCTCCTGGAGCCTCCCGGTCGTAGAGCCTCATCTTTAGCGCGTTGTCGTCGGTCGGAATGATTAGAATGGCTCTGGAATGTTGTTTCTGAAGCAGAGGGGTCGAAGCCCCTTATATAGGCCTCCTGGGGGCGCCCCGGACGCTGGGGGCGGCCCGGAAGACTCGGTCAAACCTTATCCTTGCTCCTACCTCGCCGCAGGTGATAAGATCATTGACCAGGGTGCCCCCGACGCTCCGGGCCCACCCCGTGGGGGCTTATCCTGTGTTTTGGCTTCGAAACAGCAAAACAGCTTCGAATCCGGGCGCCCCGGACGCTCCGGGCGCCCCGGTTGACACTTATTTTGACTGCATCACATTTACTGCGTTTTTAGTACTGCCTGTTAGTGATATGTGAGAAGTGTCCTAAGGCAATCGCCTTATGATTGTAAACATTTATTTCAATAAATGATAATTCACTATTTGAGTATACATGTTTGTATTTGATTGGGATCTTAAACTCATCTACTGAATGTCCGCAATACAACTCACAACATAAGAGAATTTGTGATGGGTTCACAACTAGTGATTATCTCTAAATGTGCAAATGTGAAGTATTGAAAATGTCCCTAGTCGATGAATTGATAAATACGGACACTATCAATTCTGTTGAGACTAGCATGGGTTATTCTCTAATCAGCTGATTCTCACTAGCTGGTGACATTGGGATGTCCGGAGATAAACATGGATGCTAGTTAAGGGAACTAGTTCATTACAGTGACTAGCTGTAAGACTTCATATGGAATCTATCTATAGAAATGTCAATGAAGTTCTTACTGCGGCTTAAGTGCGATGTTCCTTTGACTTGCGGTGTTCAAGTCATCTTGGTCATGGAGACTTATACTTTAACATCTTAAGCAAGCATCTCCAAGGAGGTGTGGACCCAGGATGATTGGGTATAAGCCGAAGTGCCCGAAGATGTTTGAACAGCCTACAAAGGATTCACCACTCCTTGCGAGGAGATGTATACCCAGGCCTATCGTCGGATTGTTACTCAAAACCTCTGGCCAGAGTATATCATGTTTAGAGTGCAAGTCTCTAAAATACATTAGAGTAATTAGAAATCCAAAGGACGAGGAAGACATTACTTGGGCTAGGTGTGACGTAGTCAGCCTAGTGGGGACTGACACAAATAGACCGTGTCCTGAACCAAGTGGGTATAAGATGGTGAAGGGAATGGGGCACGATTCATTAGAGCTGCTGAAGGGTTTCAAAATTACTTCTGAGGTCAAACTGTTGATCTTTCGATTAATTGGGGGTCATGATGTACTACTAGGTGCCACTCATGATCGTTCTATAATTTGTTGATTATAGACGGCCAACATAAATCGAAAGCCTATTTAGTCACACGCACTACGAGTAATCCGAGGGATTTAAAATGAGTTGAAAATTGGATTTTCCGATCAAGAGAAATAAGTCGAATCTGAATTTATCAGAGGCACAATGGAAGCTAAAATGGCTAAGTCTTTTGAATGCTTATTGGGCGAATTAAATGAGTTTAATTCGCGATCGATTCGGGTTGGTTTGGCCGGCCAAAGAGGGTGCCAAACCTCTTTGTTGTGGCCGGCCACATTAAAGGGAAGAAACCAATTTAATTGGTTCAATTAATAAAATAAATCTAGTGCGATTTGTTTTATAAATTATGGATAAATAAATTTGTGTAAAGAAATTTATATAAATAAATTTATAGAAATTTATTCTTTTTTATGGAAATTAAAATGATCCATGGAATGGTTTATTTTAATTTTATAAAATCAATTATGAATTGATTTATCCATAATAAGAAAGTTTATAAATTTCTTATAAAATTTATTCCATAATAAAAGGAGAGATTAATTAGTTTTATTATAAAGTTAGTTATAATAAAATTCATAAGAGAATTTATAGGATAAATTTCTTATGATAACTAATTAGTTTTATTATAAAGTTGGATATAATAAAACTTTGTTTAAACGGAATAATTCATAAGAGAATTTATAGGATAAATTTCTTATGATAACCAATTAGTTTTATTATAAAGTTAGTTATAATAAAACTAGGCATAACGGAATAAGCCATAAGAAATTTTATGAGATAAAATTCTTATAACTAATTCCGTTAATTCCGTTAAGAGGAGAATTGGCAAGGGAGAAGCAACTATATAAGGAACCAAAGGGAAGCCTTTATTCAAAATCAATAATCGAGTATTGATATAGAGCTCCCTCTCTCTCTCTCTTTATTCTCTTCTCCTTCCCTTCTCCCCACCTAGGGCCGGCGCCCACCTTGAGTCATCTAGGGCCGGCGGCCTCTCTTGAGTGCTTGGGCCGGCGCACCTCCTCCCAACCTTGGTTGCCGTGAGCTATCAAGAAGAAGGAGAAGCCAACCAAGAAGAAGAAGAAGCGGATCACATCTCCTTCCCTCTCGGGATTTGATTCCGTTTCTTTGGTGGTTAGTTTCCTATTTATTCTCTTGTTCTTCTTTGTTGTGCCTATAGAGAATCTAGTAGTTCTCATCGGCATAAAACTCGTGACTTTGCGAAGTCATCCCGAAGAGAACTCGGCGTGGACGCGAATAGAGGTGGAGCTTCCAAGGGACGCTACGGTTGGATCTCGTCCCTTTCTTCGAGTTACGAAAGGTATAAAGTAAATTAGTTTACTTTTCAGCAAAGTTTTATTTTATGATTATGTCAACACACCATAAGATTGCATGCTAGATACGAAGTTAAAATAATTTAGGAAATTATTTTATGCAAATTCTTCCGCTGCACGTAAAAATTTAAAATTTTACGAACTCGTATCCTTGTCAACATGCACCCGGTCCCAACAGTGGTATCAGAGCCGGTTAGTGTTCGACTTAATCATATAATTGTTTTGTGGAAAACTTTGTCATGATCTAAATTTCGGAAAAAAATTTTCAATTATGGAAACTTTCAAATTATAATAAATTTTAGATTTAGGAATTTCAAAGTTTGGAAATCCTCATGAAATTTCGCAAACGTTTGAAATTTTCTAATTTCTAAAATTTTATAATAATTGTGAAAACTTCCCATCTTTGGAAACTTTCTAATTTTGGAAATTTTTCTATTTTAGAAATTTTTTAATTTTGGAAATATGTAAGTTTCCTTTGTACCAGAAACTTACAATTATTCTGAAAACCTATTTTGAAATCTCGCAATTTTGGGCACTTTCTTTTAAGAAAGTCTAGACAAATTCATGGACAGTTAATTGACAATTAAATTTGAATTGGTTTTTAAATTGACAACAAAATTCTTTATTTTGGATTGAGCCTCGGGGAGCCGTCCAATTTAAAGTTAGTTGTTGTAATTTAATTTCCCAATTTTAATTGAAATTGTCATGTTTGATTTGGATTGAGCCTCGGGGAGCCGTCCAATTGGATTTACAACAAATTACTTCATTGACATTTCTATAGATAGATTCCATATGAAGTCTTACAGCTAGTCACTCCAATGAACTAGTTCCCTTAACTAGCATCCATGTTTATCTCCGGACATCCCAATGTCACCAGCTAGTGAGAATCAGCTGATTAGAGAATAACCCATGCTAGTCTCAACAGAATTGATAGTGTCCGTATTTATCAATTCATCGACTAGAGACATTTTCAATACTTCACATTTGCACATTTAGAGATAATCACTAGTTGTGATCCCATCACAAATTCTCTTATGTTGTGAGTTGTATTGCGGACATTCAGTAGATGAGTTTAAGATCCCAATCAAATACAAACATGTATACTCAAATAGTGAATTATCATTTATTGAAATAAATCTTTACAATCATAAGGCGATTGCCTTAGGACACTTCTCTCATATCAAAGATGGGAGAATTGCTTGGTTTAATACATACTGATGTATGTGGACCAATGCCAACTCCTGCACAAGGAGGCTATAGGTACTTCATCACCTTTATCGATGATCACTCACGATTCGGGTATGTGTTCTTGATGAAACACAAATCTGAAGCTTTTGAGAAATTCAAAGAGTTCAGAAATGAAGTAGAGAAATAGCTTGGCAAAAGTATTAAAATACTTCGATCCGATCGGGGTGGTGAATACTTAAGTCAAGAGTTTCAAGATTATCTTAGGGACAATGGGATATTGTCCCAATGGACTCCGTCGTATACACCACAGTATAATGGTGTATCTGAGAGGCGCAACCGAACCTTGATGGACATGGTTAGGTCAATGATGAATCATGCAACTCTTCCAAAATCCTTTTGGGGCTATGCACTTAAGACAGCTGTTTACTTGCTAAACAGAGTCCCGACCAAGGTAGTCTCTACTACTCCATATGAGATATGGAATAGTAAGAAACCCCACTTAACTCACCTTAAGATATGGAGTTGTCCTGCTTATGTGAAGCAGATTGTATCAGACAAATTGGATGCTAAGTTTGATAAATGTCTATTTATTGGATACCCTAAGGAAACGAAGAGTTACCAATTCTATCATCCCTTGGAACAAAATGTGTTTGTTTCAAGGCATGCTGTATTTCTAGAAAAAGAATTTCTTTTACAAGAAAACAGTGGGAGTGGCATTGAACTTGATGAAGTTCAAGAATCTCCAATAGACATAATAGAGATACCTAGTCTAGACCCATAGCCAATAACTCATAATGATGAGCTATCAGTTGAACCTAAAACTACACCACCTCTTCGTAGATCTGATAGGACACGTAATATTCCAGAGAGATATGGATTTCTCATAAGTGAATCGAACGACGATGAACCTATCAGTTATGAAGATGTTCTGAAAAATTCAGAAAGGGACAAATGGCTTGAAGCCATGAAGTCGTAAATGGATTCCATGTACGAAAACCAAGTATGAGACTTGGTTAACCCACCTGAAGGGATTAAGCCCATAGGGCGCAAGTGGGTTTTCAAGAAGAAAACCGACATGGAAGGTAATGTTGTTACCTTTAAGGCTAGATTAGTGGAAAAAGGATATCGTCAGAAACAAGGAATTGATTATGACGAAACCTATTCACCAGTAGCTATGCTTAAATCCATTCGGAAGCTCCTAGCCATAGCAGCTCATTATGATTATGAGATATGGCAAATGGATGTGAAAACAGCTTTCCTTAATGGAAACCTGCTTGAGGATGTATACATGATACAACCTGAAGGTTTCACATCGGTTGATAAAACCAAAGTATGCAAGCTTCGACGATCCATATATGGACTGAAGCAACCATCTAGGAGCTGGAATATCCATTTTGATGAGACAATCAAAAAGTTTGATTTCTCACAAAATCCAGACGAACCTTGTGTGTACAAGAAGGTTAGTGGGAGTGCAGTCGTATTCCTAGTATTATATGTCGATGACATATTACTTATAGGAAACGATATATCAGTCTTACAGACAGTTAAAATTTGGTTGTCCAAAACTTTCTCCATGAAAGACCTGGGAGAAGAAACCTATATTCTTGGGATTAGAATCTATAGAGATAGATCAAAATGGTTGCTAGGTCTTTCGCAGTCTACATATATAGACCGAGTGCTAAAAAGGTTTAGCATGTCGGAATCCAAGAAAGGTTACCTTCCCATCAGGCATGGGATCAACCTTTAAAAGTCTATGTGTCCGCGCACAGAAGACGAGAGCATTTGCATGAACAAGATTCCCTATGCATCCGCGATAGGATCTATCATGTATGCTATGTTGTGTACTAGGCCCGATGTATCGTATGCTTTGAGCGTCACAAGCAGATACCAGTCGGATCCAGGAATGGATCATTGGGCGGCTGTTAAGACAATCCTTAAGTACTTAAGAAGAACTAAGGATGTGTTCCTAATATATGGAGAAGGAGATATGGTAATACGTGGGTATACAGATGCCAGTTTCCAAACAGATAAGGATGACTCCAAATCTCAGTCTGGATACGTATTTACTTTGAATGGAGGCGCAATAAGTTGGAAAAGTTCCAAACAAGACACCGTAGCGGATTCTACCACGGAAGCGGAATATATCGCAGCTTCGGAAGCAGCAAAGGAAGCAGTCTGGATCAAGAAGTTCATATCCGAACTTGGTGTGGTTCCAACCATTGATGAAGCAGTGCCGGTTTACTACGACAACAATGGAGCTATTGCACAAGCAAAGGAACTAAGGTCTCATCAGCGATCCAAACACGTGCTTCGCCGCTATCATCTGATCAGAGAGATTATAAGTAGGAATGACATACAAATTGAGAAAATTCCCACTGAAAGGAATTTAGCGGATCCTTTAACTAAGGCCTTATCTCAGAGCAAGTTTGAGGGTCATGTTAGAGCCTGTGGTATTGGATACCGTAGCGATTGACATTAGGCCATGTGGGAGTTTGTTAGTGATATGAGAGAAGTGTCCTAAGGCAATCGCCTTATGATTGTAAAACATTTATTTTAATAAATGATAATTCACTATTTGAGTATACATGTTTGTGTATTTGATTGGGATCTTAAACTCATCTACAGAATGTCCGCAATACAACTCACAGCATAAGAGAATTTGTGATGGGATCACAACTAGTGATTATCTCTAAATGCGCAAATGTGAAGTATTGAAAATATCCCTAGTCGATGAATTGATAAATACGGACACTATCAATTCTGTTGAGACTAGCATGGGTTATTCTCTAATCAGCTGATTCTCACTGGCTAGTGACATTGGGATGTCCGGAGATAAACATGGATGCTAGTTAAGGGAACTAGTTCATTGGAGAGACTAGCTGTAAAACTTCATATGGAATCTATATATAGAAATGTCAATGAAGTTCTTACTGCGACTTAAGTGCAATGTTCCTTTGACTTGCGGTGTTCAAGTCATCTTGGACATGGAGACTTATACTTTAACATCTTAAGCAAGCATCTCCAAGGAGGTGTGGACCCAGGATGATTGGGCATAAGCCGAAGTGCCCGAAGATGTTTGAACAGCCTACAAAGGATTCACCACTCCTTGCGAGGAGATGTATACCCAGGCCTATCGTCGGATTGTTACTCAAAGCCTCTGGCCAGAGCATATCATGTTTAGAGTGCGAGTCTCTAAAATACATGAGAGTAATTAGAAATCCAAAGGACGAGAAAGATACTACTTGGGCTAGGTGTGACGTAGTCAGTCTAGTGGGGACTGACACAAACAGACCATGTCCTGAACCAAGTGGGTATAAGATGGTGAAGGGAATGAGGCACGATTCATTAGAGCTGCTGAAGGGTTTCAGAATTCTCTCTGAGGTCAACCGTTGATCTTTCGATTAATTGGGGGGCATGATGTACTACTAGGTGCCACTCATGATCGTTCTATAATTAGTTGATTATAGACGGCCAATATAAATCGAAAGCCTATTTAGTCACACGCACTACGAGTAATCCGAGGGATTTAAAACGAGGTGAAAATTGGATTTTCCAATCAAGAGAAATAAGTCGAATCTGAATTAATCAGAGGCGCAATGGAAGCTTAAAATGGCTAAGTCTTTTGAAGGCTTATCGGGCGAATTAAATGAGTTTAATTCGCGATCGGTTTGGCCCGGTTTGGCCGGCCAAAGAGGGTGCCAAACCCCTTTGGTTTGGTCGGCCACAATAAAGGGGATAAACCAATTTATTTGGTTTAATTAATAAAATAAATCTAGCATGATTTGTTTTATAAAATTATGGATAAATAAATTGATATATAAATAAATTTATATAAAGAGATTTATAAAGAAATTTGTAGAAATTTTTTCTTTTTATGAAAATTAAAATGAACCATGAATTGGTTTAATTTTAATTTATAAAATCAATTATGAATTGATTTTTCCATAATAAGAAAATTTTATACAAATTTTATTCCATAATTAAAAAGAGAGAGGGATTTGTTTTATATGGATAAATAAATTTGTATAAAGAAATTTATATAAATAAATTTATAGAAATTTATTCTTTTTATGAAAATTAAAATGATCCATGGAATGGTTTATTTTAATTTTATAAAATCAATTATGAATTGATTTTTCCATAATAATAAAGTTTATAAATTTCTTATAAAATTTATTCCATAATAAAAGAAGAGAAAGTATTTGTTTTATTATAAAGTTAGTTATAATAAAACTTGGCTTAAACGGAATAATTAATAAGAGAATTTATAGGATAAATTTCTTATGAAAAATTCCGTTAAAGAGGAGACTTGGCAAGGGAGAAGCAACTATATAAAGGAACCAAAGGCAAGCCCTTAATTCCAATCAATTAATCAAGAGATTGTTGCTCTCTCTCTCTCTACATGCCTCTCTCTCTCTAGGGCCGGTGCCTCTCTCTCTAGGGCTGGCTCTTTCTCTCTCCTCCCCTAGGGTCGGCGCAACTCCCAAGGTGGGCGTGAGCTTCTTCCACCAAGAAGAACCCGAAGAAGAAGAAGCGGATCGCGTCTCCTTCCTTCCCTTCTCGGAATTTGGATTCTGATTCTTGGTGGTTAGTTTCCTATTTTTTTCTTTTGATCTTCTAGTTGTGCCAATAGAGAATCTAGTAGTTCTCGTCGGCATAAAACTCATGACTTTGCGAAGTCATCCCGAAGAGAACTCGGCGTGGACGCGAATAGAGGCGGAGCTTCCAAGGGACGCTACGGTTGGATCTCGTCCCTTACTTCGAGTTACGCGAGGTACTTAGTAAATTAGTTTACTTTTTCCGCAAAGTTTTAATTTATGATTATGTCCACACACCATAAGGTTGCATGCTAGATACGTGGTTAAAATAATTTAAGAAATTATTTTATGCTAATTCTTCCGCTGCATGTACAAATTTAAAATTTTACGAACCCGTATCCTTGTCGACATGCACCTGGTCCCAACAATTGTATCACTGACTTAAGTGTATTATCAAACATTAAAATGTTTAAAGAGGAACATCATTGATGCAACTTGCACCAACAACTAGTTCCCTTAACTAGCATTCATGATTATCTCTGGACATCTCAATGTCACCAGCCAGTGAGAATCAGCTGATTAGAGAATAACCCATGCTAGTCTCAACAAAATTGATAGTGCTCGTATTTATCAATTATCGACTAGGAACAATTTCAATACTTCATAATTGCACATGTAGAGATAATCACTAGTTGTGAATTCATCACAAATTCTCTCATACTGTGAATTGTATTGCGGACATTCAGTAAATGAGTTTAAGATCTCAATCAAATACACAAACATGTATACTTAAATAGTGAATATTCATTTATTAGAATAAATGATTACAATCATAAGGCGATTGCCTTAGGGCACTTCTCTCATATCACTAACAAACTCCCACTTGGTCTAATGCCAATTGCTACGGTACCCAATACCACAGGCTCTAACATGACCCTCAAACTTACTTTGAGGCAAGGCCTAGTTAAAGGTTTCGCTAAATTCCTTTCAGTGGGAATTTTCTCAATTTGTATATCATTCCTACTTATAATCTCTATGATTAGATGATAGCGGCGAAGCACATGTTTGGATCGCTGATGAGACCTTGGTTCCTTCGCTTGTGCAATAGCTCCATTGTTGTCGCAGTAAACCGGTATTGCTTCATCAATGGTTGGAACCACACCAAGTTCTGAGATAAACTTCTTGATCCAGACTGCTTCCTTTGCTGCTTCCGAAGCTGCAATATATTCCGCTTCCGTGGTAGAATCCGCTATGGTGTCTTGCTTGGAACTCTTCCAACTTATTGCGCCTCCATTCAAAATAAATACGTATCCGGACTGAGATTTGGAGTCATCCTTATCTGTCTGGAAACTGGCATCTGTATACCCACGTATTACCATATCACCTTCTCCATATATTAGGAACACATCCTTAGTGTTTCTTAAGTACTTGAGGATTGTCTTGACAGCCGCCCAATGATCCATTCCTGGATCAGACTGGTATCTGCTTGTGACGCTCAGAGCATACGATACATCGGGCCTAGTACATAACATAGCATACATGATAGATCCTATCGCGGATGCATAAGGAATCTTATTCATGCAAATCCTCTCGTCTTCTGTGCACGGACACATAGACTTCGAAAGGTTGATCCCATGCCTGATGGGAAGGTAACCTTTCTTGGATTCCGACATGCTAAACCTTTCTAGCACTCGGTCTATATATGTAGACTGCGAAAGACCAAGCAACCGTTTTGATCTATCTCTATAGATTCTAATCCCAAGGATATAGGTTGCTTCTCCCAGGTCTTTCATGGAGAAAGTTTTGGACAACCAAATTTTAACTGACTGTAAGACTGATATATCATTTCCTATAAGTAATATGTCATCGACATATAACACTAGGAATACGACTGCACTCCCACTAACCTTCTTGTACACACAAGGTTCGTCAGGATTTTGTGAGAAATCAAACTCTTTGATTGTCTCATCAAAACGGATGTTCCAGCTCCTGGATGCTTGCTTTAGTCCATATATGGATCGTCGAAGCTTGCATACTTTGGTTTTATTAACCGATGTGAAACCTTCAGGTTGTATCATGTATACATCCTCAAGCAGGTTTCCATTAAGGAAAGCTGTTTTCACATCCATTTGCCATATCTCATAATCATAATGAGCTGCTATGGCCAGGAGCATCCGAATGGATTTAAGCATAGCTACTGGCGAATAGGTTTCGTCATAATCAATTCCTTGTTTCTGACGATATCCTTTTGCCACTAATCTAGCCTTAAAGGTAACAACATTACCTTCCATGTCGGTTTTCTTCTTGAAAACCCACTTGCACCCTATGGGCTTAATCCCTTCAGGTGGGTTAACCAAGTCCCATACTTGATTTTTGTACATGGAATCCATTTCCGACTTCATGGCTTCAAGCCATTTATCCCTTTCTGAATTTTTCAGAACATCTTCATAACTGATAGGTTCGTCATCGTTAATGAGTAACACGTCGTTCGATTCACTTATGAGAAATCCGTATCTCTCTGGAATATTGCGTGTCCTATCAGACCTACGAAGAAGTGGTGTTGTTTTAGGTTCAACTGATAGCTCATCATTATGAGTTATTGGTTGTGGGTCTAGACTAGGTGTCTCTGTAATGTCTATTGGAGTTTCTTGAACTTCTTCAAGTTCAATGCTACTCCCACTGTTTTCTTGTAAAAGAAATTCTTTTTCTAGAAATACAGCATGCCTTGAAACAAACACCTTTTGTTCCAAGGGATGATAGAATTGGTAACCTTTCGTTTCCTTAGGGTATCCAATAAATAGACATTTATCAGACTTAGCATCCAATTTGTCTGATACAGTCCGCTTTACATAAGCAGGACAACCCCATATCTTTAGGTGAGATAAATGAGGTTTCTTACTATTCCACGTCTCATATGGAGTAGTAGAGACTACCTTGGTCGGGACTCTGTTTAGTAAGTAAACAGCTGTCTTAAGCGCATAGCCCCAAAAGGATTTTGGAAGAGTTGCATGATTCATCATAGATCTAACCATGTCCATCAAGGTTCGGTTACGCCTCTCAGATACACCATTATGCTGTGGTGTATATGGCGGAGTCCATTGAGACAATATCCCATTGTCCCTAAGATAATCTTGAAACTCTTGACTTAAGTATTCACCACCCCGATCGGATCGAAGTATCTTAATACTTTTGCCAAGCTGTTTCTCTACTTCACTTCTGAACTCTTTGAATTTCTCAAAAGCTTCAGATTTGTGTTTCATTAAGAACACATACCCGAATCGTGAGTGATCATCGATAAAGGTAATGAAGTAGCTATAGCCTCCTTGTGCAAGAGTTGACATTGGTCCACATACATCAGTATGTATTAGACCAAGCAATTCTCCCACTGGTTTACCTTTTTCGGAAAAGGGTAATTTGGTCATCTTGCCTTTTAAGCATGATTCGCATGTATCAAATGAACCGGGTTCAAATGATTCCAGAATTCCACATCGGTGTAATTTGGTCATGCGTTTCTTACTTACATGGCCAAGACGACAATGCCACATATAGGAGTCTATTTGATTATCTATTCGAGCACGTTTGTTGCTAACTTCGATATTAAAATGTCACCGGATAAATCTAACGTGTAGAAAAAAAAAAAAAAAAAAAAAAAAAAAAAAAAAAACGTGTAGATACATTGCATAAAGTTCCGGTCCCATAAAGAACACCATTTAAAGTTGATCATAATTGTGGCGATTCCCGATGAGTTCACCGATCTTCTTAGGACATAGTTTGATTCGGGATGGTGATCAGAGGCCGCCGGTGGTGTCCGATTGGTGATCGGACGCGTATACAATAACTGCCACGTCATTCACTCTCCCATTCACTCTCCCAAATTCACTCTCCCTATCGTTACTCTTAAAGTTATGTAACAGCAATTGTTACTAAAAGTTAAATGATAACCCTTTTCATTCGAGCATGAAATAGATACAATGTTCTTTATTAACGAAGGAACAAAATAACAATTATCCCATTCTAAGACAAGTCCAGTAGGGAGCTTTAGCAAATATGTTCCGATGGCAGCAGCAGCAATCATTGCTCCATTTCCAACTCGCAAATTCGCTTCGCCCTTGACGAGTCTTCTTCTATTCCTTAGCCCCTGTATGTCATTACATATATGTGAGCTACACCCAGTATCAAGTACCCAGATGTCCGAGGAAATAGAGTGACATTCAATAACGAAGATACCTGAAGAGGATGGGGCATCGGATGCCTTCTTCTTCAGGGACTCAAGATAAACCTTGCAGTTTCTTCGCCAGTGGCCCTCCTTGCCGCAGTGATGGCAAGTGTCTTTTGGTGCATTTTCAATCTTTTTGGCCCTTTTCTTCCTTCCCTTATTTTGTTCTTTGGGCTTCCTCTTAGAGCCTTTCTTTGAGGAACCAACTAACAGTACCGTCTTCTGATCCTACTTTACAGAAGACTCTATAGTCTTCAGCAGGTTAAGCAACTCAGGAATGGTAGTCTCCTGTTTGTTCATCCGATAGTTCATCACAAACTGTGAGTAACTCTTGGGCAAACAATGCAGAATTAAGTCAATACTTAGTTCGTGATCCATTGCAAATCCGAGTGTGCCTAGTCGGTCAATGTACCCCAACATCTTCAAAACAAACTGTGAAACAGAAGTGTCTTCCTGTATCTTAGAGGTGAAGAGGAGTCTGGAGACCTCAAACCTTTCGGATCTCACCTGCTCGTCAAACAACTCATGAAGATGGAAGACGATGGTATGAGCATCCATATGCTCATGCTGCTTTTGTAGCTCAGGTACCCTAGTGACTAGTATGATGCAACTCACAAGTTCAGAATCAGCCACATGTTTTCGATAGGCCACTAACTGGTCTGGAGTTGCATCTTCAGGAGGATGGTTGGGAAGTTGTTCTTCAAGGACATAAGCAAGCTTTTCTGCCTTGAGGACTATCCTCAGGTATCGAAGCCAGTCCATGAAATTTGGCTCAGTCAGCTTATTGGTGTCCAAAATGGAACGCAAATTCAGAGAAGACATGATCAGGTGATTATCCTAGAAATACAAATTGAGGTTATGTGATGAGAATGATAAAGAATGCATCAATATACATTAATTAAATCCTATTTATTTTTCGAATTGAATAACCCTTTTTATCAATTCAAGAGATCGTAGGAACATCTCCAAATAGGTTGATATCCAACCATAGATAAGAACAACCATGGCTAGAGCCCATCAAGTTATTCTTAGCTATAAAGGTTGGTAATTATACCGATTACATATTATACATATGTAACTATCACATTATGCTATCAACTAATTGAATGTTTGCATAAATCATTGGGTTGTTAACTCATTAACAAGTATGCAACAATATACATAGCACCCAACTGCACCTCTCTTTACATCGACCTTGGCTGTGGCACAACAAATCGATGCTCCAAGCTTAAGGCTGACCCATTAATCAAGAAATAGTTTTAATATGGTTGGAGCTCATTCAACCGTTTAGTCAGGCTTGGATGTGTCCAACAACCAAAACTAAGGATTGACCTCTGACTCCAACTATATTAATCATAAACTAATTCCATGGTTTGAACATGTTGAGGTTCAAGCCGGGCATGGATGTGTCCATCAACCCAAACGAGAAACAAAACTCCGGTTCTAACCATATTAATGGAAGGTGTTGGCCTTAATATTTTGTAAGGGGTTTTGGGTCTCATCTTTTTCTTTTATGCACATTCATGACATATAATTATGTCATGTTCTAACGATTTCCTTAATAAAGTATGTATGTGACTTAATTTATCAAGTCTCATTAATTGAATTAGGAACCGGATTTTCTAATTCTAATTTCATACTTTATTTAAGGAATTGTTTTGGGAAACAATTTCCTGAATTATCAAAATCAATTTCGGAAATAATATGTTTAAGACTTTGATTTCTCTAAATCAAATCTTATTAAATTAAGAGACAGATTCCCTTAATTCAACCATATATTATTTTCATGAAAATCTTATTTAAGGAAATATATTCTATAGGAAACAATTTTCCTAATTAATTTTGGAGACAATAATATGTAAGAGCATCACCTCATAAATTAAATAAGGAAATTATCGTTTGAGAATCACCTCAAAAAAAAATTTCCAAGATTTGATCACATATTTTATTTATGGAAAATTAATATCAATAACTTAATTTGGACGGCTCCCCGAGGCTCAATCCAAAATAACCATTTGACAGTTTAAATTCAATTTAGGAAATTTAATTATAACAACTAACTTTAAATTGGATGGCCCCCCGAGGCTCAATCCAAAATAAAGAATTTTGTAAATAATTTAATTTTCAATTATAAATTTAAATGTAAATTAATATTCCCATAATTTGTCTAGACATTCTTGAAAGAAAGTGCCCAAAATTGCGAGCTTTCCATAAATGGAATGCTTTCAAAAATAAAAGATTTTCAGAATAATTGTAAGTTTCTGGTATAAAGAAACTTACATTTTTCCAAAATTGGAAAATTTCCAAAATAGAAAATTTCCAAAATGGAAAGTTTTCACAATTATCATAAAATTTCAGAAACAGAGATATTTCAAAAGTTTACAAAATTTCATGAGGATTTCCAAACTTTAAAATTCCTAAATCGAAAATTTATCATAATTGGAAAGTTTCCATAATTGGAAAATTTTCCAAAATTGAGATCATGGCAAAGCTTTCCGCAAAACAATTATATGATTATGTCGAACACAAACCTTGGCTCTGATACCACTATTGGGACTGGGTGCATGTTGACATGAATGCGGGTTCGTAATTTCAAAATTAATTACGTGTAGTGGAAGGTTTAGCATAAATAATTTCTCTAAATCATTTAACCACACATCTAAGCATGCAATTTTATCTTGTGTAGACATGATCATATATTTGAAATTTTGCAGAAACGTAAACTAATTTACATATTACCTCGCATAACTCGAAGGAAGGGACGAGATCCAACTGTAAGCGTCCCTTGGAAGCTCTGCCTCTATTCGCGTCCACGCCGAGTATCTTCGGGATGACTTCGCAAAGCCACGAGTTTCGTGTTCTCGAGAACTACTAGATTCTCCGAGAACGCGATGAGAAAAACCAAGAGAGAAGTCAGAAGACTAACCACAAAAGGATGGTCGGCTGGTGCTTCTTCTTGGGGCTGGTTGGCGCACGGCAAGAAGGGGAGAAGAGAAGGAGAGAAAGAGAGGGTGAGAGCCTATGCCTTCGTCTCTTCGATTATCACCCAAGCCTTGCCTTGGGTCCTTTATATAGTGACCTCTCAACCATCAAGCCTCTCAAATATGGAATAACTTATTCCATCATGCCATGTTTGATTTTATATCATGGTTAAAATCATATTTTAATTCATGATAAAAATCAATCAAGTCTCTTCTCTCTTATGGAATAAATTTCCTTATCATGGTAAATCAATCCATGATTGATTTTATAAAATAAACCAATCCATGGTTCATTTTAATTTCCATGAAAAATAAACCAAACCTTGGTTTATTATATAAAAATTTATATCATCCATAATTTTATAAAACAACCCACACATGGTTTATTTTATAAATTGAACCAAAAACTTGGTTCTCTCCCTTTGTTGTGGCCGGCCAATCAAAGAGGATGGTGGCCCTCTTTGGCCGACCCATCCAAGCCAAGCCCCAATGAATTAAACTTATTTAATTCATCTATTAAGTCTTCAAAAGACTTTAGCCATTTTACGCTTCTGATGCATCTCTGAAAAATTCAGATTCGACTTATCGTTTGGCTCAACCAAACTTAATCTCTCTTCAATGGAAAAGCCAATTTTCAACTAGTTTTAAATCCCACGGATTACTCGTACTGCGTGTGACTAAATAGGCTTTCGATTTATATTGGCCGTTTATAATTAATCAATTAATTATAGAATGATTATGAGTGGCACCTAGTAGTACATCATGATCCCCAATTAATCGAAAGATCAATGGTTGACATCAGAAACAATTCTGAAACCCTTCAGCAGCTATAATGAATCATGCCCCATTCCCTTCACCATCTTATACCCACTTGGTTCAGGACATGGTCTATGTGTGTCAGTCCCCACTAGGCTGACTACGTCACACCTTGCCCAAGTAACGTTTTCTCGTCCTATGGATTCTAATTACTCTCATGTATTTAAGAGATTCATACTCTGAACATGTCATGCTCTGGCCAGAGGCTTTGAGTAACAATCCGACGATAGGCCTCGGGTATGCATCTCCTCGCAAGGAGGGGTGAATCCTTTGTAGGGTGTTCAAACATCTTCGGGCACTTCGGCTTATACCCAATCATCTTGGGTCCACACCTCCTTGGAGATGCTTGCTTAAGATGTCAAAGTATAAGTCTTGATGACCAAGATGACTTGAACACCGCAAGTCAAAGGAACATCGCACTTAAGCTGCAGTAAGAACTTCACTGACATATCAATATGTAGACTACCATATGAAGTTTTACAGCCAGTCATTCCAATGAACTACTTCCCTTAACTAGCATTCATGTTTATCTCCAGACATCTCAATGTCACCAGCCAGTGAGAATCAGCTGATTAGACAATAACCTGTGCTAGTCTCAACAGAATTGATAGTGTCCGTATTTATCAATTCATCGACTAGGGACAATTTCAATACTTCACAATTGCACATGTAGAGATATTCACTAGTTGTGAATTCATCACATATTTTCTCATGCTGTGAATTGTATTACGGACATTCAGTAAATGAGTTTAAGATCTCAATCAAATACACAAGCATGTATACTCAAATAGTGAATATTCATTTATTAGAATAAATGATTACAATCATAAGGCGATTGCCTTAGGACACTTCTCTCATATCACTAACATCTACTGTGTTGGGGCAATCGATCCTAAGATGATATGGAGGATCATGGGGTTTTGATGTGGGTGGGCAATATGGTTAAGTTAGGGTTTATTATGTTCTCATATGTGTATAGGTATACATAGACTCGGTTGATGTCTTTGGGTGAAGGATGACATGGAGGCAAGCTGGAGGCTTGCGTGCGCATTCGAGGGACCGGTGGATAGCAGGGACGATGAGCCGAGGGATGCGGACTTCGAGGCATTCGTGAAGGGTGGCATGGAGGCAAACTGGAGGTTTACGTGCACATCCGAGGGACGAGGGCCGAAGATGAAGAAGGTGTGAAGGCAACAGTTGAGGCTGCTAGTGAAGAGGCAACTGGGTTGTGAGGGTTTGAGTATGAGTGATTGTACTCAGGGGCTAAGCGGGGAGGGTTCGTGTGCGGAGTTAAATGTACTCGGGAGTGTAACCCTAGGCTTAGGACTCGGACCAGTCGACTGCCTTGGGGGCAGTCGACTGGTGCCAACTGGAACAGCTGGCCAGGATTCGAATGTTGTACTGTAATAGTCGAATTTGAGTGGGACCAGTCGACTGCCCCAGGGCAGTCGACTGGTAGCGGATGTTTCAGATTCGAGCCCTATTTAAAGGGGCTCGTTTCAGACTACTATCTCTTGACGAAACTCACTTGGGTAAAGTGAGTTAGTAGTCTTTTGTGCTCAGAGTGTCGTCCGTGATTGTGGCGAGGTTTCTCCACCCACAAGGAGCGACAGATCTAGCCGGAGGTTATCCGGGGCGTGATCCACCGACGGATTCTTGGATTAGTCACCCGTCCGGGGTGGATACCAAGTAAATCGATTTGTTAGCATTGTCTAGTATTATTAGTCTTATTTTATTTGTATTTCCGTTGCGCTAACAATCTTGTAGAGAAAACGATGAAGAATTGCTATTCACCCCCCTCTAGCAACGTATTCGATCTATCAGTTGGTATCAGAGCGAAGGACCGCTCTTGATCGGACTAACCATCGAGGGAGCACACGCTATAGAATGAAGAACATGGAAGATAAGTTGGGGGAAGACATCAACACACCACCATCCTACAATCATAATGAATTCGGCCATTGGAAGGCAAGAATGGAAAATTGGCTAGGAATGGATTGGAAGTGTAGAATGACCATTGAAGATCCCTTTGAAATTCCAAGAGACAAGCACGGGAAGAGGCTTCGCCCTAGATATTGGACAGATGAACAACAAGAGTAATCTAGGACAAACAAAAAGGTAATCAATATTTTGATTGATATTTTACCTAAAAATGTGTTGAATTGTGTAGGAGAATATAAAAGTGTGTATGAGTTATTAAGTAAACTCGAAGAACTTCACAAGAACCCTATACAAGCTCAACTAGTAGAAGAACCCGAAGTAATAAGCTCAAGGGTACAAGAAGACCAAAATGAAGAAGAAATATCAACATCGAGAGTTGAGGGGGAAGAGAGACCCTCAACTATACAAGAGCAAGAGAAAGCTCCCATCTCCGCCAAAGTCAAATCAAAAGAGCATATTATATGCTTTGGTTGCAACAAAAAGGGGCACTACAAAGATAAGTGTCCATTAGGTAAAAAGGAGGTAATTCTGAAGCTCAAATCTATTCATTTAAATTCTAATATGGGTTGTAGGAACGAGGAAGCTCAAAAGGAGAAAAAAATAAAAATTAGGTGCTTCACATGCGGGGAGCTAGGGCACTACCATACAAAGTGTCCAAGGAATAAAGAGCTCAAGAAGATAGAGCATCTAAGGAAGTGGGAGAAAGAGGAAAAGAGAAAGAGGAGCTCACATCAAGGGGGAGCTACAAGGGTAAGAGAGGTAATCCCTAATTTAACTTATGTTCAAAATGCTTGTATGAATGCTAGGAATGTAAATGATTGCTTGCTTGGATGCAATTTTGGTTTCAAATATCATGATAAAATAGAAACACTTTTGCGTGCCAAAATACTCAAAATTCGATGTTTCATGATAAATCTAGGAATTTTAGGACTAAGGACCAAGGTATAAACCCTAAGAAAAAGGAAAATATGCCTAGAAAAATGGGTAGATTTAGAAATGATCAAGTTAGGGCAAATGATCATAAGGCTAGGAATTTGGAGAAAGAAAATCAAGTCTTGAAAACAAAACTTGATAAATTGGAGAAAAATCTAGATAGACTCATTAGGGGGTCAAAGGGGTCAAACATAATGCAAAAAGATCAACCTCCTAGGAATGGTAGGTCGGGTTTAGGATATCACTCTAGGAGGGCAAATATCGATAAAAAGTCATACTCAAGAATGCCCTATGACTATGAAAAAGAAAAGTCATCTAAAAGAAAAGAGAAGGGATTAACCATGAAGAAGGTCTATAGAGTCAAGAGAATGATAGTGGAAGGTCAAGAAGCACCGGAGGAGAATCTGTATGGTCTTGCCTTTGTAGAAGAGTTACCTAGGGAGGTAACTAGGGCTAGGAGCTCAAGAGAGAGCTCTAGAAGCCAAAATGGGATCCATGGTCAATGGATCTCAGGTGGCATCCTTTTAGGAGATTAAATGAGCTATAGAGTGTGCCAATAGGTTTAAGAGGCTAAGGTTAGCCTTAATCCTAGAAAGATGGCACACTAAAGGGAGAATTATGGTGAAAAAGGAGGAAATAGAACTATAATTGAAAGAAAATGGTTTTAATATGAAAATACCATAGAACTTAATGCTATTAATGTATTGAGAACAAATAATGGGATTTCTATAGAAAAGGGCATGATCATCTAGACTTAAGAGAGAAAAGGGGGAACTTTTGTCAAAATGGTAATATCGATATAAAAAAAAAAGAAGTTTGGGAATCATTTTATATGTCAAATGGAGGTGAATGAAATTGGCAAATATAGGAAATCATGATTGGATTTCAAAGTTGATACAAAGTTGACACTATTTAAGAATTTTTGGGTTTGCACCAAAAGTCAAGCACGGTTGATGTTTTTTATGAACCAATATTTTTCTAGGGTAGGGACTACCTTAACATACGTGCTTGCAAAATTTCATATTTTTCTGGATTTTTTGGAATTTTTTACGCGTTTCTAAATTTCGGTTGGAAATTCTGAAACTTGCGTATTAGTCGACTGCAACAGGGGCAGTCGACTGGTATTGTGGACAGAATGTAAATTTGTGATTTCTGAGGGGTTTTTCAGAAATTTGGTTTAGTTCTATTTGGTACCAAGGGTAGGGTTGCTTGGGCAATCTTTTGATGGTGTCAAAGGGGGAGAACTTGGGTGTTAAGTTAGGTTTGGGTTGAAACTTAACTTTGATTAAATTGTGAAACTTTGGAGTTAGGTTAGGATAACTTAACTGGTTGTTGTGAGTGGAGTTAAGTTGGGAGAACTTAACTTGGTATGAGCAATAAGGATTGAAAGTTGGGAGAAAGCATAGGTTAAGGGGGAGGTTGCCTCTTGTGTGTTATGCTTTGATTTTCAATTGCTACTATTATTGTTGTTGTTATTGCTATATGTTTACCTAACTTAACATATTGCCACACATCAAAAAGGGGAAGATTGTTGGGGCAATCGACCCTGAGATGATCTGGAGGATCATGGGGTTTTGATGTGTGTGGGCAATATGGTTAAGTTAGGGTTT
>JAGFNQ010007338.1:59450-242886 GCA_024364735.1 Boesenbergia rotunda | reverse complement strand
AGATTTTGTTTTAAATTTTATTCGTAACTTTTCGTTCTTTGAGGTTGGTGTAACACCACTCGATTCTTATCATTTATTTTTCTACCGCACTACTAATCCAAGGATCAGTCTTGAAACAATGTTTGTCTTTGTTGTTATAGTTTTTCAGATTAAACTTGATGGCCAATCAATAATGGAACAGTGCCCGTCCACTGCTTTTCTCCGGCGAAAATTCCAAACATTGGAAAGATCAAATGGAATCTCACCTGAAGGCTCATATAGACATATGGATGATAATCCAAACAGGATTCACGTTCCCCACAGAAGATGGATCATCAATCGCATGGGACAAATTTGATGAACCAACACTCAACAAGATTGAGACAGATGCAAAGGCGACTGCAATCCTACAATGTGGACTAACCAGAAAACAACTCAAACTAGTTGGATCGTTCGAATGCGCTAAAGAGATTTGGGAGAAGCTAATCAACCTACACCAAGAGAACTCTGACATCGAGCTCTTCGAAGGGGTGCTATCCGAATCATCGGAAGAATCAGACGAAGAAGAGGAAGAAGATCATGTATGCTATCTTGCACTCTCGGCACAAGCACAAGTAGCCGCGACAGAATCTGAATCCGACTTTGAAACCGAATTCAAACCAGAATCAGAAGATGAGCCTAGATCCAAGACGGCAAAAATCAAGGGGGAGATTCCCAACAAGGAATCAAAAGGTAAAATTATAAATTCAAATTTTAAAAGTCATATAATGTGTTATAAATGCAGGGAGAGAGGGCACTATAAAAACCAGTGTCCTACTCGTAAGAGTCGTTCTTCACCATCTACGACAAAGGAACCAGTTCTAGGAGCACGAAAGGATAAGAGTCGCATTCGATGCTTCAAGTGCCAGAAGTTTGGGCATTACAAAGATGGATGCATAAAAGGAAGTCCCAAGGATATAGGACAACCAACCGAGAGAGGTAAATTTAACTTATATGAAAATCCAGTGTTTACATTAAATGATAATATCTTACCCAATCACTCTTGGTCAAATTTAAATATGGATACATACTCAAGTAACTTAATTAAATCATGTAGATTAATTAAGACAAATTTTAGAAAATTATGACAAGAAAATGAGACTCTGAAAATTAAAGTTGATATGCTAGAAAAACTAATTTGTAATCTTGCTGACTTGGAAAATCCAGAAATTTTCTCCAATTATGATTTTAGTTAGATGATTTCCTCTTGAATTATTGCTTCATGCTTGGTTATTTCTTTTTCACAATATTATTCTGCATAGACTTAGGAATGGTTAATTAAGGACAATACTTAATTGAAACTTGAACAACATAGTATTAGGAGGAGGTGAGATGATAGTACGTTAGGGAAGCCTGTCTAAGGAGTCAAGTAGGGTAAGGCGTACCCTATTTGGTCTGTTTAGTCCGGTGAAACTAGTCGAAGCTACTGTTGAGGCAATCTATGGTCCGGAGTGACCATGTGTTTTGATGTTTGGGCAAAGAGTTTAAGTTAGGCTCACCCTTATATTTGATATGTGTATTGGAGTGTGCAGGTTTGCAGGATACACATGGACTTAGCTGGATGGCTTCGGGACCGGTGAAGGATGGCATGGGAGACAAGCCGTGGGCTTGCATGCATCTGAGGGACCGTGGACAAAGTAGGGACGATGAGCCAAGGGAAGCGGACTTCGAGGCATACATGAAGGATGGCATGGAGGCAAGCCGAGGGTTTGTGTGCGCATTTGAGGGACGAGAGCCAAAGTTGAAGAGGGATTAAAGGCAACAGGTCAAGGCTGCTGGAGCAGGAATGATGAGCCGAGGGAAGCAGACTTCGAGGCATATGCGAAGGATGGCATGGAGGCAAGTCGTGGGCTTGTGTGCGCATCTGAGGGATGAGAGCCAAAGTCGAAGAAGGCTTGAAGAGAACAGATCGAGGCTACTGGATGAAGAGTCAGTTGAGTCATGAGGGTTCAAGCGCTGAGTGAATTGTACTCGGGAAATCCTAGGGTTCGAGTGTTGAGGGAAATGTACTCAGGAAGGGGAAACCTTAGGTGTAGGAGTGGATCAGTCGACTGGTGCCAGGGCAGTCGACTGATGAAGTCCACAGAAAGATTAGTCGACTGCCCCTGGAGCAGTCGACTGGTGGTAGCTCAAATTTGAACGTTAAGCTGTAACGACCAAATTTGAGTGGGACCAGTCGACTGGTAATGGACCAGTCGACTGGTAACGGTCATATCAGCCTAGAGCACTATTTAATGGGACTCGGTTTTGGCTAAGAGTTCTTAACAAAATTGGCTTTGGTTAAAGACCAATTACTAGTCTAAGAGCTCAGGAGTGTTGTTCGAGTTGTGGTGAGGTTTCTCCACCCACAAGGAGCTACATGAGCTAACTAGAGGTCTTCCGGGGAGTCATCCACCGACGGATCATGATTGTCTATCTTACGAACAGCCGCTGAGTAGGAGCTTTATCTCCGAACCACGTAAAAGTTTGATGTTAGCGATTGTTTGATTTTGTTATTAGTATTTCCGCATGCACACGCTAACATTATAGGAAGAGAAAATCAAAAATTTCTATTCACCCCCTCTAGCAAACGGTAAGGTCCTAACAAGTGGTATCAGAGCTGGGTCGCTCGTCTACGGACTAACCGCCTGGAGAGCAAAAGGTGCTAGAGGAAGATTGATTCGAAAGGTCCGCATGGATGGGATATTCGGATTCCACCTCCATATGACCGAGAAGACTTTGATTATTGGAGGAAGCGCTTGGAGACGTAGTTCCAAATAGATTGGGATCATTGGACCGCATTGGAAGTTACATTTGAAGCTCCAAAGGACAAGAAGGGAAAACACCTTCGACCTCGGTATTGGACCAAGGATCAAATGGAGGAAGCGGAGACGGATAAAGAGGTAACTAGAATTGTATTAAATCTATTACCTCCATATATTGTGTGAAATGTAGGTGAATACAAGAATGCATATGAGCTATGGAGAAAGGTGATAGCTTTGCATGCAAATTTGACACAAAGACAAGGAGAATAAGAGCCCAAAGAAAAGGGGTCATCGGCCCAAGAGAAGGAAAAGCACCAATCGGAAGATGAATCAATTCAGCATCCGAAGAGGAGGAGAAAGTGGAATCGTCCACATCCTCAAGTGAGGAAGAAATAGAAGAAGTCTTCACTTCAAGGCTTGAGGGGGAGGAGAGACCATCCTTAACACCGGAGCAAGAAGAAGCTTCCACCTCTATCAAACCAAAGTCAAAGGATCACATAATTTGCTTTGGGTGTAATCAAAAGGGACACTACAAGTACAAGTGTCTATTGGGTAAGAAAAAGGAGGCAAACCCTAAACTCAATTCAAATAGTTTGAAAAATAACATGAGTTGTAGGGATGGAGCAAAGAAGGATAAGAAACATATAATTTGCTTCACGTGTGGTAAGCATGGACACTACCACACCAAGTGCCCAAAGAAAGGAGAAATCAAGAAATTGACGCACTTGAAGAAATTGAAAAAAAAGAGGAGCTCAAGTCAAGGGGGAGATTCAAAGGTAAAAGGGAAGGTAATCCCTTATTTAAAATTAAATCCAATTTCTAATTTTTATATGCTTGTTAAGAATAATCATGGATTTAGGTATGATGATAGGAATAAGGTTAACAAGGTAGATAATTCTAGGAAATTATTATTCATGGCTAGACCAAGAAAGACCCAAACTACCATGCCTAAGGAAAGGAAGGTGGTTAATTATCAAGGGACAAATCCCAAGAAGGGGAGACACATGCCTAGAAAGGTGGGAAGGTCTAGGAATGTCCAAGGTGGACATGTTGGCTCTCGGGTTAGTGCTATAGAGTTGGAAAATCAAGTCTTGTGGGCAAGACTTGAAGAAATGGAGAAAATCCTAGATAGGTTCACTATTGGATCTAAGGGTTTAGGTATGAGGTTGGGTAGTCAAAAACCCAACAATGATAGATCGAGTCTAGGATACCGATCTAAGTTCTCCGATGCCAATGAAAAGAAATATGCTAGGGTAGCATATAACTATGGCAAGGAAGGGAAGTCCAAAAATGGCAAGGGGATACCATTTAAAAGCAAGAAGAAAGTCCTAACTAAGGACAAGGGGCCCAAAGTTAAGAGGGTTAGGGTTGTAGACCAAGATTCACCGGAGGTACACCGGTGTGTCTAGCGTTTGTTGGGTTACCTAGGGAGGTGGCTAAGGCTAAGAGCTCAAGAGGGAGCTCTATGAGATAAGTTGGGACCCATGGTCTATGGATCCCGGGAGGATTTCTCTCGAAAGTCTAGATGAGTCATGGAGTGTGCCAAAGGAGTTGGAGACGGATTTGAGTCTCAATCCTAGGGGTTTGGCACATTGGATTTAAGTTTCATGCATGAATGTATGACATTGGGGTCATATAGCATGGAAGTTAGTTTTCGATGTGTAGATGCCATATAAACCAATGCTAAGGATGCATTGTGGCTTGGTATGGGCAGAGACATCAAGAGAAGGTCAAAACTAGGACTTTAGGTCAAGATTCAATTGAATCATTTAACTAGTTTTGGGTTTTGTGTCAATCTTAGGAATGGTGATAGATACATGTTTGAATGTATTTTTCCTAAGTAGATATGGGCACCACAAACCTCTCCACAAAATTTGGAAATTTTTGGAGATTTGTGAAATTTCTGGTGCATTTCTGAAATTGGGACAGAAATGTTGAAATTGGGGTTTTCAGGGTGCCAGTCGACTGGTCAAGGGGGCAGTCGGCTGATATGGGTTGAAATGGTTTTTTAGTAGTCGGAAAGTGTTATAATGATGTAAAACAAGTGTATAATCTCATGGGGGGGGGGGGTTAGTACACTGTGTTGGATCAGAGAAAACGATAGAGGGGGGGGGGGGTGAATATCGTTATAAAATTTTTAGACTAAGAAAGAAAAAATACACAACGGAAAATAATGTAATGAAAAGCAAGACAATAGACACGCGGGATTTATTTACTTGGTTCCCGACCCCCCAGGGTCAGTACGTCCAAGGCCTATGTACTCGGCGTGAGTCCACTCTTGGTCTTCTTTCCGAAATTTTCGGAGGCGGAGAAAACCCGTCTTACAGTTGATATACAAGCAAAAAGATATGAATTGAAATGCAACTTGAATTAAAACAAACCAAACAGAAACAGACGATCCGGCCAATCTAGAACTCCGAAGCGTCGAACACTTCCTCTTGGAGCTTCCTTGGTCGCAGAGCTTCGTCTGATCGCTTTTGCTTCGCACGGAATGGCATAGAATGAATGTAGAAGTTGTGTCTGAAGATGAGGGGTCGAAGGCCCTTTTATAGCACCCATACGGGCGCCTGTGTCGATGGGGGCACCTGTGTCGATGGGGGCGCCTACACGTGGCCTCTCCTGCTTGATCCCTTATCCGCAGGCTCGGTCAGCGCTTATCCATCTCCACTTGGGCGCCTGAGCTGATGGGGGCGCCCGTATGGTCCCGGGCGCCTGAATGGAAGCCTGTTCTACCTTCCTTCACTGAACCAACTTTTGCCTCTTTGAGTTAGGCGCCCCTATTGATGGGGGCGCCTGATTGCATGGGGGCACCCCCATCAATGGGGGCGCTTGGCTTCAATGCTTCTAGCCGCGTTGTTTGCCTGCTTTGTCTTCGGTTCTTGGTACCTGCAAGATACACAAATACAAAGAAAATGTACACACAATATTAGCCTTAAGGACTTAGTTATGACTTCGGATTTCCACGAAACCCTAGGTCGAATTGACGCAAGTTCCCACCCCCGAGAACGCGTCTTTCACCTACTCCTTTCAGGAGATGGTTGCCACCCAGTCCTTCCGGTGGACTTTTGCTTAGCCTCCGATACTCTCGGATCTCGAGACGTCCGAACCCTAACCCGTCTCTATTTTTGTCCTTAGTCATCGCTCAGCTAAGTTGCTCAGTCCCTCAGACCAAGACTTCATGCCCAAACCTTATGTCCAGGACTTCGGTGCCTAACTTCACTCATCAGGACTTTTGCCCATCTTCACTCACCAGGACTTATTGCCCAGCTTTACTCACCAAGTCTTCGGTGCTCAACCCTCGGCCAGGACTTCTTGCCCAATCCTCGACCAGGACTTTGTGCCCAACTTTCGGTCAGGTCTTCGGTGCCCAGCCCTTTGCCAGGACTTAGTGTCCAATCCATGAGCAGGACTTAGTGTCCAATTCTTCGAACCAGGACTTATTGCCTAGGTTTACTAGGACTTTGGTTCATTTTGTTACTCGTCTCTTAACTCCCCTTCCCTTATTTAATGTATCACTGACTTAAGCTTATTGTCAAACAGTAAAACATTCAGAGGAGGACATCACTGATGCAACTTGCACCAACACACTGTGTTTATGATCATTAGAGATTAAAGGATCCAATAGGAGGGAAATTATTGGTGTCCTTTTGATGTGTGGCAAAGAGGGAGAAGTGTTGGGTTTAAGTGGGAAACCAAACACGCCTTTGCAAGAAATCCTAGGTCAAGGGGGAGCTTAGGTAAAGGGTGAGCATTGTTGCTCAGTTATTGGCGCAAGGGGAACCTTGGAGAGGTTCATAAAAAGTCTTTGTAAGTCCAATGTAGGGGGAGCCTTGGAGAGGTTTTAAAAAGTTCATTTTGGTAAAAGTCGAAAACTCTTGGGGAGGGTAGGTGTGTGAATGCCTTGTGATAGGATCCATACATGTTTGCTTTGCATATGCATTTGCGGTGTAAGTCCAAGGTGGAGCCTTGGCTACGTAAGTCCAAATGGTTATTAACTTTATATTTACTATTTGTTTTCCCTAAGTTAAATGTATTGCCAAACATCAAAAAGAGGGAGATTGTTGAGGCAATCTATGATCCGGAGTGACCATGTGTTTTGATGTTTGGGCAAAGGGTTTATGTGAGATTCACCCTTGTATTTGATATGTGTATTGGAGTGTTCAGGTTTGCAGGATACACATGGACTTAGCTGGACGGCTTTGGGATCGGTGAAGGATGGCATGGGAGACAAGTCGTGGGCTTGCATGCATCCGAGGGATCGTGGAAAGTAGGGACGATGAGCCAAGGGATGCGGACTTCGAGACATACATGAACGATGGCATGGAGGCAAGATGAGGGTTTGTGTGCGCATCTGAGGGGCGAGAGCCAAAGTCGAAGAGGGCTTAAAGGCAACAGGTCGAGGCTGCTGGAGCAGGAATGATGAGCCGAGGGAAGCAAATTTTGAGGCATATGCGAAGGATGGCATGGAGGCAAGTCGTGGACTTGTGTGCGTATCTGAGGGACGATAGCCAAAGTCGAAGAGGGCTTGAAGGCAACCGATCAAGGCTGCTGGATGAAGAGTCAGCTGAGCCGTGAGGGTTTGAGTGCTATGTGAATTGTACTCGGGAAATCCTAGGGTTCGAGTGTAGTGGGAAATGCACTCGGAAAGGGGAAACCTTAGGTGTAGGAGTGGATCAGTCGACTAGTGCTAGGGTAGTCGACTGATGAAGTCCACAGAAAGATCAGTCGACTGCCCTTGGAGCAGTCGACTGATGGTAGCTCAAATTTGAACGTTAAGCTGTAACAGTCGAATTTGAGTGGGACTAGTCGACTGGTAATGGACCAGTCGACTGGTAACGGTCATATCGGCCTAGAGCACTATTTAATGGGGCTCGGTTTTGGCTGAGAGTTTTTTTTCAAAATTGGCTTTGGATAAAGGCCAATTAGTAGTTTAAGAACTCAGGAGTGTTGTTCGGGTTGTGGCGAGGTTTCTCCACCCACAAGGAGCTACACGAGCTAGCCAGTGGTCTTCCGGGGAGTCATCCACCGACGGATCGGGATCGTCCACCATACGAACAGCCGTGGAGTAGGAGCTTTATCTCCGAACCACGTAAATGATTGTTGTTAGCAATTGTTTGATTTTGTTATTAGTATTTTCGCTTGTGCACACGAACATTGTAGGAAGAGAAAATTAAAAATTGCTATTCATCCCCCTCTAGCAAACGGTAAGGTCCTAACATCTACCTCTCCAAATCCTAAGCTAGTTAGACCAGAGTTTCTTAAAAAGTAATTTGAAAATGATCTTTTTTTAAAAGTCGCTGTCTAGGAAAGGGTTGTTGATCCAATAAGGCTACGACCAAAGAAGGTCTCTGTGCCTCGCCAAGACCTGGGAACCGATTATCGAAACTCACTTTTAAATTACTATTTGTTAAACTCAAATCTAACATAAGTTTTAATTAAATCTTAGATTTAACATTAAATCAAAGATAAAAATAATACATCTCATAAAACAGATAAGGAAACCTGTTTTGTTACTTAGAATTGGGTGAGATATCTAGGACCTAATAATGTAGTCCAACCCAACCAAAAAAACATTAAAATTTAATTAATGTTTTTCAAAATTAAATTTTAATTAATGTTTTTCAAAATTAAAATTTCATTTAATATTTTCAAAAATCAATTTTATGTAATATTTTAAAAAATTAAACTCACTTCATACTATTTTTCAAAATTGAAGTTTTAATTTAACCTTTTCAAATTTAACTGTGTAAAATTTGAAAAACCTTAAAGATTTCAAAATAACTCATCAAAATAAGTCTTGAATGTAACTACATTAGAACCTAGGATTGAAATAATTATTGCATTGCCAAATTCTGGTCAACTCGGGCGCCCGAGACCGTCATGGGCGCCCCAAGCCTTTCTCGGCATACGTGGTAGTCAACACTGCCAATTCTGAGAAAACTGAGCTCAGGCGCCTGAGACAGTGTCGGGTGCCTCGAAGCCTGTCACGGGCGCCCGGAACGACCTTTATATGCCTATGCTCACAGCCACTTCTCCACACCTCAACTCATCCCCACTCATCTTCTCCTCACTTCTAAGGCGCCCAAAGTTGTTCCAACCTTGCCGCCCTGGTATGAATTAGCTATAAGTTTACTTTCTCATTTTTTCAATTTAATTTTAGTCAATAATGGTAGTTTTTTTTATTTAGTAAGCGTCGAGTTACCCAAAATGATCCCGGTGCCGAACCTAGTCCAGACCCTAGATTTTCTACCTTAGCTTTATTTAATAAGTTGGTACACACAACATATAAACCGATTAAGACTAGCTATTTAAATAGAAGTTTCTTTACCCAATCTTGCCCTTTATCCATAGACATTAATAACTTCTACCAGCTAGATCAACTAGTGTATTGCATCAATCCCATCAACACGACCATATGTGTCAAATTTTACAACAACTTGGTCAAAATTGATAGCCTTTGCTACACTACCACTGTCCAGACCATTCCACTCACCATCACACCTACCCTTTTTAACCGTTTGCTTGGACTATGACCCTCTCAGTCCACATTCTGGTGCTATCCTCCAACGGATCTTCCCTTCGCTCCTCCGTATTCACACATTACCCTTGATACTCTCTACTCATACTTTTTTTGGAGATGAGAGGGATCTGACGATACAGAGATTTCAGTCCGTCGATCTGCGCATTCAAGACTACGCTCTTTATAGAGTCTTGATCCGCTGCCTTCTTCCTTTGGCCTCTCGAGATGTAGCAGCAATGTGACCCTTCCATACCTTCCTACTCTATGTGATGATTCACCACTTGGATATAGACATTGGTCTACACATATTCCAGACGATCATCTACGCATCCAGTGTATCCACCCATTCCAGAGTACGGACACCATACTGTCATATTCTCACCACACTCCTTCATCATCATAGTCGCGACATCTCTGTCGGAGAAATCATCACAATGACTAAATTTGATGAGATAGGGGCTAGGAATTATTCATTAGCAGCCATAGACATCTCGGCCACCGGGGTAATGTCATGGAGATGACGAGGTGCTCAACGCTGGATCGACTCAGACAATGAGGTGGACGTCAACGTAGCCGATCTCGCCGCCGAGATCAAAGAGCAGCTGTGAGAGTCTCCACCACCACCGCCTCCTCTGACTATGGACCAACGACTTGCACAGACAGAGATGGAGGTCCACAGTCTCTGATAGGAGATGGAAGCTCATCACGTCGAGCACATGGATTCCCTTCAGGCCTGACATGATGCAGACCCGGCCTTGTTAGATGTATATACTGAAAGACATGCATCTTTTATATATATGAACATCTTTATTTTAAAAAGAGAATCACAACCACACTAGGTGTTGTTTATATTAGTACATGTATGAAGTCCAATTACTTTGCATTGTAGATAACATGGTGTGTGGTGTCACACGGAAGATCATGTTATCAGTTCCTTTCTTAGTATAAATAGAGGCCCATAACCGAGATGGAATTGGACAACCCATCGGAATGGTTGTAGTGTAATTAGGTGTGGTTGGTCTTGACCATAGGATTACACTAGTGTGCTTTGAGTACATTGAGCAGGACCAAAACCCGAGGTTATCCAATTTGTACTGACTCGATAATTGGATAGAACCTCAGTCTTTATTATGGAGTACGATCCCTTAATCCCGATATAATAACGGGCATATATTATTAACTATTATTTCTTTAATTTACCAATGGGCGAGATCTATTCTGTTAGATCGATAGGCCCGGTAAGTTGGGAGATAATATTAATAATATGTGTCGTTGATTATTGACAGAATCCGTGTCCTGGTGAGTCGGGTTGATGATGCCCCCTTGATGAACTCGAAAGGTTCATCATGCTAAACCCTGCAGGTGGATTTGATCCGGCACGATGATAAGGTTGAGTGGTACTAGTCAAGGATTCAGAGGTTAATTAATTTGAATTGTCAGTAATTTAAATTAATTCAAATTAATTAACGGGCATTCGAAATCTTAAACACGGGGGGATGGACGACTTGTAATAAGTGGAGCCCATATGTAAATACGGGGGTTGGTGAGGTAATTCAATGAGGGTCCTTTAGTGGAATGGATCCTCATTAATGGACCGGGTCCATTAGCAGGCCAAGATCCAACTCCTCCTCATGGTCCCTGCTGTAGCCCTATAAATATCCCATGGTGGCATAGAACCAAGTTGATGATTGATCAAATTAATCTAATAGATCACAAGAAACCCTTCGTCTCTCCTCTTCTCTCCTCCTCTCTCTCTTTCTCTCCAAGCGGCGCCGAACGGCGAGAGCAGTTCGTTCTCACAGAAAAATTGCATGCAAAGCAATTACAAACGGCTTCTTCTCCACGATTAATTGCATGCGGCAATTAATCATTTAATTGCATGCAATGCAATTAAAAGCTTCTCCTCCATGATTAATTGGATGCGTTTTTCTCCAATTAATTGCATGGAATGCAATTGAAAATTGCTCCTTCACCGATTAATAGGTGAGCAGAATTTTTCTGCTAGTGTGCACATGAGCAAGAAGCTCACGCAACCTTCCTGCTGCAGTGGAGAAACGCGCGTGAGCAGGCTATCCTGCCTCAGGGGAGAAGTCTTCGGCGCCGGCTGTGGTCAGAGCAGAAGCCAAGTTGCTCACGCAACTTGGCGCCGGCTGCAGCCTGTGGAGAGATTTTGGGCATCGACCGATGGTTTTGGGCTGTGGAGATGTTGCACTTCAAGGAGCAAAGTTCTTTGTACCTTTGTCTTGAAGCAACTCACAGTTAGGACGCCGATGATGGAGGAGAGGAATAGATTGGGTTTTGTGTTTGGATTATCTCCTAGGTACGGCCGGCGGCATCCGTTTGGTAAGGGATTGGTTGCCGCAAGGAGAAGGAATCAACTTGGTGGCCATAGGTCTTGGTAGATCGTCGCCCACACGACGTCCAAGAGTGGAGGGTCATACGGTAGAAGATCGTAAGGTAACGGAAGATATATTATTCCTTGGCTCCTTTCATTTTTATTTGTACCTTATTCAATTGCCTCGTCATTTCATGTTTGTTATTTAATTATTTTGATTGCAAATCATAGTCAATAATTATTTAATTAGACCCCGACCATAAACACAAAAGTCGGCGATCAACTCGTCGCCTTTTTCGCGGTCGAACGGTCGAACAAATTGCAAGACCAATTTTGGTAATGCAATTTGAATCTTTCGATACGGCACGAGACGGTCGATGGGAAACGACTCTCTATTCAGATTAAATTTTAATACGTAGATATAGAGAGGTCTCTCGGATCGACCAGGTATCCGCTTAGGAAACTCGCCAAGCCATACCCAACAATTGGTATCAGAGCTGAGGTTTCCGGCTTTGTGTGTTTGAGGATTAGTTAATTTTTTGCATTTTCATACATTTTATTTAGCTGGATGATATGTGGATGTGCGTAGGCTAACTTTGTGTTGCAGGCAGGAGATTCCAACTTGTCATGGCCAAATAATGATTGTGTGAATGGTTTGGCAAATTATTGTAATTAATAAATCCTCGGGGTTGACGAGGTGATGACACGACTGGAGGCGCTTTAGAGACCAAGGCCATGAAAGTTGAAAAATCTAGGATTTTTTATTTTTCATATGTTGGTTATGTGCTTGTTGTATGAATGTGCTAGTTAAAATTCCTCGTGATAAATTACTAAGTGGGAGAGGGACTCGAAGGGTCCCACGACTTCTATTACAATTCGATAAGTGATACAAACAAGTCTGCGTGTCGGCTCTGAGTGCCTTCATCCCCATCGGATGGATTTGTTTTGCGGATCACTGGGTCGGAAAAGATTATAGAAAATTGTTAAAGAGTGTGTGTACTTGATAGACCCAAATGGACTGTCACGAATGTGAGTCTCAAATTTAAATGTATATGAATGCTGGAAACCCTTTTTGCAATCAAAATATGAAAACGTAGTAAAGGGGCCACAGGTCGTATTTTTCCTGGGGACTAGTTGAGTTTGTGTTCGATTCGTGCTTGTATTTATGTGTCGTTTGTGTTTTCGGGTTTCAAATAAAATCTGGAATTTGGGTTCAATTATAAATGAAATCACAATAAAAAGAAACGAAACTTGACTATTGAACTTAACTAGTGATAGCAAGTTATTAGCTCAACCAAAGGACCATTTAACCAATTTAAGCACTTAACCACTTTTGGAAAACAAGTTTGATTTCGAATGCAAAACAGATGCTAAGAAAATTAAGCAACGCAGCAACTGACTTTCGATTGAAACTTATGCAAATACTTGCTTCCAAATTCTTACTTAAGACAAACCAAATACCAAGCAACCTAAAGACAGTTCACTACAAATTCAATCCTGAGATTTGACTTGATATCAAGATAGATGTAATTCTAATACAACACAGTGCCCAAAACAGCTTGATGTGCAGAAAAAAAACCCTTGTGCCAAGTTTGATACTTTTGTGCCAAGGCTATACTATCGGTTCAGAAATGCAACTGACCATATGCAGTTTGGAAAACAAACTATCAATGAAGAATTTTGCAAAAGCAATTGCAGAATTTCAGTCCAAGATCTGATCAACTCAATCAAGCTAAAACTGGAAATGAGCTCGCAAGGGTTATATGCAGAAATGCAGGAATGACTTGCAAAATTCAGAAACGGATGTGGATGCTAAATCAAATAAAACCACTAATTCGAATGCAATAGAATTTCAACTCAGATCTCACTGATGCAAACTTCAGCCTATCCCAATTAAAACAATGCAGAAATGCAATTGAAACTCAGGCCAACGGATTAGCAGGTTGTAGAGAACAAATGCAGAAGTGCAGAGTTAACTGCAGATTTTAGTAGCAAACTAGATGCAAACAAACAGAATCAGCTGCGGAATTGACAAGCTAAAATTGAGAAAAGATGCAGAAAAACCGTGTGCTCTCCTACACAATTCAGGACTTCAACTGATACTTGCCAAAATGAAATTGAATCTTCAGAAATGGGGTTTGATATGCATATGAGCTAAGCTAAAATTCAGAAATAAAACCCATTGAGAAATAAACTCGAATCTAATACATTGACATACTAAATGCGATCTTTAATTGCAGGGAATTAACTACACAAGAATCGAAATTGAAAGAAGATGCAAAAATCAGAAATAAAACTTGGCACGCAGAAAGAATTATGGCACAATTGATACTCAAGCATAAAATTGCAAAGCAAGTAAAATTAAGTGGAGTATTAACTAAACAAACTAGCTAACTAATAGAAGAATAGATTAAAACCACTAATTAAGCAGAATTAAACCCGAAAGGTTAACTACAGCAGCTGAAACAAAAATTCAGAAACAGAAATAACATTCAGAAATGGAAAGTACAGCTAAAACAATGAAATTAACCAAGTAAACTAGTCTTCAATCACTTCCTAGCTCAAATGCTCCTTGTTCGTCACGCAAGGGTGAGCCTCGAACCCATAAGCTCAGCAAATCATCAAGAAATTGTCTCTGCAATTCAAATCCAACTCAGATTGCTCAAATCTGAATTTCCCATTCGGCATCCTTCAATTCAGCTGTGTCCGCGATTGATGATGAGTTGGGGATGATCCAAGCAATCTAGGGAACCCCTCCAGAAGCTCGGGTGGATGGAAATGGAGCACAACCGATCCAAAGGCAACAATTGAACAAAACTGCGGAAACCTCTCAACAGCTCTATTTTTGGGCAAATCTGAGCTAGAACCTCACCGATGAAACCTTCCAAATGACCTAACACATGATCTAAGAAAGGAATTGAGGGGTCGCACCCCTTGGATTGAAGAAAACTAGCTAAAACAGTGAAGAACACGAAGAAGAAAATGTTGCGGCGAGGAAACGCGACGAGGAGAAGCTGCTGGGAATTTTTGATTAAATAGCTAACAATGGACGGCTGTGATTGATTTGATGAAATCCAACGGCTGATCTTGCTCTGATTTGAATGAAACTTTGATGATGTTGATCAGTGGTCAGGATCTGCCTCGTGGTAGCTCGGATCCTCCAGATGTACAATGGATGGTCCAGATCAACCTAATCTTTGAATGGACGATCTAAAGCCCTCCGAGCTTGATCCAACGGTTGATTTAGCTCTGATTGGAATGAAACCTTCAGATCTTGATCAGGGTGCTCAATCAACCCTAACCCTAGCTCGGATTGCTTCAGATTGTCCCGGATGGCTCAGATCTAGCCGCTCTTGAATCGGACGGCTCGGATTAATCGTAAGCTTGATAATTCGATCCGGTTCACTTCCGACTCAAGTTTGACCCATTATACTCTAGGTCGAGGATCCTTTCATGCCTACAAAAATATATCAGAAAATTAGTGGCCAAATAATTCAAAAATGTGTAAATTTACAATTAAGTCCAAAATAAAAGGAAATCCTAAAACCTAGGGCAATTTCACAATTAAGCAATAAAAACATAGGTCAAACATGGATTTTTAGCAATTAAAATAATCAATAATATGGTACTTATCAACTCCCCCACACTTAACCTTGAGCGTCTCGCGAAAACACTAAGTATGTATCCCTTAGATTTACTTAAGCATAATTAGAAGCAAATGAAAAGAAATTACCTAAGGTTGCCAATTCTCAAAAATCTAAGCTCTATGGATTAGTATCTTGTCCTTAAATCAACAACTTATCCTTTTCATCCATCATGAGTCATTGAGATGAATTTAAATCACTAGCCTTTCAAGAAAAATTTTGGTGTCTCTCTCCTTAAGTTCTAAGTTGATGATGGAAGTGGAGCTCACTCTTACACACATGTTTCTTGCACTACCATAGGCTTGCTTATTGTCTACTCTCCACCATTATTCATGATTAGGATCAACAACTATAAAAACAAATGAAAACATGAAAAATGGTGAGAAATAGAATAAAAATCAAGGAAATGGAAAAATTGATAAAGTGGAAGACTTGAGTGCTCAAGTATGTTTCCAATGTACATTGCCCCATCTTTACAATCCTCTAGTGATATCAAAAGTGTGGTGAAGTCCAATTTGAATAATTCCTTTGATTTGGATGAAAAAACCCCTTTTATCTCAATGTGCCATTTTCTTCAATTGCGTGCCAACCTTGCTCTTTGTTTTGTTTTCTGAATTTTTTTTCTCTTTCTTTCTTTCTCTACTGCAATTAGAATGATGGTGGAACAAATCTTCAGTTTGCATGAGCTATCGTGAGCTTCAAGAACAACAGATCAGTTCACTTGAAGCTTGTGATCTGCAATTTCTGCAAAAATTTTTTTTTCCTTGAACATTTCTGAATTAAATCAGTTTCTGAACTGTTTTGCTTCAAGTTTCAGCTCCATGGCATTGCTTTCAGACCTTGCAAATCTCTTTGATTCCTTATCAACAGTTAGCATCATATAGAAGTGAATTCAGTCCCTGCACTTCAGATTGTGTTTCGGCCACTGCAAATCATTGCAAAAATAGATTTTTTTTTCTTTTTGGCTAGCTAACTTTCTCATCTCTATCAACTGACCTGTAGCTGATATACTCATCACTTTGATGCATTTGTAAACTCAATGCCGAATTCACAACCTCTGAAACTCAGATTCATCTTCAAGTTGATACAAAACTTCCTTTGGCACAGGTTTTCTCATTTTTTTTTCTTGATTTCAGATCTGTCCAGCTGCTAACTTCTATTCTTGCTTTCCATTTTGCTCAATCTTGTAGTGCTAATGCTCCCCAAATCCTTGTTCAGAACTTGACTCCATTCCAACCTGCCGTGAGCTTCAAATACATGCCCTATGGAAACCAATTCATCCCTTAGTTGATACAAACTGCTTATATTCCTATCTTGCCGAATCATCAACAGCCCTTCATAGAATTTTTACAGCACTTTGCAGCTTGTTTCACCTTCAGCTTATATCATCTAGCAGCTCCAAGTCAAACTTCTTCAGGTTTTTCTCAGCTTCACTTCACTGCCCAGATTTTTCTTTCCTTCCTCTGATCAGCAGTAGTTATTTTCGATACAATCTGATACAAATTTCACACAAACTGCTTCAGCTGCATTTCCAGCTCAACTTTCCAATCTGAGCTTCAAGTGGACTGATTAACACATTTGGCACAAGAGGTGGCAACTCCAAGTAGCAGATTTTCTTCCCTCTTTGCTGATTTTTGGCAAGTCTCAGATTTTCTGATTTTTGCATCTGTTTTTTTTTTCATTTCAACTTTGAGTGCCGAATTCAACTTGAGGTTCAACTTCCTTGGATCTTCGAATGATGATCAAGAATCTGCAATTGTTTTCAATCTTTGACCACTTCTTCTTGCTCATTTTTGGAATTCAAATTCAACTCACTTGGCACCTTTTGGCTTCAACTTGGCAAATTTTTTTTCTTTTTGACATGAAATACATCCAAAACTTTAGTCACTCCCCCACACTTAAATCTTTGTCCGTCTCGGGCAAAATAACATTAAGAAAACATCTCAAACAACAAGTCCAAAGAAAAGTGAGGATAAGAGTAGGAAATAAGTAAAGAAAAATGGAATGAACATGATTTTTGTTAAAATTGATATGGAAAAGTAAACAAAGTGATTAGCCTCTATAGATGTGATCCAATCATTGAAATATGATTTTGAAAGAACCTAAACAAGTTCTAGAGCACAATGACATATGCGTATCACAAAAGTAAGACTAATTCTCACTAGGTAAAAATAATTCATCCCAAGTCCTCAATTAAGAATCTAAAGCTAAATAGTACTCAAGCATCCAAGAATTCATCCATTAGCTCAAACCCTAAGTTTTAACAACCAAATTTAATTTATTTTCCAAGAGATTCTAAAATGCTATGGAGATAACCTAGAGGGATACATTTATTCCTAAATATGAAGAAAACGTGCCAAAAGAACTAACATGCATTTATTGACAAGGACTCAATTTAAAAGAAAATTTTACTTCTAGAAAACATAAAAATATGAAACATGCAATAAAAGAAAATACAAGAAGAATCAAACTCCCCTTTATTCTGGTGGACGAAGCCTATCATGAAGCAGCCTCCATCTTGGTAGTGGAGGGACATAAGTGGCTGGGAGAATTAGGACTCTCCCACACTTGAACTTCACAAATAATTGCTCTGGTGGCTTAAGGCTATTCAGGTTCAAAATCCATTGAAGGAATGGAGGGTTATGGATTAAAGTAAGATCTTCTCCTCCTTCTTTATGCCTTTTAGAAGTCCTTCCAGGAGGTTGAAGTCTGTTCAGTTGGAGCACCTACTCCTGAAGTCTTCTGGACCCTGCAAAACAATGTAATACCTCTCTCAAGCGTTCAGGGTCAAAAAGAAATGATATAAATTCAGTCTCTGCATGAAATGTATCCAATACTGCATCTATCCAATTAAATCAAATTCTGGTACCTCAATGAAATTTTCAAAATCATTTCCTACAAAATTTGCATCCAGAGACTCATCACAAATAAAGAAATCAATTTCTGGCACATCAATAGAAATTTCACAATTATTTTCCATCCAGGGTGTATCAAGCAATGTGTCACAGCCAATAAAATCAATCTCAGATATCTCCATAAGTTTTTCACATTCAACCTCAGCATAAGATATAGCAAGAGATTCATCAAAATAAATAACATCAATTTCAGGCACTTCTAAAAAATTTTCACAATTCATATTCACAAAAGATGTATCAAGAGATTCATCATAACAAACAACATCAATTATAGGTGCCTCTAAAATTATTTCACAATCCATATTTACAAGAGATGTATCAAGTAATGCAGTACGATCAATGAAATCAATGTTTGGTACCTCTATTGGATTTTCACAAACACTCTCTACACAAGGTATATCAATAAATTCATCAGAATCAATAGAGTCAGCACTAGGTACCTCGCTGCATTTTTCTGAACAAAGAGGAGAAATACTTACCTGAGCGTGCTGAAGAATACCTGGAGGTTCTACAAAAGTAGATGTATCCATGGCCTCCTCCTGATCAAGTACATGCTCCTCTTCAGATTCAGTCTCTGGTGGACACTCAACTAAAACAGGTGATCCTTGGGTGCTTGCTTCCACCATGCAAGTCCCTACACTTTCTGGTTCATCTTCTGAATCTTCTAATGTACCAGTCAATTGTGGTGGTCCCTGGGGCTTAGTGCAATCCCCTACACCTATGGAATCATCTCCTATGCATTCTTCTTCTACAATATCTACAATAACAATATCAGAAAAATTAGGACCATCAATAATGCTATCATCACAAATTAAAAGTCTAGAATAGTCCTGTGGAGCTTCAGTTTCTTCTTCTGGAGATGAAAAATTTGGAAATGAATTTTGAATAGGAATCTCCGGAGGGATGCATGCTGTAGGTGCCCTATATTTGATGACTTCTTCTTCTTCTTCCAAAATTGCAAGATCCATTAAAGAAAGATTTGGACCTGCACTAGGGTCACCTTGAACTGATATAAAACCAACTCCGGGGCTCTCAGAATTAAAAGCAGCTTGAGAAGCTAATTGTCCTGATCTTTGGGCTTTTATCTGATTCAAATCACTAGCCACTTGTTCCATTTGCCTTTCGAGGTTTTGAAGTTCTTGTTGAAACATTTGTTGAAATTGAGACTGTGGGGGTTGATCAAATGGTTGAACAGGCTGATTAAACTGCTGAAAAGTTGATTCACCACATGGTGGAAATTGATGAAAATTGTAGCCTTGGAATTCTTGGATCTGAGGTTGATATTGTGGTGGTGAACACTGAAGTTGAGTGGGCTGGAAATTCTGGTTTTGAAACTGAAAATTTGGCTCGTATGGCTGTGAATATTGAAGAGGTTGTTGAAAATTCTGTATAGGTTGAAATTCTTACTGCCATGGCTGAGGTTGAGGCTGAAATTGGTTATTTCCCTGCTGAAAACTTGCAAAAGGCTGCTGGAAATCTTGGTTAAAATGCTTAAAATTTGGGTTTGGTTGAACTTGATGGAAGGGTGGTTGCTGAAAATTCAAATTACCTTGACACCCTTGCTTAATTCCTTGAAAAAGTGATTGATCTTGTTGATAAGGTAGCTAAAAGTTGGGCTGAAATTGCTGAATTTGGGGTTGAAAATCCTGGAATAATGGCTGCCCATTCTGAAAATTCTAGCTTGACTGAAAGTTTTGAAATGATGGTTGATCTTGTGGCTGAAAAAACTGATTTGGTTGTTGAAAATTCAAATAGGGCTGTTGGAATTCTTGATTTGATTGCTGAAATTGCTGGAAAGGCTGAAATTGTGGCTGAGGTGGCTGAAATGTAGGTTGAATCGGCTGTTGGTAAGTAGATGACTGAACTTTATGTTTTTGTTGATTTACCAACACCTTACACACATTTTTTAACCCTTCCAGTGCATCTTTGAGCTCTGTATACTCCTCTGGTGAAAACATTTTGATCTTGCAACCCTGTCACAAATCAAATAAGAAAAAATGGCAGCAACCGTATACACAAGATAAAGCACAATAAAATAGAACCCAATGATATGTCCAAAAGCATACAAGCAAAAATCAAACAAATCAACTAGTTGCTTCCCCGGCAACGGCGCCAAAAATTTGATAGACCCAAATGGACTGTCACGAATGTGGGTCTCAAATTTAAATGTATATGAATGCTGGAAACCCTTTTTGCAATCAAAATATGAAAACGTAGTAAAGGGGCCACAGGTCGTATTTTTCCTGGGGACTAGTTGAGTTTGTGTTCGATTCGTGCTTGTATTTATGTGTCGTTTTTATTTTCGGGTTTCAAATAAAATCTGAAATTTGGGTTCAATTATAAATGAAATCACAATAAAAAGAAACGAAACTTGACTATTGAACTTAACTAGTGATAGCAAGTTATTAGCTCAACCAAAGGACCATTTAACCAATTTAAGCACTTAACCACTTTTGGAAAACAAGTTTGATTTCGAATGCAAAACAGATGCTAAGAAAATTAAGCAACGCAGCAACTGACTTTCGATTGAAACTTATGCAAACACTTGCTTCCAAATTATTACTTAAGACAAACCAAATACCAAGCAACCTAAAGACAGTTCACTACAAATTCAATCCTGAGATTTGACTTGATATCAAGATAGATGTAATTTTGATACAACACAGTGCCCAAAACAGCTTGATGTGCAGAAAAAAAACCCTTGTGCCAAGTTTGATACTTTTGTGCCAAGGCTATACTATCGGTTCAGAAATGCAACTGACCATATGCAGTTTGGAAAACAAACTATCAATGAAGAATTTTGCAAAAGTAATTGCAGAATTTCACTCCAAGATCTGATCAACTCAATCAAGCTAAAACTGGAAATGAGCTCGCAAGGGTTATATGCAGAAATGCAGGAATGACTTGTAAAATTCAGAAACGGATGTGGATGCTAAATCAAATAAAACCACTAATTCGAATGCAATAGAATTCCAACTCAGATCTCACTGATGCAAACTTCAGCCTATCCCAATTAAAACAATGCAGAAATGCAATTGAAACTTAGGCCAACGGATTAGCAGGTTGTAGAGAACAAATGCAGAAGTGCAGAGTTAACTGCAGATTTTAGTAGCAAACTAGATGCAAACAAACAGAATCAGCTGCGGAATTGACAAGCTAAAACTGAGAAAAGATGCAGAAAAACCATGTGCTCTCCTACACAATTCAGGACTTCAACTGATACTTGCCAAAATGAAATTGAATCTTCAGAAATGGGGTTTGATATGCATATGAGCTAAGCTAAAATTCAGAAATAAAACCCATTGAGAAATAAACTCGAATCTAATACATTGACATACTAAATGCGATCTTTAATTGCAGGGAATTAACTACACAAGAATCAAAATTGAAAGAAGATGCAAAAATCAGAAATAAAACTTGGCACGCAGAAAGAATTACGGCACAGCTGATACTCAAGCATAAAATTGCAAAGCAAGTAAAATTAAGTGGAGTATTAACTAAACAAACTAGCTAACTAATAGAAGAACAGATTAAAACCACTAATTAAGCAGAATTAAACCCGAAAGGTTAACTACAGCAGCTGAAACAAAAATTCAGAAACAGAAATAACATTCAGAAATCGAAAGTACAACTAAAACAATGAAATTAACCAAGTAAACTAATCTTCAATCACTTCCTAGCTCAAATGCTCCTTGTTCGTCACGCAAGGGTGAGCCTCGAACCCGTAAGCTCAGCAAATCATCAAGAAATTGTCTCTGCGATTCAAATCCAACTCAGCTTGCTCAAATCTGAATTTCCCATTCGGCATCCTTCAATTCAGCTGTGTCTGCGATTGATGATGAGTTGGGGATGATCTAAGCAATCTAGGGAACCCCTCCAGAAGCTCGGGTGGATGGAAATGCAGCACAACCGATCTAAAGGCAGCAATTGAACAAAACTGCGGAAACCTCTCAACAACTCTGTTTTTGGGCAAATCTGAGCTAGAACCTCACCGATGAAACCTTCCAAATGACCTAACACATGATCTAAGAAAGGAATTGAGGGGTCGCGCCCCTTGGATTGAAGAAAACTAGCTAAAACAGTGAAGAACACGAAGAAGAAAATTTTGCGGCGAGGAAACACGACGAGGAGAAGCTGTTGGTAATTTTTGATTAAATAGCTAACAATGGACGGCTGTGATTGATTTGATGAAATCCAATGGCTGATCTTGCTCTGATTTGAATGAAACTTTGATGATGTTGATCAGGGGTCAGGATCTGCCTCGTGGTAGCTCGGATCCTCCAAATGTGCAACGGATGGTCCAGATCAACCTTATCTTTGAATGGACGATCTAGAGCCCTCCGAGCTTGATCCAACGGTTGATTTAGCTCTGATTGGAATGAAACCTTCAGATCTTGATCAGGGTGCTCAATCAACCCTAACCCTAGCTCGAATTGCTTCAGATTGTCCTGGATGGCTCAGATCTAACCGCTCTTGAATCGGACGGCTCGGATTAATCGTAAGCTTGATAATTCGATCCGGTTCACTTCCGACTCAAGTTTGACCCAATATACTCTAGGTCCAGGATCCTTTCATGCCTACATAAATATATCAGAAAATTAGCCAAATAATCCAAAAATGTGTAAATTTGCAATTATGTCCAAAATAAAAGGAAATCCTAAAACCTAGGGCAATTTCACAATTAAGCAATAAAAACATAGGTCAAACATGGATTTTAGCAATTAAAATAATCAATAAAATGGTACTTATCAGTACTTCCCCATCGGAAGGAACATAATCAGAGATAATTTTCTTAGTGTCGTGTAATGGTGAACACTTAGATGCGAATAATAGTATCCTCCCCATCGGAGTCACTGCTATTATTTTGCAGAGCCGAAGTGGTCCAACTATTAATCTTGTCAAAAAGTTAGGTTGACAAGATAGTAAGATTAATGGGTAAAACCTCCTCTTACGAATGTGGAAATTCGTATACGTCCACACCATCGTGGCATGCGAATTTCTCGGTGTTTAGGGGTGTTGGTTGATTTCGAAAATTTATTGTTGTGAGGAATCAATTTATTTTCGATTTCAAAAGTAGTGTGAGTTGTGATTCTCAGGATTTTCAAAATGGCTTTTAACCCACTAGCTGTTGAGGCAATCGGCCCTTTAAATGATTGGAAGATCATGGTTTTGATGTGTGGGCGAATAGGTTTAAAGTTAGAGTGTTATGTTGTATTTGATTTGTGTGATTGAGTTTGCAGGACTTGGAAAATCACACTTGGAAGACCTATCCGAGGGACGAGAGCCGAGGGAGGAGAGCTCCAAGGGCAAGCCGGGAAGTGGACTTCAAAGGGCACACGTGAAGGGTGGCATGGAGGCAAGCCAAGAGAAGGCTTGTGTGCGCATCCGAGGGACGATAGCCAGAGGAAGAGGACTTCAAGGGGCGAGCCAAGGGAGCAGACCTGAAGGCACACGCGAAGGAGAAGGTTTGAAGTGGCTGGAGCTGAGCTGGGAGGCAGGGCAGTCGACTGGCCTGGAGGCAGTCGACTGCCAAAACCCACAGAGAGTTTGCAGCCTCGGACCAGTCGACTGGCATTGGGGCAGTCGACTGGTATAACCCAAAACTAGCCGTTGGCTAGCTGTTCACTAGCGGTTGGCCAGCATTTACTGCTGGGCCAGTCGACTGCCCTAGGGGCAGTCGACTGGTGGGCGTCTGGACAGACTGCGAATCTGTCCTTTTCACCTATAAAAGGAGGCCTCGTTACATGTGTCTGTATAGTTCCGTACAGTAACGAAGTGCTGCCAAATTGTAATGTGATTTCTTGCTTCCTCCATCATCTTTCTACACCTGTAAAGAGGAAGCTTTTGCTGTAAAGGTTTCTCCACCTCAAGGAGACTTTTCTATAGTGAAAAGTGGTGCTGGCGGCGTGGATCCTTGGATTAGTCACCCATCTGGGTGGATACCAAGTAAAAGAATTTTTTGTTAGCATTGTTATTGTCTTTGCATATTATTTCCACTGCGCTAACATCTGTGTAGAGATCAAACGATCAAAGAAAGTGCATTCACCCCCCCTCTGCACGCCTACATCGATCTTTCAGTTGGTATCTGAGCTGGTGCGTTTTGGAAGATCTAACAATCAACCAGAACACTTGTAATGGTGTTTCAAGAGGGATACTCCACCGCATGACCACCATTCTTCGACAAGCGGCGCCGAACGGCGAGAGCAGTTCGTTCTCCACCGATTAATTGCATGCAAAGCAATTACAAACGGCTTCTTCTCCATGATTAATTACATGCGGCAATTAATCTTTTAATTGCATGCAATGCAATTAAAAGCTTCTCCTCCACGATTAATTGGATGCGTTTTTCTCCAATTAATTGCATGGAATGCAATTGAAAATTGCTCCTTCACCGATTAATAGGTGAGCAGAATTTTTCTGCCAGTGTGCGCATGAGCAAGAAGCTCACGCAACCTTCCTGCTGAAATGGAGAAACGCGCGTGAGCAGGCTGTCCTGCCTCAGGGGAGAAGTCTTCGGCGTCGGCTGTGGTCAGAGCAGAAGCCATGTTGCTCACGCAACTTGGCGCCGGCTGCAGCCTGTGGAGAGATTTTGTGCATCGACCGCTGGTTTTGGGCTGTGGAGATGTTGCTCTTCAAGGAGCAAAGTTCTTTGTACCTTTGTCTTGAAGCAACTCACAGTTAGGACGCCGATGATGGAGGAGAGGAATAGATTGGGTTTTGTGTTTGGATTATCTCCTAGGTGCGGCCGGCGGCATCCCTTTGGTAAGGGATTCGTTGCCGCAAGGAGAAGGAGTCAACTTGGTGGCCACAGGTCTTGGTAGATCGTCGCCCACACGATGTCCAAGAGGGGAGGGTCATACGGTAGATGATCATAAGGTAACGGAAGGTATATTCTTCCTTGGCTCCTTTCATTCTTATTTGTACCTTATTCAATTACCTCGTCATTTCATGTTTGTTATTTAATTATTTTGATTGCGAATCATAGTCAATAATTATTTAACTAGACCCCGACCATAAACACAAAAGTCGGCGATCAACTCGTCGCCTTTTTCGCGGTCGAACGGTCGAGCAAATTGCAAGACGAATTTTGGTAATTGGCTAAGTTGCAATTTGAATCGTTCGATACGGCACGAGACGGTCGATGGGAAACGACTCTCTATTCAGATTAAATTTTAATACGTAGGCATAGAGAGGTCTCTCGGATCGACCAGGTATCCGCTTAGGAAACTCGCCAAGCCATACCTAACAGGCCTGACACGAGGAGATGATGTCGATGTTTATGTCATGGCAGCCTGGTCCATTTTGGCCTCTTGGCCCATCTTCTTAGACCAGAGTTGTATTTCTAATGATCTGGCTTTCCCTACTTTGTAGGACTGACTTGTTGACTTACATTATGCACTTGACTTGGATACATCTATGCACCTGATTTATTTATCTACTTCATATTTGTACACCTGACATATATTTTAGGGTTGTGCTTAGTAGAATAGGACTATTATCATTTATGTTTTCAAATTTTTTAAAACTAGTATTTTATATCTTTCAAGAAATCATTTTTCTTATTAAGTCTTGAATTTCAAAATTGTTTTTCCGACTTAGATTTTTCAAAAAATTATCCTCTTTAAAACTAGGGTTTTCTACGCAATGGACTTAGCCTAGAGTCTAACCCTAAAATTGCATGCTCTTATAGATCTAGAAACCAACATCTCACAAGAACATTAGGACGCTTTGATTGATAATCTAGACTGGGTTGAGATGCTTAGGTCTATGCCTTTACTCAAGATGTTTTAAGTCAGTGCATCTAGAGTAGTTGGGGTGATAAATATATTTGAACAACAATCATGCTAAGTGTTCAAGCTTAGAAAATCTAACTTGATCAGATCACTTAACTTGACTAACCCTAGTGAAAGTTGCTATTATATAATAGTTAGTAAGTAGCTAACTGAGTTAGACAGGACCCGAACGAGTTCAATTTAGTTTGTTTGATCCTTTTGTTACATGGAATCGCTAGAATTGGTTCAATATGTGTTTAGAATTTTACTAAATAAACTGGCTCTGATTCGCAATTATTTTTTGATCAGTATGTTTTTTTTGATATATGGCAAAGAGGGAGAGTAAAAAAAAGAAAAAAAAGTTTTTAAGAAAAAAACATTTTTAAAAAAAGGTTTAAGTTAAATTTGGAAGAGTGAAAAAAAGGAAAAAGAATTTTTTTAGAAAAAGTTAAGTTAAATTTTAAAGTGTAAATTTTTTTAGTTAAGTTAAATTTTTAGTGCAATTTTTTTTTTGCAAAAATGTTTTAAGTGCAATTTTTTTTTTGCAAAAGTCTTAAAGTATAGGAATTGGCCTTCAAAATTTTAAAGTGCAAACTTTTGAATATTTTTAAAGCGCACAATATTTTTCAAGTACAAAATATTTTTTACACAAGTTTTTTTTATACAATATTTTTTAAGTGCACAATATTGTTTAAGTACAAAATGTTTTTATGTGCACAATATTTTTCAAAGTACTTTTTAAAGTGCAAAATAGTTTTGAGCAAATGTTTTTGAGTATAAAAAGTGTAAATCTTTTAAAGTATAAATTTTTGTGGTATGAAAAGTTAAAATTTCTTTTTCTGAAAAATTTATTAAAATCTTTCCAAAAGGTGTCTTAACTTTTTCCAAAGTTTTGCGAACGTAACTTTGCCAAAGTTTGCTTGTCTTATTTTCTTAAAAAATGACTTTAACTTTTTTCTTAAAAAGGATACACTTAATCTTTTTGAAAAACTACTACATATCATTAAAAGCTTCAGGGGGAGAATCTCTAATTCAGGGGGAGCTTAGTGCATGTTTTCCAAAAATAAATTTTTTAGAGGAAAAATAAATGTGTTTGTTAAAAATGCCTATCTTTTCATGTTTTAACTTAACTTTTGAACTAGGTTGTCATAAATCAAAAAGGGGGAGACTGTTGGTGCCGGAAGCACCAAGATCGAATCTGGATTTTGATAATGGCAAAGGGTTCATAAGTTGAGGTTATATTGTGATCTAAGGAATTTGTTAAAGTGCAAAGGAAAAGTCCTAGGTAAACGAGGCACGATGTCCTGGTTCGTGGAATTGGGCAATAAGTCCTGGCCGAGGGTTGGGCACAGAAGACCTGATCGAGAGTTGGGCAATAAGTCCTGGTCGTGGACTGGCACGAAGTCCTGATTCGAGGAATTGGGCAATAAGTCCTAGCCGAGGGTTGGGCACCGAAGACCTGACCGAGGGTTGTGTAATAAGTCCTGGTCGTGGGCTGGGCACGAAGTCTTGATCTGAAAGATCAGGCAAAAGTTCGACCGGAGGAGCCGGTTGGCAAAAGGTAAATTCTCCTGAGAGGAGTAGGCAAGGACGCGCTATCCGAAAGAGGAAACATTAGGCGTCGGTTCGACCTAGGGTTCCATTTGGGAAGCCCAAAGTCATAACCAAGATAGCGCAAGTTGTAAGTTATACTTAATTTATCTATTACTGTTGCTTTGGAACTAACCGTGTGTAGGACCGGTGCCGTCGATAGAGGGGGGGGGGGGTGAATATCAACCATAAAAATCTTTCGCCGAAATCATCTTTCAGATGTTCGTTCTAGACTCAGAGTTAGTACAGCGGAAAATATACAGAACGAAGAAAACAAACAACACAGCGCATGCGGGATTTTTTACTTGATTCCCAACCCCCCAGGGTCAGTACATCCAAGGCTTAAGCACGGGAATGCCCGTTCACTAATGATCTCCTTTTCGGACTTTCTGGAGGTGAAGAAACCCGTCTTACAGTGCAGAAATTACAATAAAAAAGATATGAAAAATAAGTGCAGAATGTAAATTCAAACCGAACAAACAAGATTTGAAACTCGGCCGATTTGGACCTCCAATGTGCCGCGCACTTCCTCCTGGAGCCTCCTGGTCACAGAGCTTCGCCGTTAGCGCTTTGTCGTCACTTTGGAAGCTTAGAATCATGTTATGAAGTTATGTCCTGAGCCTTGGGGTCGAAGCCCCTTTTATAGGCTTCATTAGGGCGCCTACGATCACCGAGGCACCTCAAAGGGCTTGGTCAAAGTTTATCTCTGCACCGAACTCGCCGCAGCAAATAACACCCTTGACCTCCCAGGCACCTCAATGAACCCAGTCAAAACTTATCTCTACTTTGAACTCGCAGCAGCATATACTGCTTTCAACTAGGGCGTCTGTATCATCTGGGGTGCCTGAATGGAAGCCTGTTTTTCTTCCTTTCACTGAGGCGCCCCAGTTGATGGGAGCGCCTAGCTCCATTAGGGCGCCCCCTTCAATGGGTGTGCCTAGCAGGCTGNACACATATACAACCTTAGTCTTAATGAAATGGTTCTGACTTCGGATTTCCCGAAACCCTGTCGAACCGACGCAAGTTCCCACCCGAGAACGTGCTTTAACCTACTCCTCTCAGGAGACGGTTGCCACCCAGTCCGTTCGGTGGACTTTTACTTAGCCTTCGATACTCTCGGATCTCGAGACGTCCGAACCTCGACCCGTCTCTACTTATGCCCTTAGTCATCGCTTAGCTAAGTTGCTCAATCCCTCAGACCAAGACTACATGCCCAAACCCTAGGTCTAGGACTTCTGTGCCCAACCCTCGGCCAGGACTTAGGTGCCCAACCCTCGGCCAGGACTTAGGTGCCCAACCCTCGGCTAGGACTTCGTGCCCAATTCCTCAAACCAGGTCTTCGGTGCCCAACCCTCGGCCAAGACTTAGTGCCCAATTCCTCAAACCAGGTCTTCGTGCCCAACCCTAGGCCAGGTCTTAGTGCCCAGCTTCACTCACCAGGACTTAGTACCCAATTCCTTGAACCAGGACTTCATGCCTAGGATTACTAGGACTTTAGTTCACTTTGGTCCAGTTTTCTTGACTAACCCTTCCCTTGTTCAATGTATCACTGACTTAAGTATATTGTCAAACATTGAAACATTTAGAGGAGGAAATCACTGATGCAACTTGCATCAACACCCTGGTTGCAGGAACGAAGGATGGAGTTCTCAGCATCCCAAGCGCTTGAGAGGACTCAGACGCCTGAGCATACAGGCACCTGTATGGATACATGCGCCCCAGAAGGGTGTTTTTCAGCAGTCTGCGAAGCTGAGCCTCCACGTCAGCAAGGGAGGCGCCCATGAGCATACAGGTGCCCCAAACGTCCCAGACACCCTGGATGAAGGAATAAATGTTGGCCAAGTCTGCGGATGAGGATGCGCGCAGATAGGCACACGTGTCAGGCGCCCTACTTCAACAGGGCGCCCTGGACGGCTGTATATAAAGGGGTTCACCCCCTTGCTTCCGAACAACAATTCTTTCAACGCAAGTACTCAAGCGCTCAGTTCTGATTTCTCCGTGCTCAAGTTTCAAGTGCCAACGATGACCCGTTGCTCCGATCTTCGATTCCTTTTCCGATCGTTGGTATTTGTTGTAATTGCTTAAATTTAATTTTGTGTTCATGCTTCAATTATTGTAACCTTTTTCCGAAATATATAATTGCCCAACGTAAATGGTCATAGACCATGGGCCTTAGAGTAGGAGTCGATATAGACTCTGAACCAAGTAAAAGAAATTGTATTAGCATTGATTTAAATTTCTACTGTGTATTATTCTTTTTAAATCCGAAGTTTTATCGATATTCACCCCCTCTATCGATTCTAAACGATCCCATAAGTACTTCTCCGACGGTGTAGGTCCTTCGGTATCTACTATTTCCACCAGCTTCTTCCTATCGTCCCAGTGACCATTGCCGGTGAGGATCCTTTGATTATGCATGAGCGGGTAGTTCCCTCCTCTCAAACTATATTGAGATTTGGATAGGGGTTCCTGTCGAATCTTTTCGGCGGGCGTGCTACACTTCCTCCACATTAACGTGCTTGACTGACCACCGCACTAAATCATCGAAACTGGTCAGTGGTTTCTTCACTAGAGATCGAAAGAAATCTCCTTCAGTGTGTCCTTGCGTGAAAGTGCTGATGAGGATCTCTGAAGTGGCACTCGGCACATCATGCGCCACACGATTGAATCACTGGATGTAATGTTTTAACAACTCTTTACTTTTTTGCTTTAGGTCAAAAAAATTCAATGTCGTCTTCTGATATCGGCAGTTGCTGGCAATGTGATGCATGAAAATAGTTTTAACTCTAGAAAGGAGTTTATAGAATCTTATGGCAAACTCTGAAACCATCTCTGTGCCGCTCCTGACAACTTGTTCAAAAACACTCGGCACTTCACACCATCTGTATATTGGTGCAATAGGGCGTTTTCGAACTTACAAATGTAGTCTTCGGGATCCATTTTCCCATCATAATCAGCAATCCTTGGACCACGGAATTACATGGGCATGAGATCATCTACGATGTCCCTAGCAAAAGACAAAGATATGTAGTTGGGGAGAACCTTTGCATTCTCGCTCTTCCTTCGTCTTTCTTCACACCGTAAAAGGATAGAGGTAGCAGAATGTGCTTTCTCCATCTTTCCCACAGAGTCTCGTCGGTGTCCTGGGGCCACATTTACAGGCACCCCTGGCGGCGAGATGGATCATCGAGTTTGAGCTTATGAGGCATGTGATTTCATCAACCAAAGCATGTGCTTTCTCCTCCCTTCTCTCTCCTAGGGTTCGGCCGGCGCCACCTTGGCTTGGGCGGCAACACAAGGGGAGGAAGAGTGTTGGGTATGACTTGGCGATTTCCAAGACAACCACGGGGTCGTATCTGAGAGACCTCTCTATGTCTACGGATTAAAAATTTTAATCCGAATAGAGACACATCCCTCTAACGACCGTCTCATCGTCGTGATAATTAATCCAAGTTACAACTTAGCCAAAACCAAGTGTAAGGCTTTGTAACTTTCTGGATTAATTAACTACAGAAAAGACGATGATTTGGATCGCCGATTTTTGTGTTTATCTTCGGGGTCCAGTTAGTTAATTATTATCTATGATAAGAAATCAAAATAACTAACTAACATGCATAAAATGACGAGACAAATAGATATGGCACAATTAAGCATAACAAAGGTAAAATGGAGCTCGGGAGAGTTATATCTCGCCGTTTACCTCGCAGTCTTCTACCTTATAACCCTCCCCTCCTGGACATCAATTGATCCTTCTTCAAGCTTCTTCCCACCAACACAAACCCTAGATGCCTAGGGTTGCTTGCGCGGCCACCTATCACCCTCACCTCCTCATGCCGCCGGCCACCTCAAGCTCCAAGGTCCGGCCGACCATAAGGTAGCTCCGAGAGGAAGGTAAGGAAGATGAAGAAGAGGAAGAATGAAGGAGAACTGTTCTCCTCTTCCTCCCACAATAACCCGCAACCTTCTTCTCCTCCTATTCAAGCTCGTCGGCGCCAACAAAAGCCAATTCTTGCTATCTGGCCACCGTCCTCCTCCTCCCCAAGCTGAGACTAGTTCCCCACCTCAAGGAGACTTCAGCCACAGGAGAAGAAGCAATGGAATAGGAAGAAGAAGGAGAAAACCCAATCCAAACCCCTCCACCTTCTTCTTCTTGTTCCGGCGATGAAACCCACCAGCAACCACCTTTTCCCTTTGCTCTGCCGATTCTTGCTATCCCTCAGATTGCACCGGCCAAAGGGGGGAAGAGAAGAAGAAGAAATCGTGGAAGATGTTGCCTAAATCTTCCCCTTCTTCTCCTTTGTTGCCGCCGGCTCCAATAGGGTTGCCGCAACCCTAAGAGAGAGAGGGAGAGGGAGAGGTTTTTGGATTTTTGGCTTATGTTGTTGTATGATCAATTAGCCTTGTATCATGACTCCTATGAGGTATTTATAGGGCTAAGATAGGGACCATGAGGAGGAGTTGGTTCTTGGCCAACTAATGGATCCAAACTCATTCCATTAATGGTGATCCATTCCACTAAAGGATCCCATTGTACTTCTTCACCAACCCTCATATTTTCATATGGGCTCCACATATTATGAGTCGCCCATCTCCCCGTGTTTATGATATCGTATGCTCGATAATTAATTTAATTTACTGATAATTAACTTAATTATTCTCTTGATCCTTGATTAGTACCACTCAACCTTTTCGTCATGTCGGGCCATAGTCCACTTGTAAGATTTGACATGACGACCTTTTTGAGCTCACCAAGGGGGCATCATCATCCTGACTCACCAAGACATGGATTCCGTCAATATTCAACAGTACATCTTATTATTAATATTATCTCCCAACTTACCGGGCCTATTAATCTAACAGAATAGATCTCGCCCATTGGTAAATTAAAGAAATAATAATTAATAATCTATGCTAGTCATTATTTCAGGATTGAGAGATCGTACTCCATAATATTTATCCGAGGTATAATACAATTTACGAAGTCAGTACAAAAATTGGATGACCTTTCTTTTGGTCCTACTCAATGTACACAAAGTACATTAGTGTAAATCTATGGTTAAGATAAACCACACCTAATTACACTACAACCATCCCGATGGTTTGTCGAACTCCATCTCGGTTGTGAGCCTCTTTCTTATACTTCGGCAAGGAACCTGATAACATGATCTTCTGTACGACACCAGCACCATGTTATCTACAATGCCAAGTACTAGTCATTTTGTGCATATACTAATATAAACATGCACTGTGTGATTTTGCGATTCTCTTTAAAATGTAAATGTGCCTTAACCAAAAGCAAAGCTTTTAGTATGCATTCTAACAATCTCCCACTTATACTCAAAGACTTTGCTGTTTCCAAAATGTCATACATCTGACCTCTAGATCCTTCACATGTCTAAAAGCTCTCGCTACTAAGGCCTTAATGAAATGATCCACCTAGGTCATCTTCTCGTGCAATCTAGGCAATGATAGCTATTCCTCTTCTGGGTGGTACTTGCGCTCTATTGTGTTTACTCGCCTTATGGACTCATGATTCCTTCGAGTTTGCAACTGCACCATTTTAATCATATCAAATGTGATAGTTCCTAGCAAACCAGGAGTCACATCGAAGTCCATCTTGAGGTTTCTGAATCATGTAGATATATTAGCTGCCTCGCAGGCTGCCAGAATCTCCATAGTAGGGTCCATTACATAGACACTGTGCAACACTCTACTATACAATGGTTCTACCTACTAAAAGTGAACACAAAACCCAAGGAATACTTATATATTCCCCTATCTAGATTGGGATTCTGTATCTATATAACCTACAGGAAATTGGTCTGCTCGATAAGTCAGCATATAGTCCTTAGTCCTTCTCAGCCACTAATACATGCTTTTTTCACATTCCAATTTCCTTGACTAGGGTTACTCCGATATCTGTTACCCATGCCCACGGCACAACAGATATCTGGGCTCATTTCTAGCATACAAGAGACTTCCTTTAGCTGATGCTAGAGGAACTGTCATTACCTACTCTATCACCTTTGATAATCCAAACATATCTCTTAGATAGAGTAGCTCCAAAACTGAAAAGTACAAAACTTTTCTTTGGAGGTATCCATGCTAGAATAAGCTAGGACAATATTTTATCTGAAGCTTGAGATAAGCACATCATCCTTGTCTGGAGATCCCTTAGATCTTTGATCCCCAAGGGTGTGCCTTACTTCTCTCAAATCCTTCATAATTATGTGGGCAACCATACCCTTACGTCTGACAATATTTCGCTATTGTTGCCAACTACAAAATATTATCTACGTATAGTACAAGAATACCACTTCGTCTTGTCACATACAATATTATCCATCCTTTGAACAAATCCACATACATGGATTTTTCTCTTCAAAGCGGATGATTCTTGTCATAGGTCTAGGGATCCAGTTCATGCTCACTTAGGACCCAGTCCATAGACTCTCTATGAGCATGAGACTTTTTAGGTTGAGCAGCAACCCTCCCACTCTGACAAGGTACCCTATTTGTATATCTTCAGTGACATGAGGTGCAGTACCTTGTGATATCTCCACTTGTACAGTTGATACTAAGATTGGAATGCATCTCAGAATAGTTCTCTTCATGGACTTGTGGTTTATTACATAACCCTTTTCTAAGAGTCAGATATTCGTCCCAACGAATATTCTTTGATCCTTAGGACTAATAAATCACCTTATTGTTCCCTTAGGATAGCCTACGAACATATGCACTAGATTCCAACTTGTCACCGTCTCTTTTCAGCACATGTGCTGAAATACTCATAATCTGAATATGTCCTAGACTAAGCCTTTGCTTAGTCCACATTTCTATGGTATTAAGAGACTACTGACCTAGCTAGAATCAAGCATATAAACCGTCGTGTCCAGGACATCTCCCTTTGAACAAATCTGGCTAATCTTGAAGTGACTTATCATCTTCTTAACTATAAGCTTAAGAGATCTTTTTCCTTCCATATGTTGCACCATTCTGTTGGGGCAAACTAGGTACTATGAGTTGGGATCAAGTCCCAATCTCTTGATAAGTAAGTCCTACAACTATCCCTAGAGGTACTTGCCACTATGATCTAATCATAATGTCCCAATAGTTTTACTTTGATGTTTATTTTGCATCAGACTTGAACTCTTTGATCTCATCAAAGTATTCAGTCTTGCAGTACATCAAGTAAACGTATTTTGTCCTTTAAATAATTGTTCATAAACAAAGTATTTAAGGGTACCTCTATTATGGATAGACTAAGGACTTATACTTATCAAGATGAACCGATTTCTACATATCTTTGGCTCTATGCCCCTAGGCTTAGAACAAGCCATTTGGTTTTGTTACTTCCCTAGTAAGAGTCAAAAGATCTTAAAGAAGATAAGTATTCCCATTACCAACAACCCCAAGGGCTTATTGGTTGACTATTTTTTGAATCCCACTAGAGGTTAACATTACCAACCTTATGTTGGATCGAGAGAAAATGATAGAGGGGGGGGGGTGAATATCGTAACTCGTTTCGGATTAGGAAATAGAGAATGCACAGCGGAAATTAAAACAAACAAACGCAAACACCAAGATTTTACTTGGTTCGGAGTCGCGGTCGACTCCTACTCCAAGGCCCACGGTCGTTGACCGTTTACTGCGGGCAATACTATAATCGCGCAAAACAGTTTACAAAAGGATGATTACAATGATAGTGCAGTAAAAAAACATAGCTCTTTGTTACCGACGTCCGGTGTGGAATGTATCTCGGATCAAAGGGACATCGTCGGCGCTTGTATCTCGAGTTGGGAGATTTCTGTAGCAGAGCGCCTCGAGTAGAAGAGCGTGAAAGCGTTGGTAGACTTGATTGTCAGAAGCCTTAGTGTTGGGTACTATTTATAGCACTTTGGGGCGCCCTGAATGTTGGGGGCGCCCCCCTATGTGTCAACCGATCCGAAATTACCTCGGTCAGCACTTATCCCACTCGAATAGGGCTGAGGATTGAATCTGGGGGCGCTCGGGACGCTGGGGGCGCCCTGGTTGACCTTTTCAGCGAGCTTCTCGGCTGGATAAGAGTTATCCACTTCGGTGGCTTGAGTGCGGGGTGCCCTTGGCACTGGGGGCGCTCGGGAGCACGGGGGCGCCCAGGAGCATGGGGGCGCCCCGCCCAGTGAGCTTCCGAAGCATTTCTTTCTCAACTTGTTTTGCCTTCACCTTGGGGGCACCCGGGACACTGGGGGCGCCCTGCCCAGCTGCTGCCTCTCTCCTTTGAGGCGTTCTGAGCTGCAAAGACTCATTCCTTTGGTCCTACATCCAGGGTTAGTTGCAAATACAATAAGGTAAGAATATGTTATGAGTATACAGCCTTAGCTTTCTTAGTTCTGACTTTGGGTCTCCAAAATGGAGCCCTAGGTCGAATCGACGCCTACTGTTCCCTCGACGGGGAACGCGTCCTCACCTACTCCTCTCAGGAGAATTTACCAGTTGCCAGCCGGCTCCTCTGGTTGGACTTTTGCCTAGCGGTCCTTTGCCAGGTCTTGGATACCAGGCTGTCCTTCGCCTGGTGCCTAGCAGTCCTTCGCCAGATCTTCAGATCCTGGCAGTCCTTCGCCAGGTGCCTGGCAGTCCTTCGCTAGGTCTTGGATCCCAGGCTGTCCTTCGCCCGGTGCCTAGCAGTCCTTCGCTAGGTCTTCGTATCCTAGCAGCACATCGCTAGGTGCCCAACTGTCCTTCGCCAGGACTTAGGGTTTCAGTACCTAACATTCCTTCGCTAGGTTCCAGCATTCCTTTGCTAGGACTTCAATGTGCACACTTAAACAGCATGTTAGATAACAAATAAGACTTAACTTTTGAACCCTTTGCCATTTATCAAAACACAGGTTCGACTTGGGTGCTGTCTACACCAACAATCTCCCCCTTTTTGATTTATAGCAACCCGATTCAAAGAGTTAAGTTAATCAGAGTAGATGATAAACTAGTTTAGTTCCCTCCCCCTGGTTTTTCAAAGTTTCGTGGAGTTTGAAAAATTTATAAGTCAAAATAATGGAATTAATTTTTCAAAACTTAGAAGATTTTTCAAAAGGAAAATTAAAAAAAAAATTATACATAGAAATTTTAGAAAAGCTATTTAGTGAAAAAGTTTCTAAAACATCTTTTGAGTTTTTGAAAGTACTTTTAAAAGGTTTTTGATCTCTTTAGTGTTGGATCGATAGAACCGATAGAGGGGGGGTGAATATCAGTATTCTTTCTTTCGGAAAATTAAGAGCAAGTGCACAGCGGAAAATAAAAAATAACACAGAGACGCAGTCGTTTTTACTTGGTTCGGAGCCTGTGTCGACTCCTACTCCAAGGCCCACGGTCGTTGACCGTTTACTTTGGGCATTTCTATATTAGGCGCAAAATAGTTTACAAAGGATTACAAATTAAGTACAGTAAACTTTTAAGTAGCTCTTTTACCGACGTCCGGAGTAGATTGACTTTTTCGGAGCAGCAGGACGTCGTCGGCTCGAGTTGAAAGGATTCCGGAGCAAGGCGCTAGAGCAGAAGAGCTTTGAGGCGTTGAGAGAATTGATGCTTTGAAGCCTTGGTCGAGGGCCCTTTATATAGGGCCTGGGGGCACCCGGGACGTCGGGGGCGCCCCCCACGTGGCCTTTGATCCGCCAAAGTCTCGGTCGCGTCTGATCCTCTGGATCCACTTTGACCGGGGTGCCCGGAGCGCTCTGGGCGACCGGATTGACCGGGTCAAACGTTATCTGCTTGGCTTCGATGGCTTCTGGTTCGAGGTTTGCGCATGGGGGCGCCCGCAGCGCAGGGGCGCCCGGGAGGCAGGGCGCCGGGAGCGGCAGGGCGCCCGGGAGCACGGGGGCGCCCGCAGGTTGTACTGTCAAAGCGCGCTTCTTGTTTGTGTGTTTTGTGTTCACCTTGGGGGCGCCCGGGACACTCCGGGTGCCCTGGTCAGCTGTTGCTTAACTCCTTTGAGGCTCTCTGAGCTGCAGAGACTCGTTCCTTCGGTCCTGCATCCAGGGTTAGTCCAAAAACACAACAAGACATTAATTGGTTAGTTTATACAGCCTTAGCTGTCTTGGTTCTGACTTTGGTCTCCAAAATGGAGCCCTAGGTCGAACCAACGTCTACTGTTCCCTCGACGGGGAACGCGTCCTCACCTACTCCTCTCGGGAGAATTTACCTGATGCCAACCGTTCCTCTGGTTGGACTTTTGCCTGACGGTCCTTTGTCAGGTCTTGGATGCCGAGCTGCCCTTCGCTCGGTGCCTAGCATTCCTTCGCTAGGGCTTCAGTCCCAGGCTGTCCTTCGCCTGGCGCCTAGCAGTCCTTCGCTAGGTCTTTTGACTCTGGCATTCCTTCGCCAGTGCCTAGCAGTCCTTCGCTAGGTCTTTTTACCCTGGCATTCCTTCGCCAGTGCCTAGCAGTCCTTCGCTAGGGCTTTTCCTGCACACTAGAGTAACTTGTTAGAAAACAAGTAAGACTTAACTTTTGACCTATGTTGCCATTATCAAAACACAGGTTTGACTTAGGTGCATTCTGCACCAACAATCTCGCCCTTTTTGATTTATGGCAACCATAGTTCAAAAAGTTAAGTTTAAGCAAACATAAAAATGTTAAATTTTGTTCCCTCCCCCTGGAAGGAATCTCCCCCTAGATTTTTCAAAAATTCATGGGGTTTAAAAAAACTTTGCTTGTACTTTGAGAAACTTAAGTTTTAGGTATTTAGAAATCTTTTAATAACTTAAGTTAAACGTACATTAGAATACTTAAAAAGTTTTAAAGTTTTAAGTTTTAAGGTACTCATGAGTTTTGAAAATGCTAGCTTAAGTACTTAGTAGGATTTAAAAAGCTTAAGTACTTAGTAGGCTTCGAAGCACTTTATTATATCTGGAAAACTTAAGTATAAAGTTTGGAAAATTTTAAGTACTTAATAACTTTGAAAAACCTAAGTACTTTGTAACATTGTACTTATACAGTTTTGACAAACTTAAGCTTTAAAGTACTTATAAAAATTTTGACAAGCTTAAGTAAGAAAATTTTGAAAGGTTAGAGTACTTAGCAAAATTTTGAAAGCTTGAGTAAAAATTTTGAAAGCTTTAAGAACAGCTTAAGTAAGAAAATTTTTAGAGTACTTAGCAAAATTTTAAAAGCTTGAGTAAAAATTTTGAAAGCTTTAAGAACAGCTTAAGTAAGAAAATTTTTGAAAACTTTTTGAATAACGAAAATTAATTTTTTGAAAACTTTTTGAATGAGTAAAATTAAATTTTTGAAAACTTTTTGAATGAGTAAATTAAATTTTTGAAAACTTTTTGAATGAGTAAAATTAAATTTTTGAAAACATTTTGAATGAGTAAAATTAATTTTACTCTCTCCTTTCCTATCTCTCCCCCTTTGCCATATATCAAAACAGATAAGTATAGCAAAAATAAGATTGCATAAAAGAAATAAGTAAGATTTTGCTGTACTGAATCAATTCCTAATTAGACTTAAACTAAATCAGTCAAGTTTCTCTGTAGGGACCTGTCTAACCCAATTAGCTACTTACTAACTGTTATAAACAGTAGTTTTTGCTAGGGTTAGTCAAGTTAAGTGTTTCTGTTCAAGTTAGATTTTCTAAGCTTGACACTTAACTTGATTGCTATGTAAGTTGTATTTAGTGCCCCAATTACTGCAGATGCACTGACTTAAAGCATCTTGAATTAAGGCAAAGACCTAAGCATCTCAACCCTTTCTAGGTTATCAATCAAAAGTACCCTAAGGTGCTTGTGAGATGCTGGCTTCTAAGTCTATAGGTGCATGCAGTTCTAGGGTTAGGGCCTAGGCTAAGTCCATTTTCAAAAAAAGCCCTAATTTTTAAAGGGGGTTGTTTTGAAATAAAAATAAAACTAAGTCGAAAATTAAAACTGATTTTGAAATTAAGTAAAATAGTTTTTCAAATTCTATTTTTAGAAAATCAAGTAGAGCAAAAAAATGTTAATCTATTCTACCGAGCACAATCCTAACTGCCTTCTTAGTGAGCTGAACTCAGATTCAGGTAAGGGTTTTGTGAATATATCAGCTAGGTTGGATTTAGAGTCAATATACTTAAGTATTATTTCACCCCTGGCTACATGGTCTCTTACAAAATGATGTTTGACTTCTATATGTTTGGTTCTGGAGTGTTGGATTGGGTTCTTAGTTAAATTAATTGAACTTATATTGTCAATAAATACTCGAGTTTGGGTGTAGTTGAGCTGGAAGTCCTTAAGTGTGTGCATCATCCATAAAAGTTGAGCAACACATTCTCCTAAGGCCACATACTCAGCTTCAGTTGTGGATAGAGCTACACAGTGCTGTTTTCTGCTGCACCAACTAACTAGACTCTGACCTAACAGTTGGCAGCTTCCACTTGTGCTCTTTCTGTCTAATTTACAGCCAGCATAGTCAGAATCTGAGTATCCTGTCAAATCAAAAGTTGAGGTCCTAGGATACCAAATCCCTACATTTAGGGTGCCCTTTACATATCTTAGTATTCTTTTTAGGGCTGCTAAGTGCGTTTCCTTAGCACAGGTTTGGTATCTAGCACACATCCCTACAGCAAAAAGCAATAGTAGTCTACCTATCATACTCCTATAGAGTTTAAGGTCCACTGGTTTACCATCAGGGTCACTATCTATTTTTATATTAGTGGCCATGGGGGTGCTTATGCTTTTAGAGTTATCCATCTTAAATTTCTTTATTAACTCTTTAGCATATTTGAATTGATGAACGTAGTTACCATCCCTAGTTTGTTTGATTTGTAGTCCTAGGAAAAAGGTAAGCTCACCAACTAAGCTCATTTCAAATTCATCTTCCATTATCTTGACAAATTCTTTTAGGAAGTTGGTGTTGGTGGATCCAAAGATTATGTCATCTACGTAAATTTGGGCAATAAATATATCTTTTCCTAGGGTTTTAATAAATAATGTTGAGTCAATTTGGCCTTGTTTAAATTCTTTAGAAGTTAAATAGGTTGATAACCGTTCATACCAGGCCCTAGGTGCTTGTTTTAGCCCATATAATGCTTTGGTTAGTTTGTAAACGTGGTTAGGTTTGTCTAAGTCCTCAAACCCTGGGGGTTGTCCTACATAAACTTCTTCTTTAATGAATCCATTTAAAAAGGCTGACTTTACATCCATTTGATATAATTTAAATCCTTTATGGGATGCAAAGGCTAACAACATTCTAATGGACTCAAGTCTAGCTACTGGGGCATATGTTTCATCATAGTCTAATCCCTCTACTTGGCTGAAACCCTTTGCTACTAAGCGGGCTTTATTTCTGACTATTTCTCCTTGATCATTTAGCTTATTCCTAAAGACCCACTTAGTATCTATGACGGATTTGCCTTCAGGTTTAGGCACTAGTTCCCAGACTTGGTTCCTCTCAAATTGGGCTAATTCTTCTTGCATAGCTATGATCCAATCAGGGTCAGGTAGGGCTTCATCTATAGTTTTGGGTTCTATTTTCGATATCATAGCTATTTGACTAAGGTTTCTATAGGAGGATCTAGTCCTGACTCCTAGAGTTGGATCACCCATAATTTGATCGGTTGGGTGACTGAGTCTGGGTTTCTTGGTTCTTCTAGAGCTTGGTTCAGCCTCAGGTCCGGCTGGTCGGTTTGGTTCACTATTTGATTCGACTCTTTGGGCTGGTTCATTTGTTGGTTCGATACTTGATTCAGTTGACTCATTAATTGGTTCAATGGTTAGTTCATTTAAGGGTTCAATTAAGGGTTCAATAGTTTGTTCATTATTTTCTTGGTCAGAGTTTGATGAAGTTAAATCTGGATTATTAGATGTTGAGTTGATTTCATCAAAAATTAAGTTTGTTGTTTCTTCAATTTTCTTAGTTTGTTTGTTGTAAACTCTATAGGCTCTACTTGTGGTTGAGTATCCTAGGAATATACCTAGGTTTGATTTGGACTGAAATTTTCCTAAATAGTCTTTGGTGTTTAGGATATGGACTTTGCATCCAAAGACCCTTAGGTAGTGTAGGTTTGGGAGTCTATGGTAGTACAGTTCATAGGGGGTTTTGTTGTGTCGCTTGTTAATCAACACCCTATTTTGGACATAACAAGCTGTACTAATCGCTTCTGCCCAAAATTGGTTTGCTAGATTAAATTCGTTGAGCATAGCCCTAGCGGCTTCTTGTAATGTTCTATTCCTTCGCTCGACTATCCCATTTTGTTGGGGGGTTCTAGGACATGAAAATTCATGTAGGTACCCATTTACCTTACAGAATTCCTCGAATCGTTGATTTTCAAACTCTCCCCCGTGATCACTCCTAAGTCTTTTAATTTTAGTGTCATTTTGATTTTCAATTAGTTTACAAAATTCATTAAATAGGTTTAGGGTTTCATCTTTGGTTTTTAGGAACCTAACCCAGGTAAACCTAGAGTAATCATCAACTATTACTAAGCAGTATCGGTTCCCGCTTAGTGACTTGGCTCCATGTGAATCAAACAGATCAAGGTGTAGGAGTTCAAGTGTAGTTTGAGTTAAGTCAGATTGGGTTAGTTTGTGATTGGATTTGGTTTGTTTACCTTGATTACAAGATTCACATATTAGGTTTTCATTATTTTTAATTTTGGGAATACCTTTGATTAAGCCAAGTTGGGTAATTTTTGAGATAGTTCTCAGATTGGTATGACCTAATCTCCTATGCCAGAGGTTTGATTGTTCTAATTGTGTTAACATACATTTGGGTACAAGGGGAAGGTTTATAGTGTATACATTATTTTTCCTAGTGCCCTTAAGCATGATTTCTGAGTTTTGTACATTTCTAATTAGGCAGTTAGAATTGTTAAAAGTAACTATGTAACCAGAATCACATAACTGACTGATGCTAAGCAAGTTAAAATTAAAGTTTTCAACCAATAGGACTTTCTTAATAATGAAATCGGATTTAAGTTCAATATTACCTGACCCAATTACCTTGAGTGTAGCATTATTGCCAAATGCCACTGAGCCTAGGTTTTTGAACTTGAGCTTGGTGAACTTCAATTTATCTCCAGTCATGTGTCTGGAGCAACCGCTATCCAACATCCATTGGTCCAAATCTTTATGTTCCTACACATAAAGAGTTTTCTTGATTTGGATCCAATTAGAGTTAGGAATAGCTTAAATTGAGTTTCACTGCCTAGTCTGTCTCACCCAAATCTAGGGTTTTCAATCACGTTAGCCTTATGGTTTTCGTGAGACAGGTTTTGATAGTTAAGATTATTTTGTAAATTTTGATTAATTTTGAAAGCAATTAAATTTGAAAACTTAATTAATTTTGAAAACAATTAAATTTTGAAAACTTAATTATTTTTGAAGACAATTAAATTTTGAAAACTTAATTAATTTTGAAATATTTTTAAAAAATGATTAAATCTACAAATAACTGAAATTTTGTGTTAGATTTGAATTTGACAAAAAATAATTTGAATTTGAATTTCAAAAATTAGCTTCCAGGTCTTGGCGAGGCACTAGGCCTTCTTTGGCCGTAGCCTTATGGGATCATCCACCCTTTCCTTGACAAAGCCTTTTAATGAAATTTCATTTTCAAAATTATTCTTTGAAAAATTTCTGGTCTAACTAGTTTGGGTCTTGGATCGGTAGCTTCGGCTAGTTCCGCCAAATTGGCTTCCCTAACGTACTATCATCTCACCTCCACCCAATACTATGTTGTCAAGTTTCAGCTAAGTTTGTTCAGTCCTTATACTAACCATTCCTAAATCTAAGCATGGTAAATTGCAGGAATTTTAAATAAACAATCAATCAAGCAATTGAAATCAAGAATAACAATTTTATCTAATAATGAATATAGTTTTCAGTTTGGCTCCCCCTGGACTAAAGCCGCGGTGATGGTTAGGCAAGATGTGAATCTTGTCCTTGGGGATCCAATACTGATTTGATCCAGTCGGTTTGTTCAGGTATAGTTTAGGTACCCATGCCTGAATTTTACCTCTGGACTGATTCAGTACAGCAAAGTAAGATCTTTGCCGGGATTTGGTTCTATAGCCCAGTCCGGATCGATTTAGAACTGATTTCTGTTTTCCAAGGATCATGTCAAGACCCTTGGAACCAGATGTAAATCGTTCTAATGCTGATCTAAGATCCTTAACCTGAGTTTTCAGGGAGGAGTTTTCCTTCTCAAGTTTTTCAACTTGAGTAGGAGTTCCTTCCTGAACCTTCTCGGTTAAGGGTTTAGAGTCAGCTCCCTCTTTCAGGAGTTTTATTTCCTGTCGGAGGGATTCGACTCGGAGTTTGGCTTTTGCCAAATCTCGAGAAAGAAATGAAATTAATTCACTTAATTGACATCTATTAAAACCAGTTACCTTAATTTCTCCGTCTTCTGTGAAGGTCAGCTCGCCGTCGTCCTGTTCTGATTCTGATTCGGTTCCGACTTCTTCTGAGGCGGTCAGAGCTAGGAGGTTGGACTGGGGTGCCTCTTCTTCTTCTTCTGAGGAAGATTCATCCCAAGTTGCTTGCAGTGCCTTCTTTCTTCTCGTCCTTTTAGTCTCCTTTAGGTTAGGACACTCTTACTTGTAGTGGCCCTTTTTCTTGCACTCGTAGCAAGTCACATTGGGCTTGTTTGCGGGTTCAGCTGGTTCGTCCTTTCTTCGGCCAGTTTTCCGTTTGTTGGTTTGGTTCTTCAGCTCCTTGTAGTAGCTTCGGGCTAGTCGGACCAGCTTAGTTTGATCCCCTTCTTCGTCTTCTGAGTCTGAGTTAGACTTGGGTTCAGGTTCAGGCTTCTTCTTTGTTGTCCTTCCAGTTTTACCTGCAACGAAAGCAATACCTTTCTCGACCATATTGGTGTTAGTTTGTTCGTGCAGTTCTAGTTCGGAAAACAATTCGTCTAATTTTATTTTTGAAAGATCCCTTGAGACCTTGTATGCATCTACCATAGATGCCCACAAGGTGTTTCTAGGGAAGGCGTTTAGAGCATACCTTATTAAGTCACGGTTTTCAACCTTGTGACCTATTGTGTGAAGACCGTTCATCAACTCTTGTATTCGTGCGTGGAGCTGGGCTGCTGTTTCGTTGTCGGCCATCTTGATGGTGTAGAGTTTGTTCAGAAGCAGATCCCTCTTACTGATCCGAGTATCTGAAGTCCCTTCGTGCAGCTCGATCAGTTTTGCCCAAAGCTCCTTCGCACTGTTGAAGGGGCCCACCCGGTTCAGCTCCTCTTTCGTCAATCCGCATTGAAGAGTCTGGGTCGCTTTAGCGTCGGCTTCGATTTTTCGTTTCAGAGCGGTGTCCCACTCTGTGTAGCTTTGAGGAAGTCCTTCGGCGTTTTTGGGGATCTCCAGACCGGACTGGATGATGATCCACATGTCCACCTGAGTTTTCAGGTGGACCTCCATACGGCTTTTCCAGTAGGAAAAGTCTTCTCCACTGAAGAGTGGAGGTCTGGCGGTGCTAAATCCCTCTTGCATGGCCATTTAATCTGAAACAGAAAACTTAACAGAAAAACAAATTTTCCAAGACTAGGTCTTGGATTAGTAGTGCTGGATAAATTAAATAACGAGGGGTGTTGCACCAACCTCGCTTAAAAAAAAATCGAACGAAATATTTAACGAAAAATTCGTAAGAAAAAAAATGGAAAATAAAAATCCGAAAAAAATTTCAAACTGGTGGTTGCACCAGGTTTGAACTTCCCCGCTCTGATACCACTTGTTGGATCGATAGAACCGATAGAGGGGGGTGAATATCGGTATTCTTTCTTTCGGAAAATTAAAAGCAAGTGCACAGCGGAAATAAAAAATAACACAGAGACGCAGTCGTTTTTACTTGGTTCGGAGCCTGTGTCGACTCCTACTCCAAGGCCCACGGTCGTTGACCGTTTACTTTGGGCAATTCTATATTAGGCGCAAAATAGTTTTCATAGGATTACAAATTATGTACAGTAAACTTTTAAATAGCTCTTTTACCGACGTTCGGAGTAGATCGACTTTTTCGGAGCAGCAGAACGTCGTCAGCTCGAGTTGGAAGGATTCCGGAGCAAGGCGCGAGAGCAGAAGAGCTTTGAGGCGTTGAGAGAATTGATGCTTTGATGCCTTGGTCGAGGGCCCTTTATATAGGGCCTGGGGGCGCCCGGGACATCGGGGGCGCCCCCCACGTGGCCTTTGATCCGCCAAAGTCTCGGTCGCGTCTGATCCTCTGGATCCGCTTTGACCGGGGCGCCCGGAGCACTCGGGGCGCCCGGATTGACCGGGTCAAACGTTATCTGCTTGGCTTCGATGGCTTCTGGTTCGAGGGTTGGGCATGGGGGCGCCCGCAGCGCAGGGGGCGCCCGAGAGCAGCGGGGGCGCCCGGGAGCACGGGGGCGCCCGCAGGTTGTACTGTCGAAGCGCGCTTCTTGTTTGTGTGTTTTGTGTTCACCTTGGGGGCGCCCGGGACACTCCGGGCGCCCTGGTTTGCTGTTGCCTCACTCCTTTGAGGCTCTCTGAACTGCAGACACTCGTTCCTTCGGTCCTGCATCCAGGGTTAGTCCAAAAACACAACAAGACATTAATTGGTTAGTTTATACAGCCTTAGCTGTCTTGGTTCTGACTTTGGTCTCCAAAATGGAGCCCTAGGTCGAACCGACGCCTACTGTTCCCTCGACGGGGAACGCGTCCTCACCTACTCCTCTCGGGAGAATTTACCTGATGCTAACCGTTCCTCTGGTTGGACTTTTGCCTGACGGTCCTTTGTCAGGTCTTGGATGTCGAGCTGCCCTTCACTCGGTGCCTAGCATTCCTTCGCTGGGGCTTCAGTCACAGGCTGTCCTTCGCCTGGCGCCTAGCAGTCCTTCGCTAGGTCTTTTGACTCTGGCATTCCTTCGCCAGTGCCTAGCAGTCCTTCGCTAGGTCTTTTTACCCTGGCATTCCTTCGCCAGTGCCTAGCAGTCCTTCGCTAGGGCTTTTCCTGCACACTAAAGTAACTTGTTAGAAAACAAGTAAGACTTAACTTTTGACCTATGTTGCCATTATCAAAACACAGGTTTGACTTAGGTGCATTCTGCACCAACAATCTCCCTCTTTTTGATTTATGGCAACCATAGTTCAAAAAGTTAAGTTTAAGCAAACATAAAAATGCAAAATTTTGTTCCCTCCCCTGGAAGGAATCTCCTCCTAGATTTTTCAAAAATTCTTGGGGTTTAAAAAAACTTTACTTGTACTGTGAGAAACTTAAGTTTTAGGTATTTAGAAATCTTTTAATAACTTAAGTTAAACGTACATTAGAGTACTTAAAAAGTTTTAAAGTTTTAAGTTTTAAGGTACTCATGAGTTTTGAAAATGCTAGCATAAGTACTTAGTAGGATTTAAAAAGCTTAAGTACTTACTAGGCTTTGAAACTTTTAGTATATCTGGAAAACTTAAGTATAAAGTTTGGAAAACTTTAAGTACTTAATAAAGTGCATTTGGAAAACTTTAAGTACTTAATAACTTTGAAAAACCTAAGTACTTTGTAACATTGTACTTATACAGTTTTGACAAACTTAAGCTTTAAAGTACTTATAAAAATTTTGACAAGCTTAAGTAAGAAAATTTTGAAAGGTTAGAGTACTTAGCAAAATTTTGAAAGCTTGAGTAAAAATTTTGAAAGTTTTAAGAACAGCTTAAGTAAGAAAATTTTTGAAAACTTAGCAAAATTTTGAAAGCTTGAGTAAAAATTTTGAAAGCTTTAAGAACAGCTTAAGTGAGAAAATTTTTGAAAATTTTTGAATAACGAAAAATTTTTGAAAACTTTTGAATGAGTAAAAAATTTTGAAAACTTTTGAATAGTAAAATTAAAATTTTTGAAAACTTTTTGAATGAGTAAAATTAAATTTTTGAAAACATTTTGAATGAGTAAAATTAATTTTACTCTCTCCTTTCCTATCTCTCCCCCTTTGCCATATATCAAAACAGATAAGTATAGCAAAAATAAGATTGCATAAAAGAAATAAGTAAGATTTTGCTGTACTGAATCAATTCCTAATTAGACTTAATCTAAATCAGTCAAGTTTCTGTGTAAGGACCTGTCTATCCCAATTAGCTACTTACTAACTGTTATAAACAGTAGTTTTTGCTAGGGTTAGTCAAGTTAAGTGTTTCTGTTCAAGTTAGATTTTCTAAGCTTGACACTTAACTTGATTGCTATGTAAGTTGTATTTAGTGCCCCAATTACTGCAGATGCACTGACTTAAAGCATCTTGAATTAAGGCAAAGACCTAAGCATCTCAACCCTTTCTAGGTTATCAATCAAAAGTACCCTAAGGTGCTTGTGAGATGCTGGCTTCTAAGCCTATAGGTGCATGCAGTTCTAGGGTTAGGGCCTAGGCTAAGTCGATTTAAAAAAAAACCCTAATTTTTAAAGGGGGTAGTTTTGAAATAAAAATAAAACTAAGTCGAAAATGAAAACTGATTTTGAAATTAAGTAAAATAGTTTTTCAAATTCTATTTTTAGAAAATCAAGTCGAGCAAAAAAAAAGTTAATCTATTCTACCGAGCACAATCCTAACTGCCTTCTTAGTGAGCTGAACTCAGATTCAGGTAAGGGTTTTGTGAATATATCAGCTAGGTTGGATTTAGAGTCAATATACTTAAGTATTATTTCACCCCTGGCTACATGGTCTCTTACAAAATGATGTTTGACTTCTATATGTTTGGTTCTGGAGTGTTGGATTGGGTTCTTAGATAAATTAATTGAACTTATATTGTCAATAAATACTCGAGTTTGGGTGTAGTTGAGCTGGAAGTCCTTAAGTGTGTGCATCATCCATAAAAGTTGAGCAACACATTCTCCTAAGGCCACATACTCAGCTTCAGTTGTGGATAGAGCTACACAGTGCTGTTTTCTGCTGCAACAACTAACTAGACTCTGACCTAACAGTTGGCAGCTTCCACTTGTGCTCTTTCTGTCTAATTTACAGCCAACATAGTCAGAATCTGAGTATCCTGTCAAATCAAAAGTTGAGGTCCTAGGATACCAAATCCCTACATTTAGGGTGCCCTTTACCACTACAAGAAAAAAGTTAAACAACAACGTTTTTTCCGCGTTGTCGTTAATGCTTAAAAAGCGATGTTGATGAAGCCGTTGTAGAAAGTATATCTACGACAACGCTTTTTCCGCGTTGTGGTTTGGAGCAAAGACAACGCTTTTTTCGCGTTGTCTATTGGGTTTTAAAAAGTGTTGTTATTGACGCTGTTGTTAAAAGTTGGGTATCAAAGACAACGCGGAAAAAGCGTTGTGGTTTGGCACAAAGACAACGCAAAAATCGTGTTGTGTATTGTTACTTAAAAAACGTTGTATTTTTAATAGGCAGTGTTTTTCACAATTTATAATATTCACAATTTATAAACATTTTTATTCACAATTGATAATTTTCACAATTTACAATATTCACAATTTACAAGCATTTTTATTCACAATTGATAATATTCACAATTTACACTGATAATAGTTTACTAAATTCACTTATAATACAGTGCATTATTTACAAAAGTGTTTATATTCCATATTAAATACAAAAATATCTCAATTCACAAGTTTTATAAAACTTCATCATTCACAAGTTGTTCTTTGGGGCTGCTTGTTAACTCGATCTGCTTTAACACTGCATAAAAATAATAAATTGGGATAAGAGATTATATACACACAAATAAGACTGCTTCCATATGTGACAACTAAAAAGAATATAAAGCATACCTAGATGAACTATTAGAGATTATGATAAACAGAATCAATGTAACACTGACCTTTTGTTAACTGAAAAATATGCAGAGCACAACGCTCAATGGCAAGTCTTACTGGGCCACTCCCATTCTTTAACTGAAAAGATCTATGTCTAATGAACTAGGTTGCAGATTCAGTCATATCCATAAGTACTTGTAGCAGATCCTGGAACTCATTATCTTCCATGTACTGAGAATAAATAAGATTGTACATCAGTGCCTCAATGCAAAATAAAACAAAAGTATACAAAAAATCTCATAAAGCATCTTAAAGAAACTAAAACGAAGCAGAAGCATTTGTAGCAAGTTGTTGTAAGTATTTCTCTAATAGTAGATTCATCTATCATTTCACAGCTATACCAAATATGGTAATCAACTTCAGACCACTGTCTTGCAATAGACACAAATCCCAAAAATCAATCACATAAAAGATGTTGTACCTGAGACATGATTCCCATGACTTTTGTTGCAGAAATCGCACCTCATCATCATCAAGTTGCAACATGGCTCTCAGTAAAGTAGCAAGTTACTTAAATAAGATTATAGATTATGTTATGTAAACATGGTACTGTTAGAATGTAGATTGAAACTATTCATACTAAATAGTAGCAATTTCTTAAGGGAACTTAACATCAGTCATATATCATGCAGAATGAAGCAAGTACCAACAAAATTTTGGTCCTTAAGTCATATAACTCTCATAAAGCATAGAAAAATAGTATGTCATGAGATTTGATATTGAATGACAAACCAAAAACGAAGCAAAATGCTCAGATGTCATCACTGCGTTGAAACCAACTATAGGCACCAAGGAAGCTAACAGTGTTCTAAAAACCACCTACAAAGGCACAGTAATGTTATGTGACAAAAGTGTCACCTCTTTATTAAAAATAAAATATTTGATGTATTAGAACTAAATGACAGCTTAAAGCAAAGTAGCAAACATTTGTTGTATTAGAACTAAATGACACAATCAAACAAGGAAAGAAAATGAGTTTCAGAAGGTTCCCTACCAGAAATTCCATGTTCTGATGTCTTGTTCACCAAAGAAGAGAAGATTTTGTCAAGAATGAAACAGTTTGAGAGGCCGGAGCTACAATTATGTGCAAGTTAAATTATTAAGATGCATTCACAAAACCATCGTGGGTCCTAAGGAAGAATCATTGGCATTGGATCAATAGTTTTGACTTGTTAAAAAGAAAATTGATAAAAATTACAGATTAAAAAAACACACTGAATATTTGGTCTCAACATTAGTTCCAAGAACTCAACAAGAAAAACATGGATTTTAAATATTATAAAGGGTCTGATTCTGAATAGCTGACTTTCACAGAAAAACGAGAAAACAATTATCAACCATGAACCATTTGCAAAGTTCAAAGAGTTAAAAAAAAATGAAAAAAAAAACGCCAAATCTTCAAGGACTTACTTTTCTTCTGTTTTGTTGTCTCCTTCGGCAACTGTACCACTTGCTGAACTGGAAAAGCAAAGCTTACTCTGGAAATTGACATGAAAAAAATCAACAATTTTAAAAATAACTAACTTAAGAGAACTTCAAACAACAGGGAGAGTATCGTTAATCAAGAAACTGCATCTGGAAAAAAGAAAGAGCCTAAGAGGCTCAGAAGAGTCAGAACACAGGTTACCAAAACTAAAGAAGCATCATATAGTGTATACGAGATGATAATGTAGAAGCACCATATAGCATATACGAGATGATGATGTAGTCCAACAAATATTGAGACCATTAGACAAGAAACTCTGGTCGATATATGAATTCTGCATATGAACAAATCCAAAGTAAGCACGGATCTTAAATAAGAATGCATATGAATTCTGCAAACAATTCAGATGCAAGAGTTGATGATGCCAAATTTAAAGTGAAAAAGAAGCTTCAAATAATCCAATAAAAAAAGAAGCATAATAAAACCAAAAAATTCACTAGTACAGTGACCAAATAGTATACAAGGATAATCGATCAAAGACAAGTATTTAATATTCTAATTTTGAAGTCCAAGGAATTCCCAAACAAGACAAATAAAAGCTCACAAGTATCACTAGTTTGTTGGATAAAAAAGATAACGCAATTTTATATGACCAGTAGCATCATGTAACGTTATATAATAGCATGGGCTAAGAAATTTTGAGATAGCATGCATTCAGTGGACTTCTATAACTATTGAACAATAGAACTTACTAATGCATATACATAACGACTGAATGGCCCATCTGTAAAGCTGTTCCACGACATATAAAACTGATCTGCAAAAAGAAGACACTTTGATCATGAGATACAAGAGACAGTCTGGGATCAGAATCATTTTCTACATTTAGCAAGCTTTTAAACATCAAGACATCATTCTGAAAAATAATCCTTCACAAAAAGATGGAAAGCAAAGGTAATATAACTAACAAGTAACAAACCAATTATCCTTTTCAATTACTTACCTCTAAGTTTGTGGCCCCATAGTGAGCTCACACCATTTGCCTTGTGTGCTGCAAAAGTAGATAAGAAAGATATATAAGCTTAAGGAAAATGTTGAGAGAGAAGATATTGCCTTTAATAGAATGGAACAAGTGGAGGATAGACAATATTTTTAAAGTTCAATGCTTTTGCAGATGCAATCGAAATAAGAAAAACTAAGAATAATTAACAGATAAAAATTAAATGGATAGGCAAATAGCTGGCACAAAATTCTCAAGTCAAAACTAATAGTAACTTACCTCACCTACGCGTATAGAACTTGATTAGCCCATAACTCACAGTGAAGAACTTGATTAGCCGGCTAGAGAACATTTGATTGTCTGTAGCTTCGCAAATCTGAAAAACCTGCACAGATCAACATGCAATTCAATCAGATTAAATGAAGAATAAAGGCTATATCAGTATAAAAATTGGGATAATCGAGTGTGATAGTTTCTCTTTTTTGACTGAAATGGCAAAAGCTTATTACACTTTGTCAGTATCCTTTTAGAAATTGCTCAAGGTCATCATCATACCTGGAAGATTTGAACGAACCAGAAGGTGGTTGCAGTGGTAATCAGGTTGTATACAAAATTTAAATCAGAATAAAACAGTGTATACCTCCACATGTAGCTCAGCTTCACATACTGGCAACAGAGAATATTATTAGGAAAATAATAAAAAATTAGAATAAAACATTATGACTGGGGTGAGCATACTTGGGTGTTATCAAGAAAGACTGCTTCACATACCTCCATATGTTACAACTACAAAAGAATATAAAGCATACCTAGATGGACTTGTGAGGTAGAGACATGCTCGTTTGCAGTTTGTAGCATCTACATGCTCAACTAACAGGTCATCATCTTCCTCCTATATATTACACTGACAGAAGATTACAAAAGCTAGAAAATTTACACTGATAACTATTATACAGATATCTTGTACTTGCATATTAATGCAAGCAAACATCCTTTCACTGCATGTGACATGTTTTCCAAACTCACAAGTTTTACAACACATCATCAATCACTTAAGAGTTTCACGAGTTTTTCAATTCACAAGTTTCATAATCAATCCGCGATTGGGGCCAACTTCTGAAGCTCGATCTCATAACTATCCTTTAACACTGCCTAAAAAAATAGAATTAGAAATTATAGAAAATACAATATAATGTAAGCTACTTTTAAAAAAAACATCATTCCATGAACTTAAATCTAAATAGAATAATGATCTTGTATGATTCCAAACCTATTCAGAAATATGATCTTGAATGCACTCCGTCAACTCGGCCCGAACGTCATCAATTTGATCACGAGAGTAACCTGTTTTTGTGAACTGTGAACACAGACAAATTAAATTGGCGAGTGGTTAATGGGAAAACATCAACACTGATCACTTGCAATTCTAAATAGTTAATGTCAAAGAATTTGAGATAAGCTTAATATAGTTACTATTGATCTCAGTGAATCTCTCTCGATAGTCTCAACTTCTTCAATAATTGTTTCATGTATCTCATCACAAAAAACCGCATTGTTTCGCATCCGGTGTTGAGGAGCCTATATATGATAATTATTGTCAAATAGTTAACGAAAATTATACACATTCCAATATATGTTAAACAAAAGTATACATACCTTAACTACTTCCCACTTAGCAGTTTTTCTCCCTTTCCTTCCCTTGGTAGAATTAAACAAGCGTAATGCCCTTCATACGTTATGAATATTTGTTATATAAAATTTATATTAAAATATAAATTTACTGACAGAAATCTGAACTCACATTTCCATTACGTATTTACAATCATCATCTCGAATGCGGGAACTAAGGGAATCCAACACATAAATAGTATCCTTGTAAGGTTCAATTACACTGAGAATCCAATGGAAACTAGGCAAAGACATATGGTTAGATCATAAAATTTAATAAATTAGCGAATGGAAGCATCTTAAAGTGAAGTTTTATTTTGCACTTACCCGACATTACATGGCACCAAAACAATTCATCTGATGATGCACCGGTTAGCCTATCAGCTAAAAGAGTTGCCCTTTGGTTCAGCGTTTCAAGCTTAGCTGTTTTGTCTTATGCCATTTTTGCTAGAAATGGGATTTTGTGGGGATTCATAAACCTGAATTTCTTTGTAGTGTTATCTTTCAGCTTCATTTTATACAGACACCTATCAATGCAAAGAAAATAAAATTAAGATACGAAACAATAATGTAAAGCAAACATAAGGATCACTCATAATGTTTCATTAATGAATAGAAAACATCATCTGTGAAGAAAATGTTTCTGAAATTGCTTAAATAATTTCACTTACCATATGTAGGCAACGATCAAATTTACTGAAATTGGCTCCAAATGATACAAAGAATTTATATCCTCAAGGTCCAGAAAAAGTTCACAATCTTCATCAAAAACTTCATTATCTAAACGCAGTGATATACACCTTCCTCCATCTAGAGCATGCTTACTGTAACAATATAACATATGTAATGATCTTGGGACACTTGTTGACAAACTAGGTTTCTTTTGTGGTTGTTCAAACTTCTTCCTTCCAGGCTTCTAATAATATCAATGTAAACAAGTTAGATAGCTAGGTTGAATAATAATACAGTCACAATTTAACTTGAACTATAATAACTCATATACCTTCTCTTGCTTCACAATCTGCTGTTCAGGCCAAGCCACAACAGATCCTATGGCATCACCAATGACTTCACATTCACTTGGAATTGGATATGGCAAACGAGCTGATTTGTCCACTGCTTGATCAATGGAGACTCGAATGCAATTAATGGGAAATGGAACACCATGAAGCATTTTATCCTGTCCATTGAAACCAACAATTGTACCATATGCAGCAATATTTGTGGCAGATTCCAATGTCAGCGCAACTGATTGACCCTAAAATATAAAAAGGCATTTCGATTATTTTCAGTTTATAACGCTATACTAAAATGAATATAACTATAACTTTGCTTTTATTATACCTGTAACACATCATCTTTACGAATAATCTGTACATCATCTTCGTCAATATTCATCTGATGAAACTTCACCGAGCAACTACCTTTGTCATCAATTGAATTTTCCCATGCACCCCTTTTATGCATCATAGCTTCAAGTTTTTGGATGCGTACATCTTGTTGTGAAATTTGCATCTTCGCCTCCTGCATCTCCCTTTTATGCTCAGCGATTATTTCTAGGGTAACATCAAATTTCTTCCTTGTTCTAGGAACATTGAAATAGATTGTTGGGTTGATATGACCTCCTATACCCCGCACGCGGCCAGCAATTTCTTGAGTATCAAGTGCCTTGGTCAGAATATCCTCTTTTGGTCCTTCAATTTGCAGCTTACCCTCCCTCTTTTGTTGTATATATTCATCCTGTTATGCAACATTAAAAGAAATTATTATTATACAAGGTATCATTTTATTAAATTTACAGGTTTTATGTATTGTTAATTTGCTTACAATCTTGTGGACTGTGTTCACCAAATCTTCTCCTTGAAACTCTCCTCCTTTGTTGGCGCGTCCTTTCTTCCACATAATAGCTCTGTTGATGTCTTTATCATCACATAATTCATTCGCCTACAACAAAGAAAAATCAAATGACAAATGTGAAATAATTTTATGTGAATCATTTGGAATGGTTCTTAAAGGAAATATAGTTTACAAATACTTACAATTTCTTCAGCAAAGCGTGCATATCCTTTGCGTGAGAGTCGATGAGGATATCTATTCTTTTTCCTTCGCTCTTTATTATCATCACTGAGTTTCTAGTTATTTCAAGCATGGGATATATCAAATTTGAATAATACATAGTGACTTTTGGTCGAACAGTTTCAAAAGAAAATATATTAAGAAACTTACAATGAATTCTTCTGAAATCCGACTAATGACAAACGCACGCCAATCTTCTCTTGTAATTTCAAAGCCAACAGGTGGCTCATTCAGCTCCTCAGGTTTGTCACGCCTGCTCATAATGAATTTTTGGGTGAGATGGGTTTTGTATTGCCTCCACTTACTGTTTGCAGATCTCAAACATCCCTTTTTCCACCTTGAATCCACATTATACATCAACTGTACATCACATAAGTGGAAAACATTAATAAGATTAACACAGACGACATTAATATATATAATTAGAAGGTAAAGATTTTATAATTGTTAAANGTCATCTATTCTGACTTCTTTGCCCTTATTCTCCAACTTAGCAATTTGGCTTATTCTTTTACTCTTCCGAACTGACTGACCACCTTCACAACTTGTTTTAGTAGATGCCATTGATCTGTAACAACTTATACTGAGCAACATAAGTTGTAGTTAGCGACATGCATAAACTCACAGCAACATGATAAATTAAACGATAAAAGCACAGCAATATGATAAATTTACAGCAACAAGATTAATTTACAGCAACAAACTCACAGCAGTATGATAAAAATTGAAAGATAATAGCAGAAACTTATATTGTCCACATAATTATCCCCACAGGTTAAATGTTTACAAACTTATATTCAAAAGTAGAAACTGCAACAATTAAATATTGTCAATCCAACTTCCATCACAGTCTTCACAAATACATGGCGGTTCATTATCATCTTCTCCGTCAATATCCATTGATGCTAACCCCCTACTAAAACATTGATAGTGGATAGCAGTGTCCTCTAACTCTTCGCCTTGTAGGTATTCAAAGTACTCTCTGTTTGGTGTTGCAAGTACAACACTCCATAAAGGATCTTCAGGATCATCAATATAAAATACTTGCTTTGCTTGGCTAGCCAGGATGAAAGCATCAAATTTGAATCCAAGTCTATTGAGGTTTACCAATGTGAAACCAAGATCATCTACTTTAATACCGTTATTATGCTCCACCCAATTACATTTAAACATTGGAATTTGAAATTTATGGTAATCAACTACCCATATTTCTTGTATAACTCCATAAAAAACCATATCTGACACAATAGGTTTTTTATCTTTTGCACTTGCAACTTGCATTGTCTTTGCAACTAAGCTGACTCCGGAGTTATGAACAACTCGTATAGCATCCCGCGCTTGTGTAGCATAAGTAACCCCATCAATCAAATAGCTAGAGTACTTTAGGACTTGCTTGTTGGGTCCGCAAGCTAACCACTTCAATCTTTCTGAAACTTGATGAGTCGAATGGTCAACTACATCAATAACCTATATTTTTAATGTAAAAAACTTTGAGTTATGCATAAATATGATAATGATTGTATACCAATATGTAATACTAAAGTAACTTACACGATCACGCAACCAAGTAATAAACGTTCGATTATGCTCATCTTGTAACCACTTCTTGGACTTAGCCTTACGAGGAAAATTTTCATTCAAATACGCCATATGTTCCCTAATCAAATTATTTGGTATTAAAAAACCAATAGAACGTAAGCAAACCATATTAAAATATTAATAAGTTAGATTTCTTACTCGATATAGATATCAATCTCATCATCATTTGCCAATACGTAACGATGTGCTTACGTCAACTCATCATGAGTAGTGGAGCAGACTACTGCACCTGATAAAGGCTGAGTAAGTTCTATTTGTCGATGACTTGATGGGATCCCAATTGTGTGCACACTAGACAGATAGTATGAGCAAAATTCAACAGCCTCTTCAGCAATATAACATTCAGCCATACACCCTTCAGGTCGATTGCGATTTCGCACATAACCCTTCAAAATCTTCATGTATCTTTCAAATGGATACATATACCTATACCAAACTGGTCCACATAGTTTCACCTCCCGCACTAGATGAACAGTTAAATGAATCATTATATCAAAAAATGAAGGGGGAAAATACTTTTCAAGTAAACACAATATTGTCACAATCTCTTTTTGCATATCATCCAATCTTGAGACATCTATCACTTTATTACATAACATATTGAAGAAGAAACATAAGCGAGTGATAGTGACTCTGACATGTTTGGGCAAAACTCCACGTATCACCACTGGAAGCAATTGTTGAATTAAAGCGTGGTAGTCGTGTGACTTAAGGCCAACAAGTTTCAAGTCCTTCAACGACACCAGGTTTTTAACATTGGATGAGTAACATGATGGAAGTTGTATTCCATACAACGAATTCAAAATTTTTCTTTTCTCATCCTTACTAAGTGTATAGCATGCTGCTGGCAAAAATGTTTTCTTCTCCCCCATCCTTGGTGCCAAATCTGTCCTTACATTCATTTCCAAAAGGTCTAATCTCGCTGCTACTCCATCCTTTGTTTTTCCTGGAATATCAAGTAACGTTCCGATAAGACTTTCACATACATTCTTTTCAATGTGCATCACATCAAGAACATGTCGAATGTGTAGATGTTTCCAATACTCAAGTTCAAAGAATATTGATTTTTTTTTCCAACATGATTTTACATCATCATTCGATTGAGACTTTCTACTCATTTTTCCCCAATGACAATTAATTCTTTCAACTCTTTCAAAAACCTCATCACCACTTAATGGTTTAGGTGCCGGGTTCAACTCTTGCTTCCCATTAAATGCCTTCCGTTGCCTTCGATAAGGATGAGTTGCTGGTAGAAACCTTCTATGACCTGTATAAGACATTTTCCTACTATGCTTCAACCTTGTTGAATAGGTTTCTTCACCACAAATCGGACATGCATGATATCCTTTAACAATACATCCAGACATGTTCCCATATGCAGGAAAATCATTGATTGTCCATAACAAGATAGCCCTAAGCAGGAATGTTTCTTGCTGATATGCATCATATGCTTCGACACCTATATCCCATAAGATTTTTAAGTCATCAATTAGAGGTGCTAAGTAAACATCAATATCATTTCCCGGCTGTTTGGGACCAGAAATTAACAATGTGAGCATCATAAATTTCCTCTTCATACACAACCATGGAGGAAGATTGTAAGTAATCATTAAAACTGGCCAACAACTATATGCAGAACTCATTAAACCATGGGGATTCATCCCATCAGCTGATATAGCTAATCTGAGATTTCTTGACTCAATACCAAAATCTGGCCACTTGCAATCAACTGTTTTCCAAGAAGGTGTATCAGCTGGATGGCGCAAATATCCATCACAAAGTCTGTCTTCCGCATGCCAAGTCAACTGCTTAGATATATCTTTATTCCGAAACATTCTTTGAAATCTTGGAATAGGAGGGAAGTACCAGAAAACCTTTGCAGGAACTCCTTCCTTTATTGTACTTTTTTGGCCCAACTTCCACCTCGACATCCCGCAAGTAGGGCAATTGGCTAAATTCTCATACTCCTTCCGGTATAAGATACAATCATTAGGGCAAGCATGAATTTTTACATAATCCATCCCTAATGCAGATAAGCTTTTCTTTGCATCATACAAAGATAAAGGCAATTCATTGTCATCTGGAAGTATTTCTCCTAACAAACTGAGTAGATCAGTGAAACTTTTATCACTCCAACTATATTTGGCCTTCAAGTTGAATAATTTCACAATTGCAGATAACCTTGTAAATTTAGTACATCCAGGATATAAAGGTTTCTCGGCGTCTTCAAGTAACTTATTGAATTGGGTTGGATTCTCAGCATAACTATCATATGTATCATGAACCATATTTATTGGTTCATCACGAACATATTCTCTAGGCCCTACTGGATCAATTTCATTTTGTGAAATCCCTATCGTAGATCTTTCGCCGTGCCATATCCATGTATGATATGTCATATCTATACCGTTACAATACAGATGTGCCCTTATAGTTTGTATATTTTTCTTCTTTAGATTACCACATTTTACACATGGGCAAGATATTCCCATATTCGGATCATTACTGTTTTCCAATGCAAATATCAAGAAAGCCTCAACTCCATTCTCATATTCACGGGATAGTCTATCCTTTGACATCCATTCTTTGTCCATTCTTGTTTTAACTAATAAATCAACGATGAGCTAATACCTAAAAAGGAACTGTAATTAATAAATCTAAAATATTAACACAAACAATAGTGTGAGATAGTAACAAAATATTCAAACAATTAATCAAATTTATATGTAGCTGTATGATTAGCAAAACATAGGAAGTAAATAATGTAGTAATACGCAATTGGATATTGTGTTAGCTGACCCTAGTACCACTGATTTATATTGACATAGTATCCAAAACCGTATAGATTTAGGTGATTGACTTAGAATTGGCAAAATACAATAAAGGCAGTCTTATATAGCCTTTTAGCTGATTATAGCATCCAAGAAGAGTAAGCTACAGTGAAACGGAAAAAAATGATGGTGGTTAGACACCAAGAGGATCCATGACAGAGAAAAGACAGTAAAATGAATTATTGTAAGATCATCCTTGTTTGTTAGGTCATGACAGAGGAAAAAAAGTTAATATATGCAATTTTTCATCTATGTGATGTTGCATCTTCATTTTCTTATCTTGATTTCTTCTTACTTCCCTCTTTTAGTCCTCTGTTTAGTCTATACTTGTTATTGTGATTAAGCACCATCTTAACCAAGACTGACCAATTTGGAATCGACTAACTCTGCAGTCTTAGAGATGGACTCCACAACCAGCATAGGAAACCAAATAGTGATGAAATTTGCTGCTGCATTGGTCACTAAGAAATTGCAGGGATGAAGTTTATCCAATATGATACATTGATAATTTAGTACTACAGAAAGATTACATAATCGGAAGTAAGACACTCGTTGAAATATAGCTGCAAGCAGCTAAAGATTATTATGGCTGAATGATTCATAAGTTTTTTTCAATAATAAAATTCTATAATCAAATGGACAAATATTAAAATATGTATGGCTTATTAGTACTGAAAATAGAACTCATTCTATTAGTCAAGGGAGAAGATCCGCACACAAAATAGAAGGAAAACAAGGGGAAACTGAACTCACTTGACATCTGGAAAGAGATGCATATGATCAACATTATGCATATTTTTTTTAAAAAAAGGTTATGCATGATTCAACAGACATACAGAGCTTGAAAGTAACCTGGTTCTTGTCCGCGTCAACAAGAATAACACTTGTCAACTTTGACTGTATATCAGTAGTTTTGCTTTTTATGCCTACCTACAAAAGCAGAATTTTTATCAGAATGATTCATATAATCTAATATATTTATTAGGAATTAAAGAGAAATAATATATTGGTGAAGGATGAAACTCAAATATTTGAACTAAAACAACTATAACTTTTGTTCGTTACAGCATTGAAACAATATGATCTTCAATGTACCAAAGTATGGAATCTCCTTTAATTTATCAACAATAATCAATGAGTTGCTAATCTAAGCAATGGATTATCTTGAGTGTTCATCTCAAACACAAGGCCAAGGTGGATGTTGAGGTAGACAGAGTTTACGTAACTATGGTCATTTTTGCCATATTGAACATGCTAGAAACATATTAAGATGTTCAAGGCTGGCTGTTAATGGTTCAATTTCAGAAACCCTTAAGGATTTCGGAAACCCTAAACTGGAAAATGCCTAGGGTTTTAGAATCTATCGATCTTACTCCCAAAGCAGTAAGAGAGAAGTGTGATTCGAGGAGGATGTACCTTGGTGTAGTAATTTGCAACCCCCTTCTCCCCGAGCGTCACCAGCAGAAGCTTGAAATCTGACCGCCACAGAGTCAGAACGTCGGCGACTGCGAGAGAGATAGATGGAGAGGGTAGTGGCGAGCGTCGTGATGCTACCGCTGGGGTTCAGTTTCCACTCGACGGACGAAGAGCTCGTGGAGGATACTTCTTGGTGGTGAGCTAGGAGAAGATGTATGTTCACCAGATCTTCGTGGAGTGGAGAGGAGAGGTCGAGGGAGGTGGCAATGAGGGAGGTGGAGGGAGATATTTCGCGGAGAAAAGAAGCGCGGAGAGATTTTTCGCGAGCCGCCGAGGTTTGGCAATGAGCGAGGGATGTGTTTTTTATTTTAGCGGGAAATACGACAACGCTTTTAAAAAACGCTTTTGTAACATCGTTGTCTTTCATCCGAAACCACAACACTAAGCACATCGCATCATTATAAAACGTTGTCGTTATTAAAAAGTAAAACACATAGACAACGCTTTTCACTAAAAACGTTGTAAAACAAAAAAAGACAACGTTTTTTTTAAAAAACGTTGTCGATTGGGCGTTGTTGATTGCAAAAATTCTTGTAGTGATTGTAGGAGTCGTAAGGACCTGAGACTAACAATTGGGCTCCCCCTAGCGACCTATCAACCTGAAAACAAAAACATTGTGACGGGTGGTGAGTCCAAGTGGACTCTGTAGGTATAGAGAAAGATATACATAGCATAATAAATAGCTGAATAAGTTATACAGAAATAACAAGATATAGTCTCAACAGAAATATCAGACTATGCATAACTGAAAGTACTAAATGGATTACTTGCCAGAAATTAGCCTATCTTGATCACAAAAGGGCCCGTATTATACGAACAAGTGCAGAATCATCAAATCACACATATAATATATATCTTATATGTGCATGTCAAACATATGCAGCAAACAAATATAACAATCACAATCAAATGCACAATGCATCATATGCACATGATGCAATGACATGATCGCCCCTAACTCCAGTCCAGCCACCGAGGCATGTCATATGCGTCGGCCGAGTGGGTAAGGCTGTGACACTGCCCGCACTCTGCCATCACTACACCTGAGTGACCGAGTGGACAGGATACTGGTGGGGGACCACCCCTACCCTAAGTCATATGGGGGAGCGTCGCTCTCATCTCTTCTGGTCTATGGGAAGAGAAGGGATCCCTGCTTGCTACCACGCTCTGGAACCACTACCCTTGAGCGGCCAAGCGGAGCAGGCAGAGCAACTGCACACACTCAACGGTATCCACTAACCCATGAGTGGCCATGTGTGCGGATCATATACCGGACAACGGGCTCAGACCACAAGAGAGCCGATGATCGTCAGCATGCAACAGTGCAGGGATGGTGCATGACTCTAACACATGCAACCCCTCCCAGTCATCATACGTATCTCAACCTAACATGCACAGGTCGATCACATGTATAATAACTTAACCATCATGCATCTAGGTACATATGCAAGTATAACTAGAAGTCAATCTATGCAGATATAAAGTAACATGTCTCTACATCTACGCACACATGCATACATATACACTATACAGAGTCAGATATCAAGTACAGAGACTGTATAGACAGAAATTAGATAATCTGCACGATCAAGCAAAAGTATCAAACAGGATAACAAACAGTAGCAGATTTAAAGTAAATAAACATATTGTATAAATATAAATAGTCATGCATAAAAGTAAAGTGAATTTAAAGAAACAGGCAAGAAGTATCCACCTCAAAGTAGGAGTTCGTATACTTAGAGAACCTCCCGTCCGATAATCAGCAACCAATCTGTGTCCTGTATTAAAGGATATGTTTATTAGTTACCAAAATAATTGATAACTAGATAAAACATGACACAAACCCCATTATCACCATCCTAAAGGTAATGGTCACTAATTAATCTTAATTAGTGATTAGTCCCCGTTTAGGTTGAAACATGGCTTAAGTTAAGTTTTATCCTATCTTAACTCAAGTGATCACCAAGTCCAACTCAATCACATTCCCCATACAGAACTTCTACCCAAACCCTAGCTCTCAGTAAAACGTCAAGAGATCAAGGAGCTTGGTCGCCATTCCACTCAAGATAAACCAACCCATCAAAATTCACAACTAACAAGGAGTGATATGTGGCAACACACGCACAACCAAGAACCCAATTAAACCTCTATAGCTCACGGCAAAGTCCTCACTCTAACACACCGAACTAAATTGTGAATCAACATCCGGAACAACCCAACTCCAAACTTTAGAGTAGAACATGAAACATAATTACAAACACACTGATCTACCGATTCGAACCTCACATCCCCTACTGTTCATGCCAAAATAGAACAACCAAGCCCTAAAATCAAGTTGTTATCAAGAACATGAAGCTGATCAGGGAAAACAGATCCACCCTTACTGATCTAATTCACAGCAACATCACATTATCAATCCAAAACGAATCGAGTAGAGTATTGACGGACCCAATCTATGTGTCACGAATGTGGGTCTCAAATTTAAATGTATATGAATGTTGAAAACCCTTTTTACAATCAAAATCTGAAAATGTAATATAGGGGCCACATGTCGTATTTTTCTCGGGGCTAGTTGATATAATTTGATTCGTGCTTGGTTTATGTGTCGTTTGTGTTTTTGGGTTTCAAATAAATGATTTGGGTTTTAGGGTTGCAATCAGAAATGGAAAAACAATGAAAATGAAAGAAACCAAACTAGTGCACTAAACAAGAAATTGGCACTTAAGAACTCAACCTAATGGAAACTTACTCAAGCACTTACAAATTTTTTTGGAAACTAATTTCTGAATTCGAAAACAAGAGAATGCTAAACAATTAAGTAGAGGTAGTGACAGGAGTTTTCAGTAAACAGATTAAACTTAAAACAAGTGCTAACTATAGAAGTTGGAAATCAAACAAACAACTATATTAACTCAACTAACTACAAGCTTTTGAAACTAACTAATGCCAACAAAATTCAGAATTGGATGAATACTAACTCATGAATTTCAACCACAATCTTAAGCTACAAAAACCGGCTAAATTTTGGTGCAAAAAGGTTCTAATCTATTGGCACGCAAGAGATAACTCTTTGTGCCAAAAACTAACACAAAACTTGAGAAATTAGTAACTTGCAGCTCAAATTGTTTAAACTGATTGATTTAATTGGAAAACAATGGTTTTAAGATAGAACTAAGCAAAACTAAGGTAAGGAAGTAAAACTGAAATCAGAAGTAGAGAAGCAAAGAAAATTCAGAGATGAGAAATGCAAACATTTCAGATTTGATATTCAGAACTCAGCACAAGGCTTGGGCGCAAAACACAAACAACTTATTTTGATTGCACTAATTGAAATGCCAGAAAACTAAGCTGGAAAAAACTAATGTTCACTTAGCTTGAATTCAGAAACTTTTCAACTGGAAATTGCAGCAAATCGATTGAGTTTTTCAGCAATGGGATGGCACACAACAACAGACTTTATGCGCAGGAATTAAAGCAGGAGGCAAGCTAAAATAAAGTGTATCTGCTCACTAACAAGTGACTTAACTAACTGGACTGAAAGATTAACCCAAACTACAGCTGAAACAATTCAAACAACTACACTTACGAATCTGAAATTTTGCAGAAATTAACTATCATCACAATGGAAAACTGATACGCAAGAAATAGGTTTGCAAAAAAACTACAATTAAATGCTAATTAAACCAAACACCCTATCTATCTATACTAAAGCAGAGATTAACAACTAAGAACAAGAAATCTGAGACAAATTCAGAAACCGAAAGAAAGAAAAGAAAACAGAACTAAACTTGGCACGCAACCATTGGATTGGCACGCAGCAATTTAAACAAAATTGAACTAGAATTTGAAGCAGTTATCCACTACACACATTCCCTAACTATCAAACTTGAAGACTACACGCAATAGAAACCAAACACAATTCAAAACTTAGACTAAGGTAGCTGAAACAGCCATTCAAAACAGAACAATGCAGAGATTTAAAATTACAGCTAAACTGAAATGTAACTAAGGAAAACTACTCCTCGATCCCTTCTTCAGCTCAGGTACTCCTTGGTTGTCAAGCAAGGGAGAGCCTCGGACCCGCAAGCTCAGCAAATCATGGGGAAAACTCCATCTGCGATTGAATACAGTTCAGATTGCTCATTTCTGAAATTTCTACTCGAAATCTTCATTTCAGCTGCATCTGTGTGCGAAGGTGAATGGATGATGATCTAAACTCTCTAGGGAACCCCTCTAGATAGCTCAGTTGGAATGAAATCGAGCACAGCCGATCCAAAGATGTCAAATGGCCAGAACTGCGGAAACCTCTCAACAGCACTGTCTATTGAGCAAATCTGATCCGGAAACTCCACTGATGGCTTTCCCAATGACCTAGCACTAGCTCTGAATCAAGAATCGAGTGATCACGCCTTCGGATGAAGAAAAAAACTCAAGAACACGAAGAACACGCGGAAGGAAAACACTGTAGCGGCGAAGACGCGATGAAGGGGAAGCTGCGCGATTTTTTTCCTTAAGTAATTAAGCACGGACGGTCCAGATTGATCCACTTCAATCTAACGGCTGATCTTGGTCTGATTTTAGCCAAACTTTGATGATGATGATCTGGGGTCAGGATCTGCCTTGTGGTAGCTCGGATCCTCCAGATTCGCAACGGATGGTCCAGATCAAGCTAATCTTTGAATGGATGATCTAGAGCCCTCCGAGCTTGATCCAACGGTTGATTTAGCTCTGATTGGGATGAAACCTTCAGATCTTGATCAGGGTGCTTGATCAACCCTATCCCTAGCTTGGATTGCTTCAGATGATCCCGGATGGCTCGGATCTAGCCGCTTTTGAATCGGACGGCCCAGATTTAATCATAATCTTGATAATTCGATCCGGGTCACTTCCGACTCGAGTTTGACCCAATATGCCCTAGATCCTTGAACCTTTGATGCCTACAAAAATAGATCAAGAATTTAGTGGCCAAATAATCCAATTTTATGCAAATTTGCAATTAAGTCCAAAACAAGAGTAAGTTCTAAAACCTAGGGCAATTTCACAATTTTAGCAATAAAAACATAGGTCAAACATGGATTTTAGCAGCTCAAATAATCAATAATATAGTATTTATCAAGTATCATACGACCCAAAGTGTCAACGAGTTCAAACTCTGAATCACCAAAAATCTAAATCAATTCCTATTGCGGCTACAAATCTAAGAAACAAATATCAATCTACCCACTGTCTTAGTATGAAGAAAGCCAAAGAATTCACCTATTAATCTAACAATTATATCCTCCATACCATTCCAATCGATACAACCAGATCAGAGCCTAGCCTTGAAGCTGACGATAGGGATAGAAAACAAGAACAGATCAACAAGGGAACTCACGGTACACAACAGTGCTCACAAAATCAGAGCTAGAGGCATCTAACCTAAATCCATTCAACCAAACAGTGTTCTGTTGGTTGGTTTCTCCGATCAGAAATCACAAGATAAATTTGATCTAACTCTACTCTTAATCTCAATGAAATGAAATCCAAACATCTAAATCCCTTACCTGAATGGTGGCCAGCGATTCTTTCTATCCCAGCTTCGAAATTCGCCACCAAGGTGGAGAATAACAACCAATTCCAGGCTCAGATCCACCCACGCCAACCAATTGAACCCCATTCCCAAGTCTCCATGAGAAGCTATGATTAGGAGATCGATCGAGGTTTTTCGATGAGAAAATTGCATCACACAACAACTTCAACATGAAACCAAATCCTTACCTAATTGATCGCCCACGCATGAAGGTTTTTCCCCCTTCCGATTATGGTGGATGTGGCAGTGGATCAGAGCTTGATGGATTTGATACATGATGATCCCAGTGGCATGGTGGCGATGCTCCTTAAGGCAGAAGGATGAATAGCTCCAAGATCCGAATGTGATCAGGTGAGAAGAAGAGGGCATTGGGATTGACGACTCAACCCCCCTTAACCGGAGACGAGACGACGGTGCACAAGTGCGCGATGACGCAGATCGAAGGCAGGCGACGTCGATCGAGTGAAGCTTGGGTGGAGTAGAGGAGAAGAGGGAGTGGGGGAAGGCGTGGCATCGTGTAGGGGAAGAAGGGGTGGCCGGGTGGAGGATGCGAAGAAAAGAGCACTTAAGGAAGGTTGTTTTGTGAAAACCCCCTTCCTTATTTGCTTATCACACCTGTTTAGGTTTTAAGCAAAATAGTCCTCCAACTCCTAGCCATCTCACCTTCCACCCTAATTTCCAAGATTTTAAGCATCTTGACCCCTCTAAATTAGGGCTTTAAGCCATCAACCCCCCTCCAACTTAAGGTATTAACCAATTAAGTTCTCCTTAGTTTGGTTCTTAACTAAGTTAACCCTTAACTTCAGTTTGGAGCCTCGAAAAACTAAATCTTCTCCGGAAAAAATCCCGAATAATTTTCTGGGCTGAGTCTGAAGTATCGTATTTAACATTTTGAGTTGGTACTAAATTTCAGTATGCTTATGGAAACTTTAGGTTTGAGGTTTCTTTGCTTCTAGACATGTTTTGGCTTTGGTTATTTGATGTTTTGTGCTATGGAGTATGGAAACTATACTTTTCTTGACCTCACTTCTTTTTACTAGCTACCTCCAATTCAAAAAAAAAAAAATACTCATTGCATATTAGTATTCGTGAATTGATATTGTAGTACCCTCATGTTTATGTGTTTATTCATCCCCAAGTAATTTCAATACCCCTTGTTTACTTGATCCTTGTTCAATGAGAATCTACTGTCTTTTTACTTCAAATTGTTTTTCTCTCTTTGCTCCATGATCAAAGCAATTTAGTTGCACATAGAATTCGGGATTGATCTAAAATTGATATTTTATGCAGTGTTGAAAATGTTTTTCTTTATTGCAATAGATGTTGATAGTATTATAGTGCTCAGTGTAAGTATCTCGGAATAATTTTGATGTGGTTAACTGAGTAAAATTAGGTCCTATTGGGTTTTGATGCCTTATGCCTAAGTGTGCAGGAACTTAGGAATATATGAAGTTGAGCGAAAGACGCAGCGAACAAGAAGGAGTGCATGGGAAGAGAGTCAGTGGGCTCGATGCATCCAAAGGACGAAAGCCATGGAGAGTACACACGTGGAGCAAGAATGATATGCGCTCAATGTCCGAGGGACGCGTAATCGAGGAGGAAGACTACTTGAGGAAAAGGTCAAAAATTGGACTCGGGTGATCTTTGTTAGATGTGTATACTAAAAGACTTGTTCTTTTTATATATGAGATCATCTACATTTTGAAAAGAGAATCACAACAACACAGATGTGTATTTATATTAGTATATGCATAAAAATCCTTTACTTTACATTGTAAATAACATAGTGTGTGGTGACACACAGAAGATCATGTTATCAGTCCCTTGCATAGTATAAGCAGAGGCCCACAGCCGAGATGAATTTGGATAAACCATCGGGATGGTTGTAGTGTAATTAGATGTAGTTTGTCTTGACCATAGAATTACAAGTGTGCTTTGTGTGCATTGAACAGGACCGAAATCAGAGGTCATCCAATTTGTGTTGACTTGATAATTGGATTAGACCTCGGATTATTATGGAGTATAATCCCTAAATCCCGATATAATAACAGACACGTATAGTTAATATTTATTTCCTTGATTTACCAATGGGCGAGATTTATTCTACTAAATCGATAGGCCCGGTAAGTTAGGAAATAATATTAATTATATGGTGTGCCGTTGATTATTGACGGAATCTGTGTCCTAGTGAGTCGGGATGATGATACCTCCTTGATGAGCTCATAAGGTTCATCATGTTAAACCATGCAGGTGGATTTGATTCAACATGATGATAAGGTTGAGTTGTACTAGTCAAGGAGCCAAAAGTTGATTAATTAAAATTGTTAGTAATTTAAATTAATCGACGGACATTCGATATCTTAAACACGGAGGGATGGATGTGCTTATAATAGGTGGAGCTCATATGAAAATATGAGGGTTGGTGAGGAAGTTCAATGGAGATCCTTTAGTGGAATGAATCTTCATTAATGGATTGGTTTCAGATCCATTAGTGGGCCAAGACCCAACTTCTCCTCTTGGTCCCTACCTTAGCCCTATATATACCCCATGGGATCATGAAAACAAGGCTAATTGATCAAGGCTCGGCCTTTCTCTCCTCTCCCTCACCTTCTCTCTCCTAGGGCACCCAGCGACAAGGTGGGAAACTTCCGTGAGGCCGGTGGGAAACTTCCATGAGGCCGGGCCGGTCACCCGAGGTTGGTTGGAAAAACCTCGTTAATCATTTTTTTTCCTAGGGCACCCAGCGACAAGGTGGAAGAAGAAATTTTCTTTCTTCTTTCCATCACCTTCACTTCTCTTGATTCTTGGTGCAAGGAAGAGCTTCTCTTCTGGTTGCAACAGGCAGAAGCTTGAGAAGATAGAGAAGAGGCAACCAGTGACTTGGAGGGTGGCGTTGGTGGCGCCGGCGGTGAGGTTTAGAGGGGCGGCGGCAGCGGGCTTGTATAGGAAGAAGAAGAGTTTCTTCCTCTCTTCTTCTTTAGTTTCTTCATCATCTTCTCCTTCATTACCTCAGTCCCTTGGTCGCCGGAGTTCAGTAGTGGCTGGAGGAGCTCGACGGCGGTTGGTGGAGAGGAAAAGGGTGCCGGCCGAAACCCTAGAAGTAGGGTTTGTTCTTGGCGCAATTGAAGAAGAGGGAAGGAGATCAATTGGTGACCCTTGGTGATCCCGGTTCTCGGTAGCTCGTCACCCACACGACGTCCGGGAGGGGAGGGACATAAGGTAGAAGGCTACCTTATGTCCAAGGCTCGATCTTTGAGATTGACCAAGTTGTAATTTGAACCGTTCGATACGATGACGAGATGGTCGTCGAGAGATGAGTCTCTATTCGGATTAATTTTTAATCTGTAGACATGGAGAGGTCTCTCAAGGACGATCAAGTATTCGCTTAGGAAACCCGCCAAACCATACCCATCAATCTCAACTTTGGATAATCAAAAATCACCTAGAAGCGGAGAAGACTGATCAACCAGAAGTTGAGCAGAACCAGGGCGATCGAAAGCTGTTCGGGGTGCCCGAGTCAGTCCGGGGTGCTCGGATCCCAGGGTGCTCGGTTCTTGTGCTCTAATGATTCTTTTCTAACTTTTTAAAATGAGATGCTTAAGATGTAGTGGCAATCTGTTTCTCTAATGAAAACAATATATTATAAATATTCATTAACTTAAATAATTAAGTTGTATGCCATTGGTACATAGATAAATTTTTAATGTTGAAGTGATTTCTATTGTTCTCTTTGTAATTTATTTTATTTTTCATTTATTTGATTATACATGGGTGATCAAAATGGAAAACGTAACGATTTCATTAAGTTGCATCGTATACATCAACTTGCAGCAGCACAAATTGTTTGTTAGGTGGTAGCTTGGTATGTAAAAAATAGGCATGAACAAAATAGTAATGTTCGTGTTGTACAATTAGAAGGGGAACATGTACAAAATGAATTAATGACTAAAGTTCTAACTAATGGTCAATGTTATAGTATAATTAGAATGGGTCCTTCTGCATTTATGGAATTGTGTAACCTTTTAGTTAAAGAAGGTGGTTTATGACCTACAACAGGGATCACTGTAGAAGAACAAGTAGCAAAATCACTTTACTTGCTAGGTCATAATGTTACAAATCGTGGACTTGACTTCTTTTTCTATCGATTGGGAAAAACAGTGAGTCGTCATTTTCATAATTTTTTAAGAGTTATAATGGAGTTGGAGGATAAATTTCTCAAACAATTGGATGGGTCACAAGTTTCTTCAGAAATCTTCATTAGCAATCAATTTTGTCCATTTTTTAAGGTGAAAATAGTATTCTTATCTTTTGATTACTATCGATTCATAATTATTAATAATTTAGACATGATATATCGGGATTGTGTTGGAGCAATAGATGGAACACATATTCGAGTTAAAGTTTCTCCCATTGAGACCCCAAAGTTTTGTGGTAGAAAGGATTTTCCAACACAAAATATTTTAGTAGCATGCACCTTGATCTGAAATTCACTTATGTTTTAGTCGGGTGGGAAGAAACAACATCCAACTCAAGAATAATAAAAAATGCATTAACCAGACAAGTTTGCCTTAAAATTCAAGAAGGTAAATTAAATAACATATATTGTATTAGGCTTTTCTTGCTTTTATAATTTAATAACATATTTTTTTAGGAAAATACTATCTTGTTGATGCTGGATTCATGTTGAAAAGTGATCTTATTACACCATATCGAGGAGAACGATATCATTTGAAAGAATATAGTCACAACCCACCACGAAATGCTCAAGAGTTATTTAATCTTTGAGATTCTTCTTTGCGCAATGTAATTGAAAGAACTTTTGGAGTCGTTAAAAAGAGATTTACTATTATAAGAAGTTTAACTGCCATATTATGGAATTGAAACTTGAAAAAATTATTCTTTGTTGTTGTATTTTACATAGTTACTTGATTAATACTGATCCAGATGAGGGATTGCTTGTCGAGGTTGATGTTGAACTTAATAATAATAGTGAACATCAAGAAGAAAGTCATAGTAATAGAGATGTCAATCAAGATGCAAGAAGGGAAGAAATGCTTAGGGATTCCATAGCTACGACTATGTGGTTGATTATATGTGATATTTATGTTTATTTGATTATTTTGGTGGCATTAGACAAATTCTCTTGTAATTGGATGATTATGAATGTTAATATTTTATTCTGTTACTTGAATTTTATGTCATATGATTATTAATGTGATTATGTATTTGATTGCTACTATATTTTTATTTTTAAGGAAGCCAAAAAATCAAAACTTGCAAAATGCTAGTGCAAGCAAGATGAATAATTAATGTATCTGGACTAAAGTAATGGATGATGCTCTTATTGATGCATATTTGAATCAACATAATATAGGTAATAGGGTTGGTGGAACCTTTACTACATATACATTTGAAAATATTGTGAATGAATTGAAAGCAAAATTTCCCGACAAACTTATCGATAAGGATAGGATTCAAAATCGCATGAACCATATTAAAACATATTAAAAGATGTTGGTTTTCATGTTATGATATATTCAAGAATGGTATGAGTGATTTTGAATGGGATCTCATCATGAAATTCTTCATTGCTGAATCTGAAGTTTGACAACAACTAATTGAGGTGTGTTTCATAATATGCATTTGAAAACTATAATTGAATTGTGATGTTATTGATGAACGAATGTTTAATACATTTATATTATAACTTATAGATCAAACCAGTAGCTGCCGAATAGAAGAATAAACCTATTCGAAATTATGAGAAGTTGGTTCAATTATATGGGAAAGATAGGGCTACGGGACAACATGCTGAAACTGCATCAGAAATGCGCAAGAGAAGAGCGAGTATGGAAATGGAGAATAATGCTGGTGGACATAATTTTGAAACCATTGATGAAGTTGAATTTATGATATCTTAACAAGAAATCCATTTGGACAATTCAAATGCAGTTAATGAGGATGCCTAAATTCCAATTGCTAGATCTGAACCAAATAAATCTCAAACTACCTCTTTTGTTGGAGCACCATCAAAGAACAAGAGTACAAAGAAAAGTAAAGTTGTTGATGATGGTATAATCAATGCAATTGACAACGTAGCTTAAGCTATTATGAGTTCAACGCATGAAATGGTTAAGTTAAATGAACTTCCTATTCTTGAGCATGAAGTGTGAAGTTTATTGACTCAATTTGGTGTTGAGCAACGTATAATTTCTACATGCTATTTATATCTTATACAATGCCCGAAGATGCTGAGAGCTTTACTTGGATGCCCATTTGAACATCGCAAAAATTTATTATTCCAAATGTTGGATGCAGAGAATCAATGTCATGATTATTTTGTTGCTTGGTATGCATTTAGATTATATATTTGGATGCTATGTATTATGCATTTTGTTGCTATGTACTTGGATAATCACGGATATTTGTTAGACTATTTTTATTTAATGTAAGACTTGTTAATTGATGATTAAATATATTTTGTGCTTATTATGATGGAATGATTTTTATAAAAATAAGATAGTAGATATTTCTTTAGAGTTGACATGATATTATTTAGGTATATAGAGATTTTAAATGCTTTAAATACTATTATGGTGAAAGATTTTAAATACTATTTTGAAAAGTAAGGATAATTTTATTTGTTTAATCCTTATTATCCTCTCTTTCCTCCCAAACAAGGTAACATATGTTACGTTAATGAACCTTCCCTTCCGAACAAGGAAAAGTTAAATACGTTACTTCCATTCCCTTTCCCTTCCAGCCCTCTATTCTCCTTCCATTAATAAACCTTCCTTCACCTCATCCAAACAGAGGGTAAATGAGAGACTTGCGACAATAAAACTCGTCGCTGCATATCACCGGGAGAATCAAATCAGTTGTTGAGGAATTGTAGAAGGGTAGGTGACATCCAAGGCCCAATGAGAGTATCCATAATGTCATACTCCAAGACCAACGGAGTCACTGATCAAATATAAAATCAGACAATATCTCCCCTGTCCGGCGGACAATTTACACATACATACAACACATGCAGTTTATAAATTGGTCTCAAACCTTAAAACAGATATATAACATAACGAAAAATAAAGCATTACAGTAATAAAACTGTAAATCTCACCTGAGTTGCCCTCCAGGCAGACGCGCAGCAAAATGACAACTCAAAGTCCAACAGAGGACTCAAAAATATAATACCGCATGAATGAATCAAAATACAAGTCCACTGTATCGAAATGAATACAAACCAATGAAAATGCTATGAAGAAAATAAGAATGCACGGAAGCACCCAACAACTGGAGTCGTGGGAACCCGGGACCGGCAACTGGGCTCCTCCAACGAGCTACCAACCTGAAAACAAAAGTATTGTGACGGGTGGTGAATCTAATTGGACTCTGAGGGTATATAGAAAGACATGTATGACAGAAAAGTAGCTAAATAAGCTGTACAGAAACAGCTGGATACAGTCTAAGCAGTAGTATCAGAAATATACATAATTGAAATAACAATACATACCAGAAATCAACCTATCCTGATTATAAAAGGCTCATATCATACGAGCAAGTGTAGGGCATCAAACCACACAAATGATATATCTTGTATGTGCATGTCAAACAAGTGTAGCAAATAAATGCAACAATCACAATCAAATGCGTAATGCATCATATGCACATGATGCAATGACATGATCACCCCTAACACCAGTCAAGCCATCGAGACATGCGATAATATGTCGACCGAGTGGGTAGGGCTGTGACACAATACGCACTCTGCCATCACTGCTATTGAGTGACCGAGTAGATAGGATGCTGGCGGGGGACCACCCCCTACCTCATGTATATATGAGGGAGCATCGCTCTCATCTCCTTTGGTTTATAGAAAGAGAAAGGATCTCTGTCTGCTACCACGCTCTGGAACCACTACCCATGAGCGGCCGAGCAAAGCAGTACAGAGCAAATGCACATACCCAACAGTATCCACTAACCCATGAGTGACCGTGTGTGCATATCATGTACCGAAAGACGATAGGCTCAACCATAAGGGAGTCGTTGATCGCCGGCATGCAACAGTGCAGGGATGGTGCATGACTCTAAACACATGCAACCCCTCCCGATCATCATACATAACTCAACCTAACAAGCACAGGTCGATCACAGGTATAATAACCTAACCATCATACATCTAGATACACATGCAAGTAATAACAGAAATCAAACCATGTAGATATATGATGACATGTCTCTATATTTACACACATATGCATACATGATTATTATACAAAATCAGATATCAATAAACGAGACGGTATAGAAAGGAATAGATCATTTCAAAGATCAAACAAAATATCAAGCAGGATAACAAACGGTAGTAGATTTAAGATAAATAACAACCTACAACATAAAAACAAATAATCGTGCATAAAGATAAAGTGGTACTACATATACAAGCAAGAAGTATCCGCCTTCGATATAGTTGTGTCAAAATAAATCCCGCGTCAAGAAGCTCATCCCGAATCAAGGCCCAGTATTAACATATATACAATTTAGCTAACTATATATACAATCAATTAGCTAAATCAAGTCCTAAAACCAATTAAAATGACCCCTAACCACTTTGGTCATTAATTAATCCTAATTAATATTTACTTCGATTAGTCTCCAGTGTAACCTATCATGTAACCCTAAACAAATCAACAACGCATAATCAATTTTTCAAGAATCACAATTGATTTCATAACCCAATAATTACAAAGGCTTCTACATGCTAGCTACCAATTCTTACTCATTAGAAAATACCATGTGCAGCAGATCAAGAACAACCTAAACTCACTACCATTCTGCCCAACACAACAAGATCAATAGGATACCAACATTAACCTAAGACAAAACAAAATCTTCCATCAAGCCTTGCAATTCGATTATGCTATCATGTTCTCAACCTCAACAAAGATAAATAACCTAAGCATTAGGAGATCAACACCACGCTGTTGATCAACAACCTCCTATTACAACTCACAGCAACATCCCACAAAAATTAAAAGAACAAGACCCAAAACCACATACGAATTCCAAAATTCGATTCCAAAACATAGAACTGTGGCGATAATGAAAATCAAATCTGTGCAAGCTCTATCGATCTACACATTGTCTATAGGAAATGCATAATACAACCAGCCCAACAGTCCAGATTCATACCTATGAAGGTCCCATGCGATGCTTCTTCTCGGATCTGGCACTCACTGCCGCAAGGAATACCATGAATCAACCGACCTCGTATGCATATCCACCTTTGAAGCTCAGAGGTGAACTTCCTCGCTGAAATCTAGAGGACATCCGTGAGCAAGGGGAAAGGATTGAAATCGTCGGCTGAGCCTCAGATTGCGTGCGAGGAAGGCATCATCGAGGAACTGGGTTGGTTAGCGGCCGACAATGACTTGTGCTGTTCGATTGATGGGCGGTCGGCGTTGAAGCGAGGTCGCGTGATGGAGGGCCAGAGCGACGCTGAGCGACAAACAGAGGGATAAGAATCAACATCAAGGTGGGGGAGGGCGATCAACTCTGGGAGAGGCAAATCGACGGAGATGGGAAATCGCGTGAGAGGAGGGGGAGCAAAAGGGCTCGACTCTTCTGGGCTGCGGGCAAAAACAGAAAGAAAGAGAGACCGGTTTAAGTGGTGTGTCACTTTACATCTTAGTCCTCCTCCTTTAACTTTTAAATCCACACCCATAGGATTTAAGTATTTCGACCCTTCCTAATTTAGATTTCTTGACACTTAAATCCTAAAAATTTAAGCTTCAAAGTAATTTAATCCTTTAATTTTCAATTTAGGTCTCAAAAACCCTAATTCTGTTACGATTTTTTAAAAATATTTTCGGAGTCGTATCTGAAACGTCGTATTTAACCCATAGTAAGCCTAGGAGCATCATCAGTTGATGTACGCAGTACGCACAGCCAACTCTACCTCGGCCCGAGGCCCAAACATCCTTTCGTCCATTTTATTTTCATTAAAGAAGAAAAATCGATCCATGCGGTTCCAGAATGTACTATTGCAGCAGGCGCAAAACAGCTCAGCACAACTGCCACTAGCATTTTATTTCCAGCATCTATCTAATCGTCCTTCCTTCCCTTCCATCCTACCGCATGTTTGTTTTGACTAGTAGCTGGATTTGGATTTTGCCTGCCCTCTTCTCCACTCCACGCCACCTCCCTCCTTCATTCTTCTTGCTTGCTTCATAGATGTGCCATTGCTCCTAGTATCGCCGGGTTCCAGAATACCAAAATCTAAAAGTTCTGCTACCGACTAGAGATTGCAATTTGCAAGAGAGTTGGATTCTGATCACCAAAATCGGCATTCATATCATCATGAACTAGGTTTCCTCGTTTTTTCTCTGCTTCCTGCTTGGCGCATTTCATCGATCAGATTAGGAGGCTTCACCATGTAGTTTGCGCTTTTGCTCGGCTGTCCATGTCACTTGCTTGCTGCCTTCCTGTCATCGAGTGCGTCTACTGCCTCGCCTGCGCTCGCTGGGCCTGGAAGCGCCTCCTCCACAGCGCCGGCCACGACAGTGAGACCTGGGGCCTGGCGTCGCCTGTAGAGTTTGAGCCCGTGCCTCGGCTCTGCCGCTACATTCTCGCAGTCTATGAGGACGATCTCGACCATCCTCAATGGGCACCGCCGGGAGGCTACGGCATCGATACCCACTGGGTCGTCCTCCGCAAGACCTACCAGAACACCCATGGCCGCGCACCGCCGTATCTGATCTATGTCGATCATAGAAATTCTGACATCGTCTTGGCAATACGAGGCTTCAATTTTGCTCAAGAGGGCGATTACACCGTTCTGTTAGATAATAGTCTCGGAAAGAGGAAATTTTCTGGTGGTTACGTTCACAATGGTCTTCTGCAAGCTGCTATTTGGGTCTTTGATGAGGAGTGCAAAGTTTTGAAGGACTTGTTGGAGATGAATCCAGAGTACACTCTTACATTTGCCGGCCATTCTCTGGGATCTGGTGTTGCTGCGCTGCTAGCAATGGTGGCTGTTCATAATCTTGACAAATTGGGGAATGTCGAGAGGAATAGGATTAGGTGTTTTGCTATTGCCCCTGCAAGATGCGTCTCACTTAATTTGGCTGTTAGATATGCAGATGTTATCAATTCAGTTGTTCTCCAGGCAAGATTCCTAGACTTCTCCTTTTTTATTATACTTTTTTGTTGCACAGAAGAGTTTATTCAATAGAGAATGTTCTCCAAGAAAAAGGTGAGATCTAAATGGGTTACATAGTCATTCTATGATACATGGATCAACTTTCTTATGCACAAATTAGGACTTTAAATTTTCTCGAGATCATTGAAAGTAGATTATAAAGAACCTCAAACATTTATGCAAAGTGTTGCACTTGCATATAAATGGATACCAAGTGAAATTGCTATTGAATAAATCCAATTACCAAGTTATAATGCAATCGACAACCCATTACCATCATCTAGAGCTTTTTGATGGGCTGACGGTCTTCATTCATGTTGTTCCATAAATTAGCTAAATTGGCAGTCATACTTAAGAGCCACTTCTTTCCATTCATACGAGAAGCACATTAGATAAATTGAAACGAAATGGTCTAATGAATAAGAACTTTACAACAATTCATTGAGTAGGATGTACAAACTGAGACCTCATTTTGTGTAGAATCTAGATCTTGCCCAATATTGACTTTGCTCAATACTGTGCAAATTTTGGCTGTTATTGTTATTCTGTCTTTAGCTATCGTTTTCCAAATTTTAGCTCTGATTTGCATATGTTTATCAACAATTGCTCAGGATGATTTCTTGCCTCGGACAGCAACACCTCTGGAAGATATATTCAAGTCACTTTTCTGGTAAATTGAAGACTCAACTCTTAGAGTAAGGACTTCATTCATTCATTCATTCATTTTTTTTTGTAAATTGAGGTCTTCTTTTTTAGAGTCAGCGCTTCTCATTTTGTGGATTTTAAGCAGAACAATGATGAATGCTGCAGTGCATAACAAAAAATGGATAAAAGTTAACCATGTATAATCTTAGGCATGTACTGAATGTTTTTACTATTTGTATGGCTCCCTTAAATTAAGACGGTGTTATCTCTGAATATCCTAAAGAGTAGTAGCCACAAAGGAAAATAAATGCATTTAGTGGTCTACTATGATTTCGTAATGCCTATAGCTAGATGATCTACTATGATTTCATAATGCATATTGGTAAATGATTTACTATGATTTTGTAATCCATTTAGGAAAGAGACTGTTTTTCATTTTATGGAAGTCTTTCATTTGGCATGTTTGCTTTTAGTTCAGACATATCATTTTTATGCTTCTCTTCACCCAATTTTAAGGGGAGCTTGTGACCAAAGATGGAGATAAATGGGTAAATATGTGGACGCACTTCTTAAATGTTGTGTAGCCTGTAGGAAACTTAGAGACCCAATCTGAAATTCTATATGGCTATTTTTTATTAAAAAAAGGAAAACCCTGATTCAAAATTTTGGAAGTTCTGGTGTCTTGGGGGTTATATTCCTGAGTTTTGATGTTAAAATATGCATATGCCTATACATTTGAAGAAGATAAACTATATACATGGAACCTTACACACATCCTTGCTGCTTAAGCATGAATGCACGATGTAAGTAGCTTGTTGGAACTCCAAATTTCATGAACTGTTGACAAGACATCGGGGGATACATAGGATCTTATAAGAACCAATCAAGGACCTGAAATTTCTTATATTCACCGGAAAGAATGGTCTTTCAACCATTTCTTTATATGCACCTACAGTAGCATTCTAATACCCTTAGTTAATTCACTTGTTTTTTCTTGTGCCAATTTCTCTCTTTTTTCACTGCATAAGTCATGTTTTTGTTGTATTTTGCAAATCAAGTTGGCCATGTTAAATGCCAAAACCATTATCACCTTAGTTTCTTTTTTGCAGTTAATATCAATTTTCCCTTGCTAATACATTCCAATAGGGGATGATCCCATTTATTCAACTATTTATTTCCATCAGAATGCTATGCTAAGCAACAGGAAGGACTGGAATAAAAAGGGGAAGTGCAGAAATTTCACATCAATTCTTGTTTCTTTATCTGTCAACTGACCAACTTTCTTCCAACTTCTTCCTTTATGTTATGAATAAAAATCAGAAAAACCGCCTAGACATGCTAGTGCAGCTTACTGTCTTGCAAATACATCAATTAAGAAGTCTTTTCTTATTTGATAGGACTGGTGTGATTTTCTTTGCACAGTTTACCATGCTTGTTATGTCTAAGATGCATGGCCGATACATGCATACCAGAGGATGCTATGCTAAGAGACCCCCGGAGACTATATGCACCAGGAAGGCTCTATCATATTATTGAGAGGAAGCCATTCAGGTATACATCCTTGTCCATTATGACATGTGCAAAATCCAGAGAAATATGGCATTCACATTTTTTTAATTTTGAAACTTGTAAAATGATAGATTTATTGGGTTGTATTAATTTTAGTCGGGTTAGCATCTTCAATATTCGAGGAAAATAGGAAATTGAGGTACTTCACCGTTAAAGGACTTTAGGGAAAAACTTATAAAAGCATTGGCTTTTATAGGACAGCTTGTTATCTTGAACAACTAATTGCACAATAGTTAACTTTAAAGGAAAAAAAATGATTAACCAGGTTGGGCAACGTTGAACCTGGGACGATAGTTAACTTTAAAGGAAGATAGTACGGTAGGAAACTCTTGGGTATGATTAATTACTCCCTTAGGCTTTCTCATGTACTAATCTATACATCTTCATGGTCTTAAAGACATGTTTCCTTGGCATGAATAGCTATGAATTTCATAGAAAAGAAAATTTTGATTTCCAAGATAGATACTTGGCATTTAACTTGCTAGCTTACTAAATTTTTGAATAAAAAAATTCAAAATGCAATTTACTAAATGGATATTTTCACAGTTATTTTTGTTATTATCGTGGAAATTTGACTCCACATTTGTCACTGTTTAAAATTTAGAGTTGTGACGATTTTGGATATTGATCGAAACAATACTAGTTTGGACATCATCTTTGTCCCCTAGAAAGGCTAACATGCTTTATAATTTATTGGAAGGAGCAATCAAAAGGAAAGGATATGAAGTCAAAGCATCTAAGGAGGAAGGAGGGACAAAGTATATGTTTTTCTTTGTGGCCTTTGTCGACGACATCTTAGCGTCTTAGACTTGGTCATCATTTGGCTTCCTTTGTTGACACCAGAAAGTGTAGGAGAAATTGGATTCTCGAACTTCCCTATGTCATTTGTTGCTTCCTCATTCATGCCAAAACCTAGCTTCTACAGTTCTACCTTGGGTTTTCCTTTGTGGCAAAACCAAAACCTGAACCCTAGACTCTAGTGCTTATGTCACTCCAAGTGGGAGGCCCTTACCTATAGCCATGATCTATCAGAATATTATCTGATCCAACCACTTTTCTATTTTGTTTCCCATTTAATGCTTATTCTACTTCTAAATTTTGAATTCTGTGATAAAATATAAATTTCTATACTCCTCTTGCCTACTTAAATTATCTAAAATTATCTAAGCTAAGTCGGTCACTTAAACCTTTATTAAAAAATTAATGAAAATACCACTGCCATCGTTTTTTATTTCTTTATCATTCACAAGTACCTTACTAAATTCATCTTTAATACATTTTATTTGGGTTAGATTTCTTGTCTTTCTCTCTCATGCTTTAGCTATTCTATAATTGTCGCTTTTTCCTTCTTGTATCCGGTTGTCGATGTAAGCGTTCCAAATTTTATTCTTGGCTTTACTCAGCTCTTTCTTCTTGACTATTTTATATTAAAGTTTTTCTACGTTCTTACAAGTGTACAATAACTATTCATTTTTCGATCACTCTTTTGTGCTTTCACGTTCATTCACTAAGATTTTATGTTGCTTTGACTCATCGAGTACGCACTTGGCCATCATTTTCAAATTTAATGCTATTTTATTCCATATCACTTTCGAGTCATGTATTTCTCTTAATATTGTGCTCCTACCCTATTCTTCGAGATACTTTGTTTCCCTTTCTTTGTTATCACTTGATTCTAGGAGATGTACATGTTTTCCTAATACTATACTTGAGGTGCATATGCAACACTACTAATCTATGTTGGATAGTTAAATTTTCTTTAGGGAGGGTCTTGCAATCTTTACAAATCTTCTTGACCATAAGTAAATCAATTTGTGATTTATTGCTTCCACTTTTGATCTTAATCAAGTGTTCTTTTCTTTTGTTGAAAAATATATTAGCTATTATAAATTCACATGCTATTATAAAATCTAATATAATTTTTTCTTATTCATTTCTTGTTTCAAAATCATAACCCTTATGCACTCTATCATAATTTTCATTTCTTACTCTATATGCTCATTTAGATCTCCTATTAAAATCATCTGTAAATTTTTTTTTGTAATTTCTCATTTAGTTTTTTCCAAAATATATATTTAGCGTCTTCGTTTAATCCTACTTGAGGTCTTGAGTTATATATATGCTAATTACATACAATTTCTTTCGCCGCTATTATCTTGAGAGTTATAATCCTATTTCTTCCTAATTATTTCTACTACTTCATCCTTTAACAAACTATCTATAACAATACAACTTCGTTTCTTGTTTTACTCCTTGTGTACCATAACTTAAAACTTGAGTTCTCTACCATCTTTATCTTCTCTCCTACCTATTTTGTCTCGTTTAAATACAAAATATTAATTCTTCTTCTTCTTGTTATCATATCTACTACCTTCACTGCGTTATTGATGAACGCCCGATGTTCCAAATCTAAGATAATCGATATTCTTATAATGTTTGTTCTTATTCAACTTATGGTGTGAGAACACTTGCATATTTAACATTACACCTAAGTTCTCATGAGATGTCATGGTCCTTGTCGAAGTGTGACAGTCGAAACCTGCAATATGTTCCTTTCAAGGAACAATTTAGTATTAACACAATAGTTTGATCGATTTATTCATAGAACACTCGCCTTTGTTTGACATTGACTAACAACTTAATGCATTCCTCAACCTTTTTCATCCGGACTGACATTGGCAATTTTAAACTAGGTACAATAAGATAATAAAAAATGATTTTTTTGCTAGCATACTATGGAATCTAAGGTTTGTGACAAAAACTAACCAAACATAAAAAAATAACTAAAACAATTACATGTGATATTAATATGATTTCTACTTTGAAAACCATGACGTGTGAATCTCAATCGGTCTTGAGGATAAGTTGCACTTGTGCTTGATCTTGTAGGAGATTGGATTGGATCCCTACCCACCTCTAAAGAATATATATCGTATGATAGGATAGAGAACACCAAGAGGAGGTTGGTTGAATAGGATACTGAGCAAGATTATAGGAGGAGAGAGAGTAAATCATTCACTTTAAAAGCGACTAAAATCAGACTAGGGATAGGGTGGGACTTGAGAGCAGATCTAGTGTTTACAGCACTATGGGATCTTGATGGATAAAAAAAAGCTAGATCATGGCTATAGATAAGGGACCCAGTGAGGGAAGTGGTAGATGTTTTGGAAGGAATTACCAAGCTTGCTTGCCCAGAAATAAGCAAGGTCCTAATTTGCTTAAAATAAATAAATATAAAATTTTACCAACCTAAACCTAATTATAAAAGGAAATCTTATTCCGAATTTAAATTTTGCATGAACCTAGTTTCATGCCATGAGGGTTGTTGTTTATTGGATGGGGCTAAGTGTTAGATGAGTGAAGCATTAGCTTGAGTTCAAAATTTTAAATCAGTTCATTTGTGCTTCTAGCATCCCTCTTCATGTTTTTCATCATATCGGCACTAACACTTTCCACATGGATTTTCATTATATCTTCCATATCTCAGTTAAGCGATAATGATTCATTTGGTAGCAATGGTTTTTTCAATGACTAGACACTTGCACTTTACTTCTCTAAAGACATATTTTAGGAAAATTTTACAATGAACTCACTGAAATGTAAAAAATTTAGTCAATTTAATTATACGTGACACCACTATTGAAACTTAAATCTCTAACTACTAGAAGCAGAACCTTCTTGTCTCTGTTACTCTTATATAATTAGCTGGTTGAGTTGATCACCCTTCATTTATGTTACTGTACACATCATATCTGATTTTTATCATGATGGAGTTGGACCAGGGGCTCATATAATCATTTTGATAACATTATTCTTGATTTCACATTGCTTTTGCATGCATATCGGTGAATGACTTTACTTCAATAAAGATAAAAAGAAAAATTATCTTCAGGCGGGATGTTGTTTCTGCCTCTGAAAGCTAATGACTCTTGTTATCTTAGTTAGTGTTTGACAGATCTCACTATTGGATACTACTGAATTATTTTGCCGGTTGCAGGTGTGGAAGATTTCCACCTGTTGTTAGAACAGCTGTGCCGGTAGATGGACGATTTGAACATATTGTTCTTTCGTGCAATGCTACATCAGATCATGCCATTATTTGGATAGAAAGAGAATCCCAACATGCCCTGGATGTGAGTCTTTATATTACTTTGCCTCCTATAGTATTTGGTTTTCTGAATGTTTGTTACAAAGCACTTTATCAATAATTTTTTCATCTTTTGTTACATCCTATTTAGCTCCACCGGTTAATGAAGAAATTCTATATGATTAAATAAGTTAGCTACTATTAGTTGAGCTCAAGTATTTTTGGCCAATATGTAAGCTTAACAAGTCAATTGATTAGTTCTTTTATCTAAGTGCATCATGACAATTAATATTAGAGAAACCTAGGCCCAATTTTAAACGTAGTCAAGTGTTGAAAATGTTGATTATGTGACAGTGTAGCCACCATGAGGCCTCTCATGCTACCAATTAGGGATGATTTAGTTGCATGAATTGGATTTTAGCCCTCAGGAATGCAAAACTTTCTAATTGGCACCACAATCTAATCTTGCATAGGCATGGACTGATAAAGGAGCTTTATAAGCTTTTAGATGTTGTCATTAACTTGAGCTTAAGTAGTTTAGACTAGTAAGTTATACCAGATACTCATCTGAGTTGTACACTCATTTGAGTCATGACATCTTTAAATAAATAAATTAGGTTCCCAACCTGAGTATCACAAATATCTATTTGCTTTGTATGATGTCTTATCTAAATGGATTAGGATAGGAAAGATTAGCATTCTCTTACAGTGCTATCAATTTATTTTTTTTAATGTGTGAAATAGTTAGCAATATGTGGAAATCTATCTCTTTGTTAGGGAAAGTCATACGAAATTTCTAAAAGTCTCACTAGAATGAGTAGTTCCTCTGTCAGTTCAATAGAATAAAATGGACAAAAGCATCACTTAACATGTGAGGGTATAACCCCCACTCCTAATTATGTGTGGATGTGTTTCAATATACCCATAACATGCTAATGGAGCAATATCCTTATGGAACATAGTGTCAAAGCTCATATAATTGGCTAAAAGGTTTTGTTGTTATCACATTCACTATTTCACTATTAGTTATTACCTTGTTATTTTGCTTTGAATGTTCTCATTATGGCTTATATTAACTTGAGGGACTAACCTGAGATTTTTATCTTTTTTAAGAGTTTGACAATAGTTGGTAAAATCTGATACTAATATGGATCGCCTGAGTTGGATTGCATGGGTATTGACAGTGGCCCAATTTGATATTTTATGAGAAACATATCATAAACATTAAATTGAACTTTTAGAAAAGCCTAGAAAGTTAAAGAAATAAGTTGAAATTAGTTAAATCATATTATAAAATTAATGGAATCATTAAAATTTGATCAAATTGAGATTAATGGATTAAGTTGAATTAAACCTTGGTCAGATTGGGATCACTATACAAAATTTGACCAATTTCATCCCAATTTGATTCTTAGAGAATTTGCATTGAGTCTCTGTATAATATTTTATCGAGTAAATTATACTTCAAATATGATTTCATATTCGTTATAATCTATTTTTATTATTTATTAATTTTTATGTTAATAGATAACATTATTTGTATGTTTCATTATTAATACAGATAATCTCCTTAAAATTTTATAACATTTGTTGTAAATAAATAATTTTATTATATCTTTTCTCATTTTATATATTCTTTTTACCGATTCTGATTTTGCTGAACCTTTGAATCCATACGTGGACTTTTAACTATTTGATTCCTCCTTTAACAACTATAATTTCACATGTTTGTTGGTTTTCGCCTGAACTTTCTCTAGTTTGGTATCTAACAACTATATTTCCATATTAAATATTCTCTAATATTTTCATGAGCTTTTCATCTGTCCTATGAGCTCCACTTGCCCCTTTATTGATAACCTTTAAGTTGCCTTCAAATGAGCTTCAATCTCTTATTCTGTATAATTCCACTCAACTCAACCTAAACCCTAAAACATGTAAGCCTGACGATTGTTACCTTTCTATGTCGGCTTAATGATCTTCTGACTTACGTTAGGATTTAGTTAACTCCCAAATAAAGAACAATTAATTTGCAGGTTGGTCTTCAATTATCTTCTGTATGCAAGCTAAACATCTTGAGTCGACTCCTTAGTTGACCCAACACATACAATCAACTGGTCTTAACCTCCCAGTTCACCGGATTATTGACTCCAATCCCAAAATATTCATTTCTTGGTTGAGTCCTTTCCTAGGTCAAAATTTACATAAAAATGATACAAGTCACTCATAGACTCTCACAAGTCACTTAGACTTTACGGGTCAAGTCTGCGATGAGGTCTCACCTTTGGGTGTTCCCAAGAGAGTTTGAATCTTCCTTGTCTGCCAAAATGCCTGTCTCTTCCTAATCTTACTTGTTTGCATGGTAAATGTTCAACCTTAATCTACAAGACTTTTTAACTCTTAAGTATCTAATCATTCTTGACCTATTTGGACTTCTCCAACCGCAAAGTATTAGGTTACACTTAACCTACGTAGATTTCTCCTTTGCCAATACTTATTGAACTTTTTCTCCTTTTCCTCTATTAATACCGGGTGAACTTCTCTCATGCCTACTTATTTGTCAATCTTGACCTACTTAAAATTTTCAATCCACTGCACCTAAACACTCGGCAAATTTCATAGCAAGCACAATATTGGCCAAACATAAATGTTTTGTTAAATACATCAAAACACTCAAAATCGATCACTTGGGATATCATTGCACCAACAATCTCCCCAATATCATTTGGTCAAATTGGACACATGGACCATGCTGGGTTAATAATCAGAATTTTTGACTATCCTATGACTAAATTATGAGATTTAATACTTATGTATCTTATAACAATATAATTGTACAGGATTTAACCATCATACGACTGTTCGTTAATAAATTAAAATGGTGCAGAATTTATCATTACTTTGGTTTTTAAACATAGATTGCTTCACAGAGTAAAAACAACTTTGTTCCATTATATCAAAATTAGTCTCCTACAATCGCAAATGTTGATTTTGAGTAATATAAGGAGTATGAGCTTTGACTCTTATGAATAAGAAATTCAGGGAATTGAGGATAATTTCAATGATATACTCAGTAAAAGTGAACATATTGTTTAGCAGCTTATCACCCTGTTTGGAAACCTTTTAAGTAAGGAATTGGAATTCAATTCCGGAATTCCATCCGGAATTGAATTCCAATTCTCATGTTTGGAATGAATTAGTAAACAACAGAATTAAATTGAATTCTCATGTTTGGAATCAATCAGAATTGAAATCAATTGCTATACTTTTACCATTTTATCCTTCAAGCAAAATGAAGGGTACCGATTTGTTTTATTAAGAAGGGTGAATTAGTCATTTACAATTTGGAAGGGAATTAAATCAGACCCAAAGAGGTCTGATTTATTTTTGAGGGTGTGGAATTCAATTCCTTTCCAATTCCTTCCTAAAAATTGCTATCAAAGGAGGGAATTGAATTCTAATTCCCAAAGGAATTCCAATTCCTTCCTTTCCAAACAGGGTGTATGTGAAGGCCAGAAGATCTTATCCAACTATGGTGGAAATCCTAGCAGACTCCAGCCATGAGGCAACAATGAATTTATGAGGTAGAGGAGTGGGCGAGAGGGTGACAATGCAGTTGGATGGTTGTTGAGGTTTCTTAGAGTATAACACCCATCTGTTAGAGAAACTACACAAGCATTTGCCAATTGCGAGGTTTGCCCAAGCTCCATCATGGTAATATAATGTAGTCAATAGCCTATCTGTCAACTACGAGAGGTCTGCCTGATCTCCAATGTGGTGGCATGCCCAGCTTGTTAGGATCTTTTCGTTAAGCTAGAGGGGGGGTGAATAGCTTCTTTTCGATCTTGTCTTCCTACAAATGTTAGTGCGCAAGCGGAATAACAAAAACTAAAACTAACAAACAAGAACGACACACCGATTTACGTGGTTCGGAGATGAAACTCCTACTCCACGGTTGTCCGTAAGGTGGAGGATCCCAATCCTTCGGTGGATGATTCCCCGGAGCACCTCCGGCTAGCTCTTGTCGCTCCTTGTGGGTGGAGAAACCTCGCCACAACACTTCGACAATCCCTGAGCACGTACAGGCTACTAACAGGCTCTTACCAAGCTTGTTTCGCCAAGAAGAAATAGCCATAAACGAGCTCCCTTAAATAGAGCTCGAGGCTGATTTGACCGTTACCAGTCGACTGGTCCTCGTGAATTTGAATGTCATCGCCCGACAATTCAAATTCTGGTCGCAACCAGTCGACTGCACCAGTCGACTGATACTTTATCAGTTGACTGCCAACCCTTTAAGTCTAGGGTTTTCCTTCCCAAGTACATTTCTTTCAGCACTCGAACCCTCACGACTTAATCCCAGGGTTTCCCTACCCGAGTACAATCCCTCATCACTTGAACCCTCACGACTCAATCGACTCTTCATCCAGCAGCCTTGATCTGTTGTCTTCAAGCCCTCTTCGTCTTTGGCTCTCGTCCCTCAGATGCGCACACAAGCCAACGACTTGTCTCCATACCATCCTTCGCGTATGCCTCGAAGTCCGCTTCCTTCGGCTAATCGTTCCTGCTCCAGCAGCCTCGACCTGTTGCCTTCAAGCCCTCTTCAACTTTGGCTCTCGTCCCTCAGATGCGCACACATGCCCTCGGCTTGCCTCCATGCCATCCTTCACGTATGCCTCGAAGTCCGCTTCCCTCGACTCATCGTCCCTGCTTTGTCCACGGTCCCTCGGATGCGCACACAAGCCCTCGGCTTGCCTCCATGCCATCCTTCACCAACCCCGAAGACGTCCAACTGAGTCAATGTGTATCCTGCAAACCTGCACACTCACATACACATATTAGATCATCATGAAACCCTAACTTAATTATATTGACACACACACATCAAAACCATGATCTCCCCGATCATACTTGGGCTGATTGCCCCAACACAGCTGCCTCATGAAGTAGATTCATTTGGATCCCTAAGCATAACCATTGTATTTCTTATACCTTAGCAAGATGAGAAAGGGACAAACAAAATGTAGAAACTATGAAAAGAAAATGCAACGCGAGGGGAGAAGCAGGCTGGATAGGGTTGGAGGTGGGAGGTGGGAGCATGGATAAGAGGGGAGGAATTATGGATTTGGTACTGTGAGAGAGAAGGGGATGGAGACTTGATGGCTTCAAGATGAGGGACTTCAACATCAAATTCTTGTAGCATTTTTTGGTGACCAACTAACTCCAACCATTAAATCTTGCCATTGGATAGTTCATGAACACCATTGATGTGGTTCATAGAGCGCTCACTGAATCCAGAGACTCTTAAAAGTACAGTATAAATTTTACACCTTATTTTTGCTCCTCAATTATTATTTTCCGATTTCAATAATTCTAGGTAGCACTTTAAAACTCCTTTTTTTAAAAAAAAAAGGATACACAATTACTTCCACAATTTCAGATATACATTTTAATTATACACAGGGTATTTAAAAAACAAACAAGAATACCCACCTCAATTTGAAACACCTAGAATTAACACATGTTTGACCCTACAATGCACCTTAAACACATCCATAATATAATTTGCTAAAGACAATGCACTTCAGTCATCATGACAAAAAGTGAGAAGTCTTACCTCAAACATAAAATCACAAAAGGTAACGTAAATCAATCTCCCACTCGAGCTTCCATCAAGAAGAGGTAAGATCTGTAATCACTCATCAAGATATAAGGTAACACATTGAACAAAAACATCAGTTCAAAGACTAATCATTAACTCAATTAACAGCACCTGCCCCAGGCATCCACGACTTGGAGAGGCTTGCCTAAATAAAATCAGTACGAAAACCCAACTAAAAGATTGCTTCTAATAGGAATAACTAGATGCTCAACAAAAGATTGAAGGTCACAAGAATGCCTTACAGCTATCCATGACTCATGAAAAATAAGTTGCTAATACAGGGTTGCTGACCAAGAATCAACTCTTCATTATCAATCCCACGCTATTAAGGATCACAAGACCAGATCATACTAGTTAAGCAAAGGATCAGGTACTTCAGTATCATCCAGAAAATGAGATCTTGAAACTGGGATAGTTGAAAGACTACTTGAGCATTCAGCTAGATATGTATCCCCTCTATACCCCATTTTGACATTCAAATCAGTTGACTGCATAGGAAATTCAACAACAATGGTGGAGTGATCCACTCATTGCAGTGGTGTAGTGGATCGGGCAGTCTCTAGCAACACATTCCTTGTCATTGGGGTCCTAGCATTTGGGGATGGGCTATGAGGATGGCTGGGCCACAAAAGAGGAAGAAATGGATTTTTGAATAGGGGAGAGGTTTTCAATATTCATAGACTTGCAAGAGATGTGAAACTTTATTTGTTAGTATAAGGGATCAATTGAGTTCATAATGGATCTCCTACTACATATCGAGATGAAGCCAATAGAAGTAGATACAGAGGATGCAAGGGTTCATCAAGATGGAGGGAAATAGCCTTCATTAATTAGAAACATGTTAATGTGCCTAAAGAGACACTAAGTCATGAATTAAATGAGAAGGGACAACAATGGAGAGAATAGGAAACTGAAAGATATCAATGAATGAAGAATTGTAGTGCTGTTAGGGGAGCATTGGCAATATCATAGGTGCCATTTTCAGGGCGTGGTGACCTCAAGAGTCCTCGAGAACAGGAAGATGGTGGCAGTTGCAAAGAGAGTGAAATCGAAATATTGTTGAGAGAGAAGAGAGAGACGGAGCTGAAAATGATGTTGATAACGTCTTCCTAGAAAAGGGATGGGTCTGCTCAGAATATGCTACCAAACATGGGCACAATTTCATGCAGGGGGGTGGAGACGAGGGAGCACCCTGACAAGAGCCAATCTTTCCTTACACTTAGTTGGGAAGAGTAAAACATTCGTGCATAAGGACTTAATCTAACTGTAATGCATGGGATGTTAAGGGGACTGGAGACAGAGGAGAGGAAGGGGACGCCCTGAAAGGAGCCTATGTTTCCTTATACTAAGTAGGGAAGAGTAAAACACTCATGCATAAGGACTTAATGTAATGTGTAATGACTAAACACCGTGTCTACAACAAACTGTAGTTTTCAAAACTCATATGACTGCTAATTCACTAATTCTAGAAACTCACCAAATTGCAATTTGCCAAGGAGATGAGTTTTTTAGCAACTGAATTCCTCATATGACTTCTTTAGGTAGTTTTGCAATGCTAGCACATATTTTCTGGCATAGCTTGCACCTGCATGGATCTCATCTATGTTTCTTTTTTTTTTAAATAAAAAATAAAGTAGTTTTCACTGATGGCCTTTGTATCTTGTCACTTCTGGAAACATTCATACTGGCCATTGAGTTTGTTTTGCTGAATGGTCTTTGTAACGTGGGGCTGTTGTAAAAATTCATACCGGCTGTTGAGTTCACCACTATATAATTTTTAAATTTGGAGTATCCAACAGAAAGGAAGCTTTTGAAACTTGCAGTTAATGATGGAGAGTGAAATGCTAATGGAGATTCCTCCAATGCCAAGGATGGAGAGGCAAAAGACGCTTACCAAGGAGCACAACAAAGAGCACAAAGCTGCACTTCAGCGTGCCATTCTAATGTCTGTGCCAGATGCATATTCAGCATCAGAATATGGCACATTTGATGATAATAATCCAATTATTGACGCCGAAGTTATTCCCTCAACATCTACCAACAATATACACAATTCAAAATGGACTGAGTGGATTAAAAGGGTTTTTGAGAAAAATGACTCAGGAGAGATGGTGCTGCGAAGATCAACGTCAACAAGCTCGTAAATGTTGCGAAAGCATTCTTGATTATGCCTATACATGGCTGATTCCTACAGTTTGTGCAAGAGCTGTCTATGGAATTGCCTTTGCTATTATGTAAATATGAGCTAGACGGTGTAAAGAGGACAAACATGTATTTTGGCTATATTAGTACTCTGGTATTGGTGGGTTTTATATTTGGTTGGTTTAGTATTAAAATAATGATATGAACGATCTAGACTTCTTGCACTAGTCACTAGTTGAACATATACTAATTTTAAAATCATCTAATTGTGTGTGTGTGTATATACACACACACGCAGGTATAATGGTTTTTCTGTCATTAACATAGATGTTCACTAATCATAGATTCTCTTTTTATTTATGGTGATCCGGTTGTGATCGGGATGGATTGATGACGGGCTAAGAGTTTGGATAGGTCGGTTGCACTTGTGGAATGACAAGTCGATAACGAAGAAGTTCACTGTTAGATGGTGATTAGGCTAATACGGATCTGGATCGATCTGGTCTTATAAAAATCTCTCGCCGGCTGTCAAAGTAAATCGGGAGGGAAGTGCTCGCGACGAGCGATTCAGAAACGCAACGTCTCAGGGTTTGCGTTCCATTTAATTTTTTTTTTTTTATAAAATATATCGTAATTGGGGATCGAATTACGAATTACAAATATATGGATGATAATTAATCGTCCTTTCGTTGGAGCCTTGAGCGTTTAAGTTAAATTTTAGAGAAGAGTAACAAATAGATGTGAGAGGCAAGAATAATGTACTTCTCTCGACGTTGACACCATTCTCTTAAATAGAGGGAGTGATGAAAAATTATTCTGTCTTTTCTCCAGGGATGCATCTGTTTTATCTGTACCGAAGAGTGCATCCCTAACAAACAATCAGAATATGCAGCAGAAATAAACTTAACTAAATAATCAATAATAAACTAAATTAAAAATACACTTGATTATTAACTTAACTAAGTAAGACAACTTTCTAACCAAAACTAAGCTGGCAAGATCAAACTTAACCAATGTTCATACAACTCAATCTAATTAATATTGCAAGACTCAAATAAATAAAATATGCTGATTCTTTTATCGAGGTGTTTGAAACAATGAATTATGAAAAATAAGTGTCTTCAGATTCTTTTTTATAGAGTCTAGTCCAATATTGACCTAACACTCTTTCGGTCTTTTGGAAGCCTTTTTGATCGTCTAGAGTATGTTGACTCGATTGCAAATTGATTCACTTCGAGGTTGGATTGGGATAGCTCCATGAACTCTTTTCGCCTAGACTCCCTTTGGGTGTCTAAAACATGGTCAGAAATTATCTCCACTTGGTCTCTTTGGGTGACCAAGTGGAGATAATATTTGGTCTTTTCAGATCCTGTATCGATTTGAATATGAAATCATATATTTTGATAAATTTTTTATATATTAATATATTATTTAATATACTAATTTATATTAATCAAATATAAAAAATATTTTTTTATATTTTTGAAATCAGGCGCGAAGAAGAGATGTTTTTTTAATTGAAATATTTTTTTTATTGTTTGTCTTATGTTTTTTATCCGATTCCTATAATATATTATTTTAAATTAAAAAGTCTGAAAAAGCAGGTTCAGATGTTTTAGAATTCTAACTGAGAAAGAGAAAGAGAAAGACAAATCTTGACGGGAGGAGTATAAGAGGAAAATCACTATAATGGATGTACTTTTTTATAAAAATGAAATCTTGGTACGTCTTTTAATAAATATCAATTTTTAGGTGCATTTTTTATAAAAAACCGTATTATTTATATGATTTAGTATTGTCAATCTTTATTAAATATTATTAAATATAGATAATTAAATTATAAAATCATGTTGTTTTAGCATAACCATTATACGAGAAAGATCAAATATCTGATAAAGTATTATGCATCTGATAGGAATTTACTATAATATTTACTGAAATAATTATTTATATAAACGTCAATTAACACTGGTGAAAGAGGAGATTGATGAAAGATAAAATAATAATAGAAAAAATCTAAACGATAAATTGCAGTATAAAAATTTATTTAATATAATTTTATTATAGCACAAGAAAATTTATGTAATATTTTTTATTTTTCTTCTATCTTACTTTTGGCTCAATTTAGGAGGGATGAATTTTTCACTCAAATTTCTTCATCACCCATCAGCGATTTTTTTTTTTTATAAAGTAAGTAGAGAAAATTTTTTCATAGTTCACCCCTCTAAGTAAACGGGTTGGTGAATTGCACCTTACATTTGAAATCTTTCTTCTTCCTTTTATCCCCAAATTAAAATCCTCCTTCGCATATTCAACGTGTATTAATTTTCCCTTCATTCCTGGGCTCCTGCCGATCCTCAGCTATAGAACAACAGAAACCCTAGAAATGGGAAAGCATCGAAACGGTTCTACTGCTCAGGAAGAGGAAGATCGAGCCGCCCCCCGAAAGAAATCCAAGCGGCAGGAGGAGGAGGAGGTGGAGGAGACTGGCAGCGAGGATGATTCTAGTGGCTCCGACGGGGAGAACTATCGATCAAAGAGGAAGGCAAGGCGGCACCATAGCTCGAAGAGAGAGCACAGAAGGAGGGGCCGCTCTTCGGGTAGAGAATCCGAGCATTCAGCTTCGTCCGATTCCTGTTCGGATTCCGACACCGAGGAGTCCGGAAGCCAGTTAGAGTCAGCGACATCTGAGAGCGAGGATGAGGCAAGGCGAAGGAGGAGGCGAGAGAAGCGCAAGCGACAGGAGAGGGAGTACGAGGAGCGCAAGCGAAGAAAGGAGAAGGATAGGAGGAAGAGGAGAAGAATGGAGAAGGAAGAGAAGAGGAAGAAGAGAAAGGATAAGAAAAAGGAGAAGAAGGCAGCCAAACAAGGGGCAGTAACAAATTCGTGGGGAAAGTATGGCATTATCAAAGAAGTTGACATGTGGTTAGTTCTTCCTTAGTGCACTGCCTTCTTTTTATCTTTGCAATTTTTCTGCTCACGTGAGCTAACAGCAACTAAATTCCTATATGGTTTTACATCAACACGATATACTGCTTACCTAGTCAGTTTATTCTAGCGACTATGATTGTAGTACCTTTTCGTTTGATGGTTTGATGACATTCATCAACTAGTTAAAAGATTTAGGATTATAATGAAATGAAGGCAGACTGATCTCTACTGGGTGAAAGGGAAGATGCACAGTGTCAGTTCACTTACTGTTTTGATGCAATTAGTTCGTTCGTGATCAATTAATTTTTTTTAAATTTTATTCCAGGAATAAACGACCTGAGTTTACTGCTTGGCTAGCTGAAGTGAAACAGGTATTTGTTTTCCGAAGGAAATGTTGTAAATAGAAAAGCTCAACCTTTTTGCATTGTAAGTCGGGCTTCTTTGGGATAAAACTGCTAAAAATTGGTTGTTTTTCCATTGTCCTGTTTAGTTTGTTGGTGCTTAGATCCTACATAGTTGTTGAGTATTTTCGGTTGCCGGAGACTTATTTATTATTTATTTTTTGTCATAAATTTTTGGTTATATATTCAGTGAGCATAAACTCAAAATGAAGGTTAGTGCATCTACCAAATGTCTATCCCTTAGGTTTCTATTCTACTGATTTTTAGATTGTTGTGGCTTCTGAGAAGATGGATTCAATTTTATGAGCAATTGTGAATTGTCGAATTTCATTCCTGGTGTTTCTATTAAACTGTTCTTAAACGACGACATTAGGGTTTGAGGACATATTTTCTCATGTTAAGGGCAGCTTACGCATCTTGTTTTTGAAGTTCCTTTGATGGAAAATGTGTTGCAGCTTCAATATGTGTTTGACTAATCTGCACAAAACCTACCTTCGAGCAGTTGAATTAGTTCAGTTCTAGATTCTTTTGCTCATCAGCCACATCAGTTAGTACTTGATTATGTCTACCTTCATTTTTCCTCCTGATTAATTACTCTATTTGACAACAATCGATCAGTTTCTTGATAACTTCAGGATACTACTTCACCAAATACTCTACTTTTTTATCAAAAAATAAAAGGCAACTATGTTCTAAAATAATGTTCGTTTATTTTCTTCCCTCATTAGTGGTTTCTGGCTATTAATATGTTAATTAAACTTCTCAATCTAATAGATTATTTAAGTGAAAGAAACTAATGTCCTTTAAATGTTTAAACTAGTTGATTCTTTATGTATCAATATCTAGATTTTAATTACATGCACATTATCTTTCTTTCAAAGTCCTTAGTGTGTTCATTATTCTGGATTATATTGTATTTCATTTGGAGTACCAAACTGTAGGCTAAAGCTAGTGCTTGTTGACCATTAATTAATATTTTAATGTTTATAATTATGGAATTCTAGGTTAATCTGGAAACTCTATCTAATTGGGAAGAGAAGCAAATGTTCAAGGAGTAAGTGGTGCACAATATTTCCAAAACATCATGCTTAAGAAGATGCATAAAGTGCTTTTGGCTATGATTTTTAGTTTTTGATATTGTTTTTTCATCTCTTAACAGGTTTATGGAGGACCATAATACAGCTACATTTCCATCAAAGAAGTAAGGATTACCGAGATGCTCATGGGAATTTATTCCCATGTTAATGTTTCAGTTATGGGTTTGTGTTGTTTGTTTAATAAGAGAGAACGACCCCCCTAGAGCCAGCTCCACGAATATGGAGGGAGGTTCATGCAGGTACACAGACAACAAGTGCATGGTGGGATCGAAAATGCAGGTCACCACCTCCCGGGGATCGACTCCTGACCATTACGCCAGAAATGCCATGCGCCCACCATCTGTGCTACGCCCTGGGGTCATTGTTGGTTGGTTTAATAAGAAACTGCATACAATGTGGTTTCACTCGATGATAGGAAAAAGTTCTCATTTGGAGAAGCTACCAACAATGATTTAGAAGGATGTTTTCAGTTACCATTCTCTGGTGTCTACTGGAATATACTTCTTCCAACCTTGCAAATGTTTCAGCTTCCATCTTTGTTTTGAATCTGAAACTCGGTGCACATTTTATGGATCTGTTTAGTCAGAATTTTATAATTCTCTCTATTACTTTCTTAGATTGGCTTGTGGGGTCTGGCAAATATAAATTCTTCGGTGGTCTTTGGTTTGATATACTGTGATTGGATTATCATAGGTCTTCTTTCGAGGATATGATGTTCGTTAGGATCATCTATGTCCATTTGATTTCTGATAATTCTACTTATTTTTTTCTTTATTTATTTGCCTATGGTTCTTTATGGATGGTCTTGTGATGGCAGCTTAACAGTGCATCAGGAAGAAAATATCTTTTATGATGTTGGGTACATGTGTTAGCCTTTACAGGCTTTGGGAGAAAGTCATCCACTCGAATGACATTCGTTCCTAATTCATTTGAACTCATCAATGTAATTTTAATTCTTTTCTTTTCAAACTGTATACACTTGTAAAACTCTTGTGCTCCTCTCTTTCATTGTAGCTATAATTTATGAACTCTGGTAATTATGACTTGCTTTACCATTTAACACTGCATATCAATCACCATGAAAAATATGCTCCTAGTTTCAAAGAGCTTATAACATGACTAAGCTTGTTCTAGCGGAATTATTGATTATTATTTGCAAATGCCTGATATTTGGTAGATCTCTTTTGCTAATGAATTTATTGTTTTATCTCTTCTTACTATATTGTTCAGATACTATAACTTAGATGCCTATCATCGGCGTAAGATGGAAAAAGAGATGAAAAAAGGACCACAAAAGATTCAAGAAACAGAGCGCTCAGTTTTTAATGATGAAGAACAGCGTAGGTCTGTATTTGATAGTTCTGCTTTTCTATGTAGTTTAACTTTGTTAACTTGAACCGGTATTTATTTGTTAACACATCAGATCGAGCTATTAACTATCTCATTTTTTTCACCTCTATTATAATCCAAACCAATCTTAATGTTGAATTTTTTTCTCTTGATTGCTGATCTTGATTGTAAATGTCAATTACAAATATTTAAGCTGAAAAGTCACTTTGTAGGGTTTAAAAGTACGATTTGTGCCGGGGTTTCAATCTCCCACCAGAACGGTACCACTTTGGTACCATATGGGGCTGACACTTGACATGCTTTGATATGTTTCAATATGTTTTCATATCAACTGAAGTGCATTTTAATTTTAAACCCCCTTTCACTTAACAAGTAAAAATTAAATCAAAACAATAATTTTGGAGCAAGATTGCAAAAATGTAACAAACTTATCAATTATACTTAATGTCAAAATGATTGTTATGAATGTGGGGAATTTGTTTTTGTAGTATCTTAGGGAGATTAATTTCATATTTTGTTTTTGAAATTCATATTAAATAATGTTCCTGGACATGTTGTATAGGAACACATTTTTTTTCATAAATATATTTTGGTTGACCATTTGGATTGGACTTGAGCTAACACAATTGAAATTAGAATAAGTATATGCAAAGTTATTATAACTGCATTGATGATCAAATCGGAAAAGCTTTGGGTCACTGATTGTTAATTGGCCTAATTGCATATCGAACTGAACATTGACTCTGTCAAGCTAACTAATATAAATATAACTAATTTCTAGTGCTTAAATAATATATGTTATACAAAACTAAAAATAAACAATTCAAATAATACATATAAAAAAATGCCATGACTAACAATTAGATGTTAAAAACTTTAATAATTATACACTAATGATTGAAAAAAATACCTAAAGGAGGATGGACAGAGAACCTCACCATAGCTTGGGGTTGTTGAAACTTAGAATTTGAAAATTTTGTTAGTTGTTGGCACTAATAGCAACTTAGCAATGACATTTTGTTGGAGGAGATGATTAAAGAAAAGGAAGTGGGATGGAGACAAACATCCTGAGGTTGGATAGTACAACATAAGGTTGAATAAGAGAAGGTAAGAGAGTAGTAGGCCAACAGAGCACCAACAACCATTTCCCCCTAAGCCACCAAGCAATGGACAATGAGATAGGAAATTTATGGGCCAACTTCTAGAACTTTTGGGGGTGACAACATTGGCGATGATGAGAGAAGAACAAAATTAATAGTAGATAGAGGAAAGAAGAGATTTTATGTGGCTGGCTGTTGGAGGAGGTGTTGGCGATGACAAGAGAAGAATGAGTAGACGAGAAATTATCAATATTTAGAACTAGCAGGGAAAGAGCAAGGCAAATGAAATGAGGATGCCACATTGTGGAGGATATTGCATCTGGGTCTCATTAGGGTTTAGGGGCTGACAACAAAATTGGGCCAATTTTTTTGGATTGATAAAAATTGACCAGTTGAATTGGTTTTTGATCAATTAAACGGCATGTTTGATCCAATTAACCAATTGGGTTGTTCTGGTTTGAATTTAATAATATGGTTATATGTGCATAATATGTATACAGTACAATTTCTTCGACTTTGGTGCAAGGTTCAAATCTTGAGCTGTGTCGAAGTTTTGATCATTTACTTGAACTATGCTATTTCGGTATTGTGCCGATGTTTCAATACATGGTGTCAATACTGGATTGGATTTGAAAAAGGTAGGAAATAAAGTATAGGAAGGAGACATTGTTTGCCCCTAACATGATTTTGAATCTTGTGTTGTGCCGGTTAAGATGGTCGAAACATATACAACAACAACCAAGACTTATCCCACTAGATGGGGTCGAAACATATCATTTTGATAAATTATTGAAATTCAATATCACTCAACACAGAAAATATCTCCTTCAACCTCTAATTTGTCACCAACACCATGCATCGGAGCATCTACATGATACTAGAATAGTATCTCTCTTTTTATTGAAACTACGATACGGTTCAAGATTTTGAATCTTAGTGTCTATTGGTATCGAGTTTTGGAGATTTAAATGCATGACATGTTTCGACCATTTCGCCCGACACAATTTGAGATTTCAAACCATGCTTTGGAGTCTTTTCTATTGTTGGTGCTTCAGCTAGTGCATCTCTACTCATTGTCCTTTTTTTGGTACTAGTTAAGATGTCTCAGTTGGACTATCCAAATCATGTTGGCATGGGTGACATTGTGATATTCACCTGTGCAGGCACAATATTTGTTTTGGTCAACTATCAAAGTGATACATTTGGCTGTGTTGATCATTAGGATTGCATTAAAACCATGCTTCTTCGTTTCATTAACAATACTTCTAAAGGATGCAATGACATAACGGATTATGCTATTTTAAAGGTTTTCTCTTTATTTTTTAGCTGCAAATTTAGAGTTTAATTTGTTTCACTGTTTCCTGGAACATCTTAGGCATAAATTTCATATGTTAATGAAAAAGAGATGTGTCTGGTTGTTGCCTTGTTGTTAAGGTCATTTGTTTCTGAAGTGTTTTTTTACCCAAAAGTTTTTGTTCCAATGTTCATGTAGCATTCTGAATTTAGTACATTTTGCATAATCCTCAAGGGTTTTCTTTTTCTGATTCACATATGAGGATTAAACTGTTGATGATCCTACAATTGTGGTAAAGAAGCTTATTTGTCAATTTCTACCAACTCTCCAAATTGTTGTTTATGCAGAATCGAATTACTAAGGGAGCGTGAAAGACAAAAGGAAGAACAAGTGGAAGCTTTAAAACGTTCAATGCAGGGTGGAATGGTTAGAAATTTTTCTATTGATTTCCTTTTTCCTGTAACAAAATTTAGCCCTTTGACGTCTACTTGCAGTTAATTTTGCTTCTTTTGATATCATGTGCATTCCAGTTTCTTTTGATTCCACCACAATTTTGACACTAAGGGATGCTTGCTCTCTTTTACATTAAAGAATGTAACCAAATGCCCTTTTCCACTATATTTGCTGCATCACAAGCAACCTCAAAAAATTAGGAAAGATCCCGAGGGGATTAAGGGATTGTTGAGTTATTATTTATGCCTGTGATCTGGGCATATTCTCAGTTTGTTTTGATTTTGCAGGATTAAGTATGATACTCTTCCTGTTCTATTTGAAAATGTAGTTTCTCCTGTCTATAATAGGTCAGAGTGTTCACACAATCATGATCGACCAATATAGGGAATGGAAAGACATCACACCATAGCTATAGTCAGTCTCCTATCAAGAATGGATAGCAAATACCTTTCTGTGATTGATACTAGATTTTCGAAAAATGTTAGGTTGAGGATGGAGTTGGCTTTGAGCATACTCTAGTTATTATGTAGTTGGAGATTATATATACTCATGCAACTTCCAAAATTTATGAAGACCCTGCAACTTTTATCCTCATATCTCACAAATGTTTGAATCATACCGCTTCCATGTGTTATCTTGATAAATGCATCACATCAAGTGTCTTGATTTCTTCCTTGTCTTCATCTTTTTTCTAAGAGCTTATCTATATGGTTCACCTCTTATTAATCCTCTAGATTCTCTTAATCTTTTCATATTCAAATTTTGTGGCTAATAGTGCATGTGGGCTTTTTGATGCTGTGCAATTCTTAATTTGGTAATGGAAACATTAAATATTATGGTCTCAATTAAGAATAGAAGTTATGAATTCTTTTTCTCTCCCTTATAGTGCTGTTTAAGCATGAGATCAAGTATCTAGCCCTTTGGTGCCATTCTTGACAAGCAATGCCAATTGTCTTTTTGAAGAGGTTGTTCAACAGTACTGTTCGTTGAATGCAAAGAATCTATGAAATTTCTCTATTTCTATTTTATGATGAACCTCTTTAATTGAATTTAAGTACAAAAACCCTCTTCAATATGAACTTGTTAAGGGTCTGCCTAGATTCTTCCATAGCATCACATTTTACAAGCAATTCTTTCAATTGAGTTTGGTATTGCATTGTACTTAATTAGGACTCCTTCAGAGGGTTAATTAATCTATGGATGTTGAAATAAATTATTTGAAGTCTCATCACAAACAACTTTTGGTAGACGGTTTCACTAATCATTCTAAGTTGGTTTGACTATTGTTTATTTTTTAGAAGCTCCAACAAACTTCATTTTGTGCTTGTCAATGGTCAACCATCTGATAATAGTCAAAATGATCATTTATCGCTAATCAATAAGGGAATACATTTTGATCTAACTTTTAGAAGTAGGGACTTCAACTCTAACATATTAACGAGATGTCCTTTGTATTCATGCTTGTATTCAAGAAACAAGCATACATCTTCCCAACACATGAGATGTTGTAAATGTGGATCATGATAGAGTTGTCAACGGGTTGTATCCAAGTTAATCATGACTAGTACTCAAGATAGCATATCTTAACCCATGCTAGGGTCGATTTGATCATGGTTAGCCTTAGCCCAACTAAAGGAAATAAGGTAATATTTAAATATAGAAAGTATTTTCTTAATTTTGATTTATATGATTTAAGAGTTTCATTCAATGTTAAGAAGATACACATTAATATGAACGCAACAAGTACTATACACATTGTCCTTATCTTAGTGTGTTTAATGTTACTGAATGCTGACAAAATGCTATTTTTGTTGTTATAGATGCCCATGATCTTTAGAATCTAATGTTAAACTAGGGGAATGATTGATAGTTGATTTAATAGCCTTGACATTTCATAAAAAGATTAGACCCTTGGATGTAGTCAGTAGATTTAGTTGGTTGGTAGCTAAAAGGTGTGTCGAATTTAGGGCTTAGATATATTGCCCTCTTCTTTGGTCTCTCTTCCTCTATTAATGTACGTACTTGTCAAGGTCTCACAAGTATAAATGTAACCAAAATAATAAGAAGTACAACTCAAACCCAATATTTTATATGGTAGCTTCCAACTTCTACACCATGGTCTATGACCCTTTGGTAGGTCACTCCTCGAAATCCATTAATTTTCTTCTCCTTGAAATTCTTCTAGAGGTAGAGAAAGAGAAAAGACTTACAACAAAAACTTACAATGAGAGTAATAGAATAAGGTGGATATAAGAGAATTTAACATAGGATCAACACTTTGAATCTTACAATTTGTAACCTTCAAGTCCCTATTTAGAGCCTTCAACCAAGTCTTCACTCAACCTTTATGCTAAGTTTACTTGGAAGGATGGATTCAAAATTTGAAAACTTTCCGTCCTTTATTTCATAAGGAGGGATGGATTCTTATCCTTTCCCTCGTTTACTTGTTATGAAAGAATCAACAGATGGATTTACAAATCCATCCGCCGATAGATTTGTTAACAACTTTTTTGAATGCGTTTCTTTCCTTCCCGTCGTATCTCTCGTATCCCCCCTTGTCCTCAACCTCGCTCCCTCCTTGTCGTCAACCTCGCGAGCCACCGACGGCTCTCCTCTTGTGACAGGAATAACTTATGTCCTTGTCCCCGCTCGATTCATTAGCACATAGATTCTTCTCGCCAAGTGTTTGGATTGGAACAGGGATGGAATAAGATCTGGGAAGTTGTTGCTGCCTCTTCATCCTCCTTTTACTCATCATGTTGCTTCTCGAGCTGGTGTTGTAGTGCAGTCTTCCTCCTCTTTTGCTCAACCTCAAATCAAATCAAGAACAAAAATGAACAACAAAGGAAAATACAAGCAAAAAGGTGAGAGTGCCTTAAACACTGTGTCAAGTCAGCACTTGTCCTAAGAAGATGAACGTGACAAAATACAAATTTATATTCTGAAATCCGAAGTGCTTCCCATCAAAACCAAGCTTGCAACCATGGAAATGGGAAAAAAGTGAAGATCTTATGGCAACGTTTGGTTTTAGCGTTTTCCATTCTGGGAAAATGCAGTTTTCTGGAAAACGATGTTTGGATTGCATTTTCCACTTCCATTTTCTAGAAAAACAGATCATTTTCTGAAAAACTAGAGAATATATAAAAGTCATTTTCCAAGAAATGAGAAAATTTGGTTTTCTAGAAAATGTAAAGGAAAACGCAGAAAACCAAACACTCCCTAAGTTTTCCCAACCAAGTTATTTTTAAAAATTGAATTTATATTCTGAAATCCGAAGTGCTCACGGCCGCTCGCAAGCATGACTGCTTGTGAGCGCGAGAGGCAGGCATCCCCTCACGACCTTCTCTTCCTTCCTGATTTCTCTTCTATTTCGCCTTCTCTTCTTCTCTTCTTCCCAACGGATTCTCTTCTCTTCCCTTCTCTTCCTGAGCGATTATTTTCTTTTCTTTTCTGAGCTTTCGCTCCCCGTAAGGATATTTTTCCGTAATTGATTCCTTTCCATCACGCTGTCCGTCCCTCTGAGTAAACTGAGCATTAAGATATTTTGTTCTGTTGTGTTTCAATTGATTATGTTGTGCTTCTAGTCGATTGATCTTTATCACACAACTACTTGACCTGCCACTTTAGTTCATTTTTTGCTTCATCAGTCAGCATTGTTACATTGTTGTAGCTTCTAGATTGTTGCTGTTGTTACAGTTAACTAGTTAACTGCTTTATTCCTTTGTAACCATTCAATTGTTTCATAAGTTGATTATGTAACAAATTAACCATTCACTTATAACTGACAACTTTGTCTTTAATCGACTCAAATCCACTGCATAGTATGAGTCTACTCGTTAGTCTACTCAAGCATCAACAACAACAACAACAACAACAACAAAGCCTTATCCCACTAGGTGGGGTCGGCTATATGGATCCTTTTACGCCATTGAGTTCTATCCCCTACTATATCATCATCTAGATTTAAATAAAATTTATCTTGTTTTATTGTTGCCAACCAAGTCTTTTTTGGTCTTCCTCTCCCTCTTTTAATGTGCGTATTTATCATAGTTTCACATCGTCTAACAGGGGCATTTATTGGTCTTCTAAGTACATGTCCGTACCATCTCAAACGTGTCTCCCGAAGTTTTTCTTCAATAGATGCAACTCCGACTTTCTCTCTAATACTCTCATTCCTTATTCTATCCATCCTCGTATGTCCACACATCCACCTTAACATCCTCATCTCTGCAACTTTCATCTTTTGCTCATGTGCTCGAGTCATAGCCCAACATTCAGCACCATATAACATAGCAGGTCTAACTGCCGTTTTGTAGAACTTCCCTTTAAGTTTTAGAGGTACTTTACGATCACATAAGACACCCGATGCTAATCTCCATTTCAACCATCCTGCTTGTATTCTATGTAAGACATCTCTCTCAATTCCTCCATCACTTTGCAAGAACGATCCTAAATACTTAAAGTTCTCGATTTTAGACAACTCATCATCTCCTATCTTAACAATTGTTTCACTACGTCTAGCATTGCTAAACTTAAATTCCATATATTCAGTCTTTACTCTACTAAGCCTAAAACCTTTCATTTCTAGAGTTTCCCGCCAAGATTCTAGTTTAGCATTTACTCCTTCACGTGTCTCATCTATCAAAACAATATCATTTGCAAACAACATGCACCATGGCACTGTATCTTGAATGTGCCTAGTGAGTTCATCCATGATTAGTGTAAAAAGATAGGGACTTAAAGCTGATCCTTGATGTAACCCTATCCTTATTGGAAATGCTTCAGTCAATCCACCTGAAGTCTTCACTCTAGTCGTTACATCTTCATACATATCTTTAATTAGGTCAATATATGTTACGCTAACGCCTCTCTTTTCTAGAATTCTCCATATAATTTCTCTTGGTACCCTATCATAAGCTTTTTCTAAATCAATAAATACCATGTGTAGATCTTTCTTTTGCTCCCGATATTTTTCAATTAATTGCCTAAGAAGATGTATAGCTTCTATTGTCGACCTTCCAGGCATGAACCCAAATTGATTTTCGGTTACCGTGGTCTCCTTCCTCAATCTTTTTTCTATTACTCTTTCCCAAAGTTTCATGGTATGACTCATTAATTTAATACCCCTATAGTTTGCACAATTTTGTATGTCTCCTTTGTTCTTATATAAGGGAACTAGACTACTTACCCTCCATTGATTAGGCATTTTTTTTGTTTTCAATATTAAATTAAATAATTTTGTAAGCCATTCAATACCTTTTTTCCCTAAACATTTCCATACCTCTATTGGGATATCATCCGGTCCCACGGCCTTTCCATTTTGCATCCCTTTCAAAGCTTGTTCTACTTCTGAAGTTTGAATTCTCCGATGAAAATTAAAATTTCTATACTCATTTGAAATACTTAAATTGCCTAAGTCAAGTTGGTCCCCTAAACTTTCATTAAAAAGTTGATGAAAGTAAATCTTCCACCGCTCTTTTATTTCGCTATCATTTACTAGTACTCTATCGCATTCATCTTTAATACATCTTATTTGACTAAGGTCTCTTGTTTTCCTTTCTCTTGCTTTAGCTATTTTATAAATGTCTCTTTCCCCTTCTTTTGTATCTAAATTTTGATATAATCGTTCAAAAGTTTTATTTTTTACTTCATTCACTGCTTTCTTAGCCTCTTTCTTGGCTATTGTATATTTTTTTAAGTTTTCCTCGTTCTTACAAATATATAATTCCTTATAAGCTATTCGTTTTTCTTTCACTTTCTCTTGTACTTTCTCATTCCACCACCAAGATTCCTTCCTTGGTGGTGCATGCCCCTTTGACTCACCGAGTACATCCTTAGCTACTATTTTCAACTTTGATACTATCTTATCCCATGTCGTATGAGAGTCGCTATATATTTCATCTAATGCTTGTATTCCTACCTTCTCCTTCAATATGTTTTGCTTCCCATCCTTTAACTTCCACCACTTAATTCTAGGAGTCGTGTATATTTTTCCTCTATTGATATTATAACTAAGGCGTATATCTAACACTACTAATCTATGTTGGGTAGTTAAGCTTTCTCCAGGGATAACCTTACAATCTTTACAAATCTTCCTATCTCTCTTCCTAACCATAAAATAATCAATTTGTGATTTATTATTCCCACTTTTGAATGTGATCAAGTGTTCTTCTTTTTTCTTAAAAAATGTATTAGCTAGTATAAGGTCATATGCTATCGCAAAATCCAATATAGTTTTTCCTTCTTCATTTCTTGTTCCAAACCCATAACCCCCATGTACTCTCTCATATTCTTCATTTTTCGCTCCGACATGTCCATTTAGATCGCCTCCTATTAAAATCATTTCATTTGGCGGAATGTTTTGTAATACCTCATCTAAATCGCTCCAAAATCTTGATTTAGTTTCTTCATCTAATCCTACTTGAGGTGCATATATGCTAATTACGTTCACAACTTCTTTCGCCACTACTATCTTGAGAGCTATAATTCTATCCCCCTTTCTAACTACACCAACAACTTCATCTTTTAAAGAACTATCTACAAAAATACCCACTCCATTTCTTGTTTTACTCTTTCCTGTATACCATAACTTAAAACCCGAGTTCTCTATCATTTTTGCCTTCTCACCTACCCATTTTGTCTCTTGCACACACAAAATACTAATTTTTCTCCTAATCATTGTATCTACTACCTCCATTGTTTTACCAGTGAGAGTTCCTATATTCCATGTTCCAAATCTGAGACTATTACTTTTCTTATAATGTTTATTCTTAGTCCACCTATGGTGTGAGAACTCTTGCCTATTTAACACTACACCCAAGTTCTCATGGAGATGTAGCGGTCCTTGCCGAGACGTTACAGTCGGACCCTGCAACGCGAACCCTTGCATATTTAGCACTACACCCGGGTTCTGGAGATGTAGCGGTCCTTGCCGAGACGTTACAGTCGGACCCTGCAACGCGTTCCTTCCGGGGAACATCCTAGCATTAGCATAATACTTTAATGGATCCATTCATTGAGCATAATACTTTAATGGATCCATTCATTGAGCATCAGCCAACTGAAAAACACATTAAATATTAACTAAGCCACTTCTAAGGTATTAGTCTGAGCCTATCTAACCCTTGATCATCCCATAATTATATATATTCTCACACTTATCTTTGAACAAATAAATTCCTGTTAAGAGTCCAAAGAATATCTTTCTCCAAGACTCTTGCCAAGAAGTTTTGCTTCCGGGTCTTCCTCTTTTTCCTAGCATCCAATCAATTTTGACTTGTGACTTTGGTATTGCACCTGCAATATTTATGCCTAGTGTCTTGCACTTGTACACTTGAGACACTTCATTAATAGTCAATACATCTTAACTTAAGCCTTTGTCTAAACATCAAAACTCGTTGGACCAACACAAAACATGCCATGATGTAATCTTAGGGCTCCATCCACTATGATCCTTCATCATCCTCAGATCATAGTTGAAGAAGATGAGGAATTGAGAAGGAAACATGTGGGATAATGATGAGAATAATATAGAGATACGATAGAAAATAAGATTGAGTTGAAAAAAAATTAATTTTCAAATATAATTTTATTGAAAGAAATCTTAAATACAAAATTTCCAAATTGGATTGAGTTGAATTTCATATTTTCATTTTTTTAGAAATTATATACTTATAAAATTAAATAGATTTAATTACAAGATCAAATATCTAATTTAAGTTTAAAATTTAAAATTTTATATTCTAAAATTTATTTATTTTTAAGCTCTCTTGTTTGTCTATTATGATAATTGTAGTTACATGAATGAAATAAAATCAAATTAAAATTAAAAATAGAATTTTTGATTATTTTCATTGAATTAAGTGTTTTATATAGGATTTTTTATCAAAGAAAATACAACAAACAAAAAGATAGTTAATGTTAAAGTTGTTTTGTGAATAAATTTCAAACACAGTTATATAAAACCACAACAGTCTTTTGAACGTTTAAATTTAAAAAAGTGCGTAGAGCAACTAGAGGGGGTAGGGGTGAATAGGAGCACGTGGATCTTTGTGATCATTTGATCAATTGTTTGCTTTTCTTTAAAATTGTTAGTATACATAGGAATTAGAAAAATAAATGGAACAAAATAGAAAAGTACATGTAGACAGGAACCATTTTGGGTGGTTTAGATCCCTCAATTTCTCCTCCACGGCCTATTCCACGACCTATGACCCTTTGGTGGTTCAACCTTGGAACATCGCTATCTTTTCTTCTTTATAAACACCTTCCTTCTGGAGGCAGAGAAATTCCATACAGTTCATATAAAAAAACACACAAAATAGAATACAAATAACCAAATAATAAATTATAATGTGATAATAGAAAATGTTATAAAAAACCATTGTAGATCCTTTTTTGGTCGTTATAAATTGTTGTAGATTTGTTTAAGTAGGTCCTCAAAATTAGCAACAATGTGAAATCAAACACGAGCAATTATGTTGAAATCTCCAAGAAATCGGCTTATATAAAGCCTTCTACATGTATTTGGTTGACTAAAATTGCTTCCTTGTCTACCAAAATCATCCATTCAAACCACCTCGTATGGATTTGGACCGATTTTGTCGTAAATTTGAGATATGTTCTATTCCAATTTGGTTACCAAATTATCACTTTTGGTTGACTTACCATATTTGGTTGACTAGGTTGGATAATATTCATGACCAAATTGGCTGACTAAATTGCTCTTTTTGGTCGATCAAAATGTCAATTATGGTCCACTAGATTAGATGAAATTCAAGCTCTCCTAAGTTTCTCTTGCAATTTTGGCCGACTAAACTATAACTTTTGGTTGACTAACCATTTTGGTTGACCAAAATATCACTTTTAGTTGAATGCAGTTGTAATTCTGGGCAAATTATATTTATCTTAATTTTCATAGGTTTAAACTTGTGACCTCTTAGATACGAGTCTTTGCTTTTTACCGATCGAGTTTGCTTGGTATTTCAACAAACTAGGGTTCTCGTGCTAAGAAAATTCCCCGTCTCTATAACTTCGCCTATTGCTTAGCTTTATAACCAGGACTTCCACTTGCCCAAAGTTCACTCTTTCAGGACTTCCTGGCTTCCCTAGAGTTCTCCTTTGGAACTTCAACACCTACTTAAAGTTCACTCCTCCAAGATTTCCTCACTTGCCTTAGAGTTCATTCCTCTATAGTATTTACACCTGCTTAGAGTTCATTCCTTTAGGGACTTCCTTACTCACTTAGAGTTCACTTTTTTAGGATTTTGACATTTGCCTAGAACTTTAATACTCGCCACACATTTTGTTACCTTTGATCCATTTGAATTTCTTTCACTGGTAAATATGCAATCAATCTTGACCTATTTGACATCATCTAATACAACTTAATTTATTGTTCAAACATCCAAAACCTTCAGACCATGATCAAACTTTGACTAAGTTGGCCAACCATGACTAAGGGTCAATTGCACTGTCATTCCCTAATTTATAGAGGAATAGAGAAGCTTCTATTTTCTAATCACTCATTCTAGTGTTTTACTTGCAAAAGTTAAATAAATTATAAGCATAAATCATTACTAGTCGGACGAAGTATATGCTTTACATGTGATTAAAGTTAGAAAACTTAATTTAGATGTAAGTTGTTTTGACTTTGAAGACCGAGTTGATAAGTTAATTTAAAAATATAAACAAAAAAACAAACATGTATTAACAATCTAATTAAATATTAAGTAAGTAATTTCAATAAAAAAAATTAGAAAATATAACTTGTACTAAGTAAAATCAAATTAATTATATTATCATTAATAATTCAATTAGTAAAGTATTGAAATTGGACAAGCACAACATATATTAAAACTCCACTATGACTCAAAATATTAAATCTTGACACTCATAGTTAAAACCATTGTTTAAAATCTCGTGCCATTTTGCTCGCCGACCGACATGACACTAACACGGGCACGCCTCCGCGAGGCTTCACATGAGACCTCACGGTGATGTGGAGGCCTCGTGCGAGTTCCTCGTGAGCTCGTGGCCTTGCGTGAGGCCCCACGACTACATGGAGGCCCCGCGCGAGGACATGTGGTTGTGCGGAGGCCTCATGTGAGACGATGGCGGTTGCACGAGACCACGGAGTTTTTTAAAAATATTTTTTAATTGTTATTTTTAATTTTTTAATGATTAATTCTTTCCTCTATTAATTCTTTTTCCTTCCTCTCCATATTTTATTTTATTTTTCTTTCATCCTTACATATGGAAAAAAAATTACTCTTTATTTTTTGTTCTTATTCCTTTCCTCCTTAAATACATGGGGAAAAATTTCCCTCCTTAAACTGTTTAGAATAAATTAAATTAAAATCTACTTAATCCTAATTATCATGTCTAGATTTCAATTAATCCTAAATTGACTTTTATTCAATCCTAATTTTTAAAATATTAGTTTTAATAGTAAGTGTTTATAATAATCAAATATTATAATATTTTTTTAAAATTAATATATTTTACATTAAGAAAAGTATCAAAATTGTATCGCCACTCTACCGTTCCGATTGCAAAACAAAATTTCGATACGGCTCGAAATTTTAAACCATGGTTAAAACTATTAATAATAATATCAAAATTGGATTAGTCATTAAATGTTACGATAGTGACAACTTATGACAGTATTAATTGAATCCCTCATTAAATGTAACATTAGTGTAACAGTTTGATAATTTACTATCTAGACAAAAAAAATCTACTTCTGTGAATAGTTACAAATCTTGTGACAAATTTTCTTCTCATATGATAATTATTCACAAATTTGTCAAAAGTAGACAAAAATATACATTCTAGTGATAATTATTTAATATTAATTGTAACTAAAACTTTATTTTATTTTTATAATGTTCATTTTCAATGAAATACTTGTTCTGGAACACAAGGGGGCTGGACAGAAAGGCTAGCTCAAACTGCCTCCTCCAGTCCTTCGGACGTTTAGAAACAAGTGTTGCTTAGTAGTAGTTGTGGAGACTCATTTTTATTGCTCTGTGGAAGAGTTGGCTAAGGGAGCTGGGTAGTGACTAGTGGAGATTGGGTTCCTGCATTTGGCGGGTCTGGTTGGATTCTTCTATTCTACTACAAGGGGAGGTAGCCTTTAATATTGTGTTTCAAGGCAGGCATAATATTTCTGCACTGATGCAAACACTCGGCTGGTGTACAGGGATAGATTGCGTATTTTTAAAGCATCTTAAACTTGACGGTGTTCCATGGTTGATTGATTAGGACAACAGCTGTGCTTATAGAATAATAAGAGAGGTGGTAAATACCTTTTGTTTTTAACAGTTTTGTTTCTGGTTTATTTAGCTTTGTGCTGAGGCTGACTTGAAAGGTTTGGGGTTTGTTGGGCCAAGGTTCACTTGGTTAACAATCGAAGGGTTAAGGACAATTTTGGATAGACTTGACAGGTTCTATGCTAATGGTAGCTGGCTGAGGTTTTATGATTCCATTCATGTTTTTACATCGGCAGACAATCGCTTCCAATCATTGCCTCGTGTTAAGGGGCATTCGGTGTAGTTGGGGCTAAAGAGTTATTTATGAGTACTATTGCAGGGAATATTCTAAGCTTACTGAGGTAGTTAAAAGTCTACTGGAATTGTTGTGACAACTCGAGAGTTGAAGATGTTTGATAGCAGGCTGTACTCTCTAGCAGCAGGCTGTTTGGAGATTTAAATTTGCTAATTTAAAACATTTAATTTACATTTTTTAACTTATATCCTATTTTCAAACTGCATCTATATTGTTATTATGAAATCTTATTGTTAATAAAGTATTGAATATTTATTGATGCTCAAATTTATAAATTATATCAATAATTACCAAGTGATATTGTATCACATTAATAATAGGTATAATATTTCATTATTAGTGAAATAAATAATAATATATAACATCAACGATTACAATATAACAATAACTAGAACAAAATTGTCATTGGCCTCGTTGTCATCATCTCTCGATGCATCAACCTACGATAGCATCTCAGATTGCCACATGTGCTCCTGGGGCTATGGTATAGTGGAAGGACTACTAGTTATCTCCTAAGCACTCGCGGTTTGATCCCTAGCTACGACGAATTTACAGGAATTTTTCTTCCAAATGAGGCGCACAACCGTGGGATGTTTCCTCCAAATGGGATTTCTGGACCGTCTGCAGCGAGCACTTCCTAATTTACTTTGGCAACCGGTGGGAAATTTCCGTGGAACCGGGTCGGTCGCCCCAGGTTTAACGTTACACAACCTAGTTAATCACAAATTGCCACATGAGCACGCCAGCTATGTCATTCGAGCTTGTAGCCCCCGTGATTTATCTCATCCATGTTGACCTTGGGACGGGTTAGCAGAGGTGCTGGGGCGAACGAATCACCTTTTGCCGTCTTTAGATTGCCACATGAGACCCCATTGGGATGCAAAGGCTATAAATTTTCTACAATAGGGCAGAGATCAATTCCTGGTGGACGTATGCCCTTGGAGAAAAAAACTTATCCCACTCCCTAACCGTTTGGTGGTCGGTTATAAGTTGATCCCGTGATTTACCTCTCTTCACATAATTTTGGGATGGGTTGTGAAGGATGCTTGGGATGAGCATAATCACTTTTTTTACAATCAGATTGCTACATGAGAGCAGAGGTCGAATCCTTGGAGAACAATCCCTTAGGGAATAAAATCCCTCCTAACTAGAGAGGTCGTTCAGGCATCGAGATTTACTGCTTTCATTTTGTTGGGGCCGACAGTGAGGGGCGTTTGGAATGAGCGAGTTATTTTTTTACCTCATCTATAGGTTTATTAGTTGCCCCTTGGGGCTTGGCGGGATGGTCAGTGGCAGGTGGATACTCTAAAGGCAGTTAGGGTTCGAGACACGCTGGGCATTAACGCAATGCCCACGGTGCTCAAACCACTATTGTGTTGGGCTGTTTGTCCGTGTGGGCCTCCACTTCCCGAATCTATAGGACCCGGATTTACATGGGGGTTGATCTGTGGGGCCAGGCTGGGCTGGGCCACCGGAAGGTCTGGATACTTGGATATAAAAAAAAACCTATAGGTTTATTAGAGAGCCTCTAGTTTAATATCAAGATATTACTTGGAGGAGGACATTAACTATTAAACAGGATGGAAATTGATTTAAATTATAGCTAGAAAATAGATTATAGTATTTTACCTCTGCTGACCAATGCTTTTCATCTCCATGGACATCTACGGTGATTTACCAGGTGCCAAGCCAAGAACTGGACATTAAGTTCATTTCAAATGCAAACAATTTCTTAAACTTAAGCTACTAAGTAAAAAGAACGTTTTGGTGATATTCCTGAGATTTTTATTTCTAATTATTTTTTAGGCTCAAGCAATGAAGGAGCAATCTCGCCTAAAGGAAGAAATGATGTATCAGTTTAAGTTGGGAAATTATGAGGTGAGTTTTTTTCCTGCATGTGACCGTTCAAATATTTGAACACCTAGATCAAATAATAACTTTTTAAATTTATTTTTAATCTAATTGCTCCAGGCTGCAGCTGCTATTCAGAGAAGATTGGATCCTGATGTTGCAATGTAAGGTTTATTGCCTTCAACAAAAGCAACAACAACAACAACAACAACAAAAATCATGTTTTGGAAAGTAAAAATAATTCTACCTAAAATATAAGAATGTTGATATCCTTTTGAGTTCTTCCTATTTTCGTGTAATACTGCAGATTTATGTTTGTGTCGAATGTGATGGTTTACTATTTGAACTATTCATTGCATTTTAAAACTTTGATACAATTCATTCTGATCAGATGCATGATTGTTTGAAACACCAGACTAATGTTAAAACTTGACCGTCCATGAGTCCGGTGACCCGGATGAGTTCTCAATTGGTCCCGTCCGAGTCTTAGTCCAATTGTTATTTTTTTGTAAAACAAATAAGCAAACAAGTAAAGCATGCATAACTTAGTATTTGGTTTACCTAGCATACTAGATTCATTTGTTTAGAGTTTATTCTTCCAAGTCTTCTCTCTTGTAATGTTTCCAACAAGGGTTGTTTAGTTTTTAATTAGGTATTTTATCGTCTAATTTCATTAGGACTTTTATTGCATAGTTTTTGATTAAGTCTTTCACTGTCTAATTCTGTTAAGACTTTCATTGCCTGGGTCCTAAGGATTTTTTCTATCTAGCTTTATTAGGATTTCTTAGTTTTACTAGGACTTTCACTATTTAATTTCTAACCAGGTTTTCCTTTTGCACAATTCCACTATAACTTTCATTTCCTAATCTCACTCTTGCATTATCTAGTTCTGCACAATTCCACTAGAACATTCATTTCCTAGTCTCACTAGGACTTGCATTATCTAATTCTACTAGAGCTTGAGTCCCACTGTCTTTCTACCAACATGTCAAGTATTTGATATTTTACTTGATTTTCTCACTTATTTCACAGCTTCAAGTCAACCTTGACTTTGTTTGGATTCATCATTTAAAATTTGGTCACATTCCGTTAAACATGGGCAAGTATTTTAAAAAAAAATAAAAAATTTTAAAATATAAGTTGACAGAATTTTTTCAGAAAGTTTTCAAAAAAAAAATGAAAGTAAGATTTAGAAACATAAATTTTTTTGAGAGTTTTTTTAGAAAAAAAAAATCAAATATTTTTTAAAAAAGAGAGTGACCTTTGAAATATAAGAATAGTTAGAAAATTTTGAAATTGAAGGATAATTTGAGAAACATTTTGAAAATAGTGAAAATATTCTGTTGAAAGTATCTTTCAAAATTGTTTTCAAAATATTTTGAATTTTTTTTATAAAACTTCCTATTTTTTTTAAACTTGAATTCTCTCCTTTGCCTAACATCTCTTTAAGACATCCTAATTAACCATAAGGAAGATTTAAGAGATTAGGTTAATCTAAGAATTTAGAATATAAGTGTTGGTCATATATATATATATATATATATATATATATATATATATATATATATATATATATATATATATATATATATATACACGTGGACTCAAACACGAAATATTATTAAACATCATGATGTGGATCACTATTTTGAAAAATAATTCTATAGATTTTTAAAATGTTTTTCAAAAATAATTTCAAATTAAAATTTCCTAAAATCTTACGGGTTCCATGTGCCTTAGTATATACAAACACATTAGTCTTAAAGTTTAATGAGATGAAGTTTCCATTTTAATTTGATTAAATCAAATTGTTTGTCAAACAAAGTTTGATTTGTGTTAAATTCAAATTTAACTTTGGGTTCGAAAGTTAGTGTTTTCAAAATAAGCTTCCAGACTATGGTGAATTATAATAGATATCATTAAAATAATCATGCTCCTAAAATAAAGATTTTCCAAAACATCCAAACTAAGGGAGTGTTTGGGAGAGCTTTTACTTCTTGAAAAGTGATTCTTGTAGTGATTATCTTGAAGTTAGTAAGAAACTAAAGCATGCAGTGTTTGGAAATAGAAGTTAAAAGCTGATACAAGGTAAAGTTTGAGTGTTTGGTGAATAATCACTTTTAAGCTTAATTTTTAATTAAATGACAATAATATCCTTAAACTATCAAAATTAATTTTTTTCAATTATCTAAATATAATTTTGATACATGATCTATAATATTTTATATATTTAATATTATATTTTAAATATTATATCAAAATTATTTTTTTAATAATATATATATATTTTAAAAAATATAAAGTTAATAAAAATATAAAAAATAATAAAATAATAAAATTTATATAAATTTATACAAATATGTATAAATTTTTTTGAAAATATAAATTATATAAAAATATAAGATTTTATTTAAAAATAGGATGATAATTATGTAAAGTAATAAATTTATTAAGGGTATAAATGTCAACTTTTAATTCTACACCATAAGCAAAAAAGCAGAAGCAGAAAAAAGCATCAAATTGTTGCTTCTAGCTTTTGAGTAAAAGTTACAGAAGTTAAAGCAGAATCTGACATTCCCAAACACTCAAAAGCACTTTTGCATGGCTAGAAGTTAAAAAGCAGCTAGCAGAAGCTCTCCCAAACACTCCCTAAGAGATTTAACAAAGTAGTTTCAGATAGATCCACAAAATGGATTGCACAAGGTAAAATCCTCAAGATTCAACCTAGACATGCATCAACAATGCTTTCCTAGTCTATTATCATCTTAATACTCTTTGATACTATTGGTTAAAATACAACTCGCGTCATATATTTAGCTTATCTATCCGTTCTAAGATAAATAATTAAAAGCATGAATAGAACGTACGACATGTGAGATATGATATTGCAATTAATTAAAGTATGCATACACATGATTATTTGAACATGTCACCAATCAAATCAAGTAAAAACAATCAAACACATAAGATATTTTAGTCTATTAAAGTATCAAAATTTTGATTTGATACATTTTGTGTTAATTTCGAACGTGTCAATCCACTTAAACACATTTTAATTATTAAGGTTTGTGATTTTATCAAGTGAAATATTTTTGATAGTAGCATAATTAAAATGATACTTGATTGTTTATTGTAATTTAATTTATCAATTTAAAGTTTTTTATTTCTTTTAGACGTGTAATACAAGTCTGAACTTTAGTTTTAGATAAATTATAAATGTTTTTTTAATTTATCAATTTTATTTTTTTAATTTTATAAACATTTGTTTTCTAAATTTTTAAATTTTAAAAACTTTTATTTTGAATTTTTAGATTTCAAAATTTGAATTTTTGAAGTTGGAAACTGATTTTTATTATTCAAATTTTTTAACTTTGAACTTTCTGAATTTTTAAATTTTAAAAGCTGATTTTACAAATTTTTTAAATTCTAAGTTGATTATTTTTATTTTTAAAATTTGAATTTATATTTTAAAATTGATTTTATAATTAAAACCCTAATTTTAAATTTTATAATTCACTTTACCTTTTTAAAAATTCGAAAATTTGTTTTCTTAAATTTTAAAATTCAATTTTTTTTAAAAAAATGAATTATTTTTAATTTTTTTGGAAGTTGAAAATTTATTTCTCTTTATTTATAAAAATCTAGTTTTGAATTTTAGATTTAAAACTAATTTTTCTGTTTTTCTGAATTTGGAAAATGTTTTATTTGATTTTGAAAAATTCTTATCATCTTTGATTAAATTTGAATTATTTAATTTTGAATTATTAACTAGATCTGGACTGATTAATTTAAGGTTATCTTATTAAATAAATTATTAATTAAATCTAATTTAATTGATTTATCTTTAAGATTAATGTTTTGATCAACTAAATCTAGTTTTTTTATTAATTTGATCAAAATCTTTATTGATTTGATCAAAGTCTTAATTAAATTGAATTGTTTTTATTAATATTTTTATTAATTAAATTTGAATGAAATGAATTGATTGAATAAATTAAGATAAGAATTACCATGCATATGACATTCATTAGAAAAATTTGAAGTAGAATACCAATTTTCACGGGCATGCATTGTAAATAATGAATTTACAATGACATTCATTAAATTCATTAGGTCGGCCGGTCGGTCGGTCAGGGTCGGCGGGTCGGCCGGTCGGGGTCGGTAGGTCGGCCAGGAATATTGGCGGATCGACCGGTTGGGTTGGCGGGCGACCGGTCGGGTCGGCGGGCGGCCGGTCGGGTCGGTAGGCAGCCGATCGACGGGTCGGTCGGTCGGGGTCGCCCAATCGGCCGGTCGACGGGTTGACCGTTTGCCGCGAAGAGCAGTCTATTATCACTTAGCCACATAAAGTGACAGATCCCATTAATTCTTTTTGACTAACTCCAACTTGATTTTTTTTAGGGGTCCTATTTTATCTCCCCAGATCAATTGAAATGGTTTTAGTTGTATTTGCTGAGACTATAGAATTGATCCCCACATTTATTATTTCATGGTATTTGGTTCACTACTTTGTGCCACTGCAGCATGCCCGAGGATTTCCTTTATTATAAGTTAACAAGTAATAAATTGATCCATTCGTCTTTCTCAATTGGAAAAAATAAGCGGTAAATTATTTTTAAATTTCCATGTGAATCTTAAACTTTACTATTAATCCTTATCTAAAAAAAAACTTATTTTCACTCCCTGCATACAAAATTTTATTTGCTTCAACACCCTGATACATATCGATTTATTTAATTGTCCTCATTACTTTTAGGTACAAAATGTCCAAAATAAAATATCATTCCTTCTAAATTCAGTAACATTTAACTAGAATCTAGTTTTATTTACTCTAATCAATTGAGGAGCTTCGATTGATTAGAAATTGATCGATAATCGATTAGTTGTATTTGTCATAAGAGAACATCATCCTTATTTTATATAGGTATAAAAAGTCCAAAGTAAGTATAATTTTTCTTAAATTCAGCACATTTAAATTATAATTTAGTATATTTTCTATCAAATTAAGTATAATTTTTTTTCTGTTTGATCAATTGATTAGGAGTTCATACTAATCAATTGACTTAGGATGAATCAATTGAGTCATACTCAATTTGATAGAAAATATACTAAATTCTAGTTAATGTTGATGCAGTCTGATCCTGATTGTTGTTTTGGTGTTGATACCGATTTTAGTTTAGGTTGATGATTATTGATTATGATTAAGTCCTGATCGTGGATCAGACATGTTATGAAAAATCCTAGCTTGGAGGGCTAGGTGTTGGAAAATCCTAACCTGGATGGTTAGGTGTGGTAAATCCTAGCTTGGAGGGCTAGGTGTTGAAAAGTCCTAATTCGGAAGAGGTGGGTGAAAAGTCCTAACTTGGAGGGTTAGGTGAAAATTCCCATCTTGGAGAGTTAGGTGAAAAAGTCCTGGCTTGGAGGGTCAGATCTTAGCTTGGAGGGCTAGGTCTGGAAAAGTCCTAATTCGGAAGGGTTGGGTGAAAAGTCCTAACTTGGAGGGTTAGGTAAAAAGTCCTAACTTGGAGGGTTATGTGTCAATTCCCAACTTGGAGGGTTAGGTGAAAAATCCTTAGCTTGGAGGGCTAAGGTGGATGAAAACCTAGCTTGGAGGGCTAGGTTTGAGTCCCTGGATCGGTCTGGTGATCGATCAGGGAAGCTGGCACGCTGCTCCATCGTGGATCGGTCTGGTGACCGATCCAGCAATGACTGATCGGTCTGGTGACCGATCAGGGAGCACACAGTGAGGTTGGGAACCTACTGTGCGGCTCCTGATCGATCTGGTGACCGATCAGGGAGTATGCGTTTCACCCACTGCTTGGCTCCTGATCGGTTTGGTGACTGATCAGGGAGCACTCAGTGAGGTTGAGTTCCCCTGCTGATCTTCTCCTGATCGGTCTGGTGACCGATCTGGCTCACTGTGTAGATCGTTCTGGAGAACGATCCAGCTTCGCGAGTTCCTCACTAAGATCGATCAGGACGGAGCCTGATCGGTCTGGTCATGATCTGATCGGTCTGGTGATCGATCAGGAGGCTCCCTGATCGGTCCGGCAACCGATCAGGAGGTTTGGACTGCGAAACTCAGAAATCGCCTGGAAAAGGGGTGGATCGGTCCGGTGATCGATCCACAACCTGGGATCGGTCTGGTGATCGGTCCAGGAGAGTCCCGACAAAATCGAGATTTCTGATTGAGCGTTGGGGATCGATCAGGATGAAGCCTGATCGGTCTGAACCCATCCTGATCGGTCTGGTGACCGATCAGGAGACCCTCTGATCGGTCTGGTGACCGATCACTTTAATTCAAAATGCACTGTCAGACGCTCTGATCGCGTCTGAACGTATCCGATTCTCTACGCTTAATCTCTGATGCTTGATTTTCTGTTTGATATGCTGCTCTAATGATCTGATTAAGCTGCAGGTGACAGGGAAGGATTCAAACACTCAAGGAGAAGTCAATGGAGGCTTTCCTTGGAGGAGGTTTGTCCGTTTTCCATCTCAGGTTGCAACGGCTGGAGCTGCAAACTGGAGCTGCTGACTGGAGCTTGGCTGAGGGAAGCTCAGGGAGTCCAGGGAGAGCTCTGTGGTAGCTGGCGTTGGCAGGGAAGCAGTTGGAGGCTGCAGGAGATGGTGTCACCTGGTGCTGAGTGGAGAAACAAAAGGGCTCAAGAAAGCTTCGTTGAAGCAGAGTTCGAATTTGAGTTCTTGCTGTGCCCTTGTGTTCTCCACATCTTGCTTGTATGTTTTGAAGTGTGATCATCTTGTGCAAGCAACCACAATCTGTGAAGCAACCACTCATTACTTGAGCGCTTGAAGGAAGGGACAAGAAGCTCCGAGTCCAACAGCGAGAAGACACGAGGAGAAGGCTCTTGCGTGAGATCGTCGCTGGGTGGAGCTCTAAGGGAGCTTGCTGTGGAAACGCTGTGGAGAGGTTTCTCCACCGAGAAGGAGGTTGCTTTTTATCCGGTAATAATCGGGGCTTGATCTGCCGACGATCAAGGGATCGCCCACCTTAAGGGCACGCCAAGGAGTAGGGGCAAGTTATCCCCGAACCTTGTAAACCCTCCTTGTTAGCGATCTTGCTAGTTGTGTTTGTTTGCCTTCGTTTTCTGTTTTCTGCTTACTCTGTGTTTGCTACTTCCGCTGTGCTACTGATAAGTTTGAGTGCAGAAATTTGATAAAAGCTTAAAGTCAAAGTGTTTGGCTATATTCACCCCCCTCTCTAGCCATCCGGGTTCCAACAAGAGGTATCAGAGCTTGGAGCTCTGTTTTTGCGGATTAACAACCGAGATCTATCTTCCATGGCTTTGAGAGAAGGCTTTAGCACCACCCGACCTCCTTTCTTTGATGACGCTGATTTTCAATATTGGAGATCAAAGATGGAGTATTATTTGAAGATGGACATCAACACTTGGTTCGCAGTGAAGGAGGGCTTTATCCCTCTAAAGGATGATGAAGGCAAGGAACTTGAATCATGGCGGTGGACAGCCGAACAAACTCGGAAGAGTGAAGCCGACGCAAAGGCGGTTGTCACTCTACAATGCCGTATGAACAAAGACCAACTCATCAAGATTGATCCTTTCACAAGTGCAAAGGACTTGTGGAACAAGCTCATCGAACTCCACGAGGGCACTCGAGATTCAAGAATCGCCAAGAGGGATTTGTTTCTCAACCAATTACAAAACCTTTCCATGAAGGAAAATGAATCGGTAAGTGAGCTACATAGCCGGTTCAAGGAAGTTCTCAATGGGCTTCATTCGATTGATGAAAAGGTCGAGAATCGCGACCTTGTGAGGTATATACTAAAAGCATTTCCAAGGAATGCTTTGTGGTCATCCATGGTGGATGCCTACAAAGTATCCAAGGACATATCAATTGTTAAGCTAGATGATTTGTTTTGTGAAATGGAATTGCATGAAATGGCTAACAAAGGCCCCAAGGAGAAGGGGATTGCTTTAGTTGCAGGGGATCGATCCAATAAGAAGAAGAAGGAGAAGAAGAAGGAGAAGGAAGTCACTTCATCTTCATCCTCTTCCGAATCCGAGTCCAAGTCCGATTCCAAGAAAGATAGCTGCGGCTCCTCTTCCTCCGAGATGGCGAATTTTGTGAGAAGAATGATGAGAAGGGGACGACGCTTCAAGGGTAAAGGTAACCCTAGTGAAGTTAAACTTGATAAGACTAACGCTTCTTTCTATGAGCGTGGTAGGAAAGGACATTTCAAGAATGAATGCCCAAAGCTAAAGAAGAAGGAGGAGAAATCCGAAAAGGAGGAAAGATCCAAGAAGAAGAAGAAGGCCTTGAAGGCCACTTGGGATGAATCTTCCTCAAGCTCATCCGATGAAGAGAAGGAGGAGAAGAGCACAAGACATGTGGCACTCATGGCTCTTGGAGAGGAAAGCAGTGATGAATCATCCAATTCCTCAAACGCGGCTTCATCATCTTCGGATGATGAAGAGGTAACTTCTTCCGAATTTGAAAAGTGCTATAGAACAATTGCATGCTTAACCAATATGCTTAAGAAGTCAAAAAAATAAGGTTAAATCATTGCAATTGGAAATTGAACAATTGAAAGCATCTAGGGATGATAATATAGATGACTTGCATGTTGAATTGTTAGAGGATGAAATTAAATCATTGAAGCTTGAAGTTGAAACTTTGAAATCCTCTAAGGTTGAGGATGTAGATGATTTGCATGATGATTTGCTAGTAGAAGAAAACCAATCATTAAAGAGTGAAGTTGAGAGACTCAAGAATATTCTTGAGAAGTTCTCAACTAGCTTTAAAACCCTAGACATGATCTTGAATGCCTAAAGGGCAGTCTACAATAGGGCCGGTATTGGTTACCAACCCAAAGAACCCTCATTCGTGTCTTTGATGTCTAGGACTGATATGAGACAATCTAGGACACCCAAGGTTCAAAAGAAAGTTGTCAAGGCATGGGTGCCTAAGTCTTGTTTAGTTGATGCTTTAGATCCCAAGGTTTGGGTACCTAAAACTTCTATTTTTGAATTGTGTAGGTTATGATTGAGGGGGAGCATCTATCAACTTGGTTCGTTAATAGTAGATGCTCCAAACACATGACCGGGGATAGATCATTGTTTACCACACTTCACAAGAAAAGTAGAGGTAATGTTTCATTTGGTAACAATGGTAGTCTCAAGGTCATAGGAATAGGAGACATTCAAATATCTGAATGTCTTAGAATTTCAAATGCCCTTCTAGTCAAGGGGATGCCATTTAATCTCCTAAGTGTCAGTTAATTGTGTGACACGGGTTACACAATTGATTTCCAACCAAGTCAATGTCTAGTTAGACAACATGACACATTGGACACGGTACTAGTAGGAACAAGAGTAGACAATATTTATCAAGTTTCATTTAAAAGTGCTACTAATGCTTTTGCTAAGTGTTTCATGTCAAAATAAGAAGAGTCCACCCTTTGGCACTGGAGGCTAGCACATGTTAACATGAAGAACATCCGGAAGTTGGCCAACAAGGGATTAGTTCGTGGCTTACCAAGCATCAAGTATGAAAAAGACAAACTTTGTGATGTATGTCAAATGGGTAAGCAAACAAAATCTACACATAAAGGTAAAAGCATTGTAAGTACATCTACCGCTTTAGATTTACTTCACATGGATCTATTTGATTGTAGTACTATCATATCATTGAATGGAAGTAGGTATTGCTTTGTTATTATTGATGATTTTACGAGATATACATGGACTTATTTTCTAAAATATAAGGACCAAACCTTACATGTTTTCATTTCTTTTTGTAGAAGAGTTGAAAATGAAAAATCATCAACAATTAAGACAATTAGAAGTGATCATGGAGGTGAATTTCAAAATCAACGGTTTTTAGAATTCTGTCAAGATAGAGGTTATAGACATGAGTTCTCCACTCCTAGAACACCACAACAAAATGGTGTTGTAGAGCGGAAGAACCGTGTTCTACAAGAAGCTGCACGAAGCATGCTTAATGAGTACTCACTCCCAAGTTATTTATGGGCTGAAGCTATAAATACAGCTTGTTATGTGCAAAACCGAGTCCTCATTCATAGGTTCTTAGGAAAGACTCCCCATGAACTTTGGTTTGGGAAACCACCTACAGTTAAACATCTTAGGGTGTTTGGTTGTAAAGTGTTCATCCTAAACACCAAGGACCACCTTGGAAAGTTCACGGCAAAAGCTGATGAAGGGATATTAGTCGGATATTCCTTAATTAGCAAATCCTATCGAGTCTACAACAAGAAGTCTAGATTAATTGAAGAATCTTCTGATGCTGTCTTTGAAGAAATTCCAAAAGTCAATGGTCAACCAGAAGATGAAGTCCAATTCGAGCTTAGGAGACTAAGTTTGAATGAGAGTCCAAATGGTGTTGATGGTGATGAATCCGATGACGGTGAGCCTAGACAACCCATTGATCAGCCGAATTCTGAGGCCGAGCTTGTGTCTAGTGAACTCATTCAAGAAGCACCACCAACACCTAGGCAAAGTAGATTTGCCTCTAGTCATCCCCAAGACCAAATTGTTGGAGACATCCATCATGGGGTTAGGATTAGATCATTCTTTAGAAATGAGGCTAATAAAGTTGCTCTAATTTCCGAAATTGAACCTAGAAAAATTGATGAAGCATTAAATGATCCCGATTGGATCATTGCAATGCAAGATGAATTAGGTCAATTTGAAAGAAGTCAAGTTTGAGACTTAGTCCCTAGACCTAAGAAGACCACCATCATTGGAACCAAATGGGTCTTCAAAAACAAATTGAACCATAATGGAGAAATCATTAGAAACAAGACACGCTTGGTAGCCAAGGGCTATAGTCAAGTTGAAGGCCTTGATTATGATGAGACCTATGCTCCCATGGCACGATTAGAATCCATTCGATTGATGCTTGCATTTGCAGCACATCGTGGCTTCAAGCTATACTAAATGGATGTCAAATCGGCCTTTCTAAATGATTTGATTAGAGAAGAGGTCTACGTTGAAAACCACCGGGGTTTGAGAATTTCGAATTTCCAAATCACGTGTTCAAGCTCAAAAAGGTACTTTATGGCCTTAAACAAGCACCCCGGGCTTGGTATGAGCGGTTGTCGACATTCTTAATCGAGAAGGGCTTTGTAAGAGGTCAAATAGACCCTACACTATTTCTACGGAGAGATGGTGACAATATTTTTGTAGCCCAAGTATATGTCGATGACATAATTTGTGGCTCAAATAACAAGGGCTATTTAAATGAATTCATTGGACACATGGAAAATGAATTTGAAATGAGTTTAGTGGGAGAGTTGACTTTCTTCCTTGGACTTGAAATCAAGCAATCCTGGGATGGGATCCATGTGCACCAATCGAAATACACACAGGAAATGCTCCGTAAATTCAATATGAGTGATTCAAAAGAGGTAACCACTCCCATGGCTACGAACACAAGATTAGACAATGATGAGAGTGGTAAACCAGTTGATTTGACTCAATATCGAAGCATGATAGGTAATTTGCTATACCTCACAGCTAGTCGACCGGATATTCTATTTGCTGTGGGTATGTGCGCTAGGTATCAAGTATGTGCCAAGGAATCTCATTTGATCACTGTTAAGCGAATTTTAAGATATCTCAAAGGCACAATTGGAGTCGGTCTATGGTACCGCCGTACCGAATCATTTTATTTAATTGGCTATACGGAATCCGACTACGCTGGATGTTAGTTGGACCGGAAAAGCACAAGTGGGGGTTGCCAATTCTTAGGTTCATCCTTAGTAAGTTGGTCAAGTCGGAAGCAACACTGTGTTGCTCTCTCCACGACCGAGGCAGAGTATATTGCTATGGGAGAGAGCGTATCGCAATTGTTGTGGATGATTCACACTCTAGAGGACTATGGATTGAGTTACAAGGGTGTGCAAGTGTTATGTGATAACATTAACACAATTAACATAACCAAAAATCCAGTCCATCATTCTAGGACTAAACATATTGAGGTGCGTCACCACTTCATTAGGGATCATGTAGCTAGGGGAGATATTGCACTCTTACATGTAGAGTCCAAATCAAACCTAGCTGACATTTTCACTAAACCACTCCCCGAAAATGAATTTAGCTTCCTAAGACTGGAGTTGGGAATATGTCGTGCTTCATAGTTTTCCTAAATGCATTCAAAATCCTTCATGATTATTTTGAATTAATGGGAAACAATTTGATAACTTTAGGGACATCTCACACAAACTATAAGGTTTACCAAAACATTTTTCTTTGCTAGAAATCGGGTGAGATGTTAGGATCAAATTAATTTCTCAAAATGTCAATGCATCCCTTGAGAAATTAAGTTGACGAGATAATAATCACTTCGGTGACCAAGTATGGGGAAAACCAATGCATACCATATGTGTATTTGGCTCCATGATCATACTTGGACATTCCAATCAAGGAAACTTGATTGGAAACTTGGATTTGGGACAAATTGTTTGAATGATTGTGTTTGAGTTTGACTCCACTTGGGTGGAGCAAAGTGACTTGTTCAAACCCTAAGGACCTTTGATCCTTGATTGGGGATCAATTATAGACGAGGGACTGCTTCCAAGATCGATATCTTTCACCATATCCCTTTGAAAATCGTGTAACGGTCTGAAACTGAAAGTTTCAGATCGTATCAGGGAGTATCAGGAACCCTGATCGGTCGCTGGACCGATCAGGTGTAAGGTTGATCGGTCCTCGGACCGATCTGGCTTCCTTGTGAGTTGATCGGTCCACAGGCCGATCGGAGGGATCAGCAGAGAATTTGCGAACTCTTGGCTAAATACTCTGTGCTAATCTGGATCGGTCCCCGGACCGATCTGGCACCCTGATTGGGATCGGTCCACAGACCGATCAGGGGGCTCACAGGTTTCTCTCCGAACCATACTATTCGTGTCCTGATCAATCAGCCGATCGATCAGGAGCGCGCCTGATCGATCACCCGACCGATCAGGCCCAGGTTAGTCCGATCATGCTATATCCTGATCGGTCTGGCCGCTATCAGATCGAACGGTGATCCGTTCAATCGCATTAAAGTCTGGTTGGTGGACCGATCCACCAACCGTTTAACTCCTTCGAAACCTCTCATTGCCAAACCCTAGCGCCGAAACCTCCCACTTGCGCGACCTTTAGTGTGTGCGAGAGCTTTCCCAGTGCCTTCATCTTCCTCTCGTGAGTGAGCGCACGCGTGGCCGTGAGAAGACTTCCTATGAGCCTCACTTTGTCTTCAGCAAGTCTCTGTTTCTTGCTCACGGGTTTGCGTTTCTCTCTTGCGCCGAGAGCCTCTTCTGCGCAAGCTGTTCTTCCAATCTTCAAGAAATTCATCAATGGTGTCTAAATAAGCTTTTGTCTCAGTTTTCCTTACAAATCAGTCTATAGTGTTTGTATGTGAAGCTAATCATGGTTTGGTGTGTTGTGCCGTGACCTCTTGTTTTGGCCGTGTCCCATCTGTGCAATATCTTACCCTTGATCAATTCTACCTTATGCTTAAATTGTGTTCTTATGATCATGTCTACCTTGTGTCTCTGATTAAACTGTGTTCTTTTAATCATTGTGTCTTGATCACGTTGGGTCTTACCTTGTCTTGATCAATTTGATCGAATCTTATTCTTGTGATTGGTGTCATGATTTGGTTTACCTATCTTGATCAAATTTGTTTACTCAATCTCTAGAAAATCTTCTAAGGGCAAAGAAGTTGTTGAGGGTAGCTCAAAGGGGAAAGCCCCTTCTTCATCTGCGCCCTCCAGAAGGCCTCAGCCTTCTTCAAGCTCCCGCTTTCCAAATGCGGCCTGTGAACAGGCCTTCCAATCGAGGACCTTTAAATTGCTATCCTGCCGATCCATTGATGTCCCTTTCCTAACTGAGTACTGCCCCTCCGTTATGGAGATCATCACTTTTTACAATCTGGGCTTCCTTCTTTCCTTGGAGAGGACTATTAATTGTAACCTGGTCTCCGAATTTTACAACAACCTTCAGCAAGGTCCTCAGGGGGGCTTCGAGTTCACTACTCGAGTCGCCAAGCGGACTCTTGATTTCTCCTATGACATTCTAGCTGAGTATCTGGGTGGTAGACGTTCATCCAACCTGTATTCGATTTATCCCGAGCTTCCTGATCCCTTGCTGGCCCCTTTTGCAGATGTTACCCCCGACTCCATCTATCAGCATTTCTTTGGTCATCCTCGCCCCGCCGGGCTTGATGAATTGGGTCCTGATTTTCCTACCTTTGCAGCACTTCGTCTCTCTCCCACTGATTACGTCTTGTTCAAGATTATCACAAATTGTATTCTTCCAATCACTTCAAAGCCTTTGACCGAGATCCGACCCTATCACTGCCTTATGCTCTACGGCATGCACCGCCGAATGGTTTTTGATATCATGGAAACTATCTTTCAGTCCATTTTGTCTTATAGAGAGCCCAGTCGCCGCACAGTCTACATGCCATTTGGTCATGTCATCACTGACTGGCTTATGTCAGTTGGTGTTGATGTCACCAAGGGCTGGACCGTGCCCATGGTCAAGCAGGATTGTCGGTTGGGTCGGCGTGCTATTACCAAGTCCGACATTATTATTCGAGAGCATGATCGGGTCTTGATTTGGAATGATGGGAGAGGACTCGGTGACCTACCTGGAGGAGCACCACATTTTCAGGCACCACCCGAGGCTGCTGCACCTCATGAGGCTCCTGCTGCTGATGCTGAGTACGACTATGAGTCTGATCCAGATCTACGATAGCAGATCTCCGAGCTAGATCGGATCCTCCAGGAGGATATTCATTTGAGGGAGCTCCATCGAGAGGAGACCCGCTCGGAGTTCTGGTCTTTCGATCGCAGATTGACCGGGGTGGAGTCCACTGTCTCTGGGGTCCAGACATTGCACCAGACTTGGTACGCAGAGTGGCGCCGCCATACATTTCCAGGGGATGCCCCTTCAGGCAGTGCTGTACCAGGGTCTGCTGATGCCACGATGGATGATCTCATGCAGGATGACGACCCCCCCGCTGACAGTTGAGTTTGGATGTTCGTTGCCTCTCCTTGTGATTTGTGTACTTGACTGTTTGATTTGTGTGATTTTTGGGTTGTATGCCCTATGACTTGTCAGTTGTGGCCTTGAGCCGCACGTGTTTTGACTTTGATGCATGTGTCTTGCATCTTGTTATGCCTTGACTTCTCAGACTTTGCTTCACATGTTTATTCTACTTTAGTATGTTTATTGTTGATGCTATGTGTTCATATGATTACTATTTGATTATATGCCTCATTCATGCTTATGATGCCATGCTTCATATGATACATGTGCCTGTTTTGCCATGACTTATCCTTGTCATATGTATTCATATGTTTTTACGATCAAATCGAATCTATTGTTATTTGGGAATACCCCTAGGGTTGAGGGGGAGTGTGGTTTAAACTTAACAGCCCTTCTAGACCCCTTTTCGGTGTTCGACAAAGGGGGAGAGTGTTGGTTGGTTAAGTTTAGAATGATCATGTTGTAGGGGAAGGATCTTGATTCCCCTATGATTCTAAATTTGAAGAACTTGATTGAGAATCCCTAAACTTAAAATCGGGTTGTCAAATAACAAAAAGGGGGAGATTGTTGATGCAGTCTGACCCTGATTGTTGTTTTGGTGTTGACACCGATTTTAGTTTAGGTTGATGATTATTGATTATGATTAAGTCCTGATCGTGGATTAGACATGTTATGGAAAATCCTAGCTTGGAGGGCTAGGTGTTGGAAAATCCTAACCTGGATGGTTAGGTGTGGTAAATCCTAGCTTGGAGGGCTAGGTGTTGAAAAGTCCTAATTCGGAAGAGGTGGGTGAAAAGTCCTAGCTTGGAGGGCTAGGTGAAAAGTCCTAACTTGGAGGGTTAGGTGAAAATTCTCATCTTGGAGAGTTAGGTGAAAAAGTCCTGGCTTGGAGGGTCAGGTCCTAGCTTGGAGGGCTAGGTCTGGAAAAGTCATAATTCGGAAGGGTTGGGTGAAAAGTCCTAGCTTGGAGGGCTAGGTGAAAAGTCCTAACTTGGAGGGTTAGGTGCAAATTCCCAACTTGGAGGGTTAGGTGAAAAATCCTTAGCTTGGAGGGCTAAGGTGGATGAAAACCTAGCTTGGAGGGCTAGGTTTGAGTCCCTGGATCGGTTTGGTGATCGATCAGGGAAGCTGGCACGCTGCTCCGTCGTGGATCGGTCTGGTGACCGATCCAGCAATGACTGATCGGTCTGGTGACCGATCAGGGAGCACACAGTGAGGTTGGGAACCTACTTTGCGGCTCCTGTTTGATCTGGTGACCGATCAGGGAGTATGCGTTTCACCCACTGCTTGGCTCCTGATCGGTCTGGTGACTGATCAGGGAGCACTCAGTGAGGTTGAGTTCCCCTGCTGATCTGCTCCTGATCGGTCTGGTGACCGAACTGGCTCACTGTGCAAATCGTTCTGGAGAACGATCCAGCTACGCGAGTTCCTCTCTAAGATCGATCAGGTCGGAGTCTGATCAGTCTGGTGACCGATCAGGAGGCTCCCTGATCGGTCCGGCAACCGATCAGGAGGTTTGGACTGCGAAACTTAGAAATTGCCTGGAAAAGGGGTGGATCGGTCCGATGATCGATCCACAACCTGGGATCGGTCTGGTGATCGGTCCAGGAGAGTCCCGACAAAATCGCGATTTCTGATTGAGCGTTGGGGATCGATCAGGATGAAGCCTGATGGTCTGAACCCATCCTGATCGGTCTGGTGACCGATCAGGAGACCCTCTGATCGGTCCGGTGACCGATCACCATAATTCAAAATGCACTGTCAGACGCTCTGATCGCGTCTGAACGTATCCGATTCTCTGCGCTTAATCTCTGATGCTTGATTTTCTGTTTGATATGCTGCTCTAATGATCTGATTAAGCTGCAGGTGACAGGGAAGGATTCAAACCCTCAAGGAGAAGTCAATGGAGGCTTTCTTTGGAGCAGATTTGTCCGTTTTCCATCTCAGGTTGCAACGGCTGGAGCCGCATACTGGAGCTGCTGACTGAAGCTTGGCTGAGGGAAGCTCAGGGAGTCCAGGGAGAGCTCAATGGTAGCTGGCGTTGGCAGGGAAGCAGCTGGAGGCTGCAGGAGATGGTGTCACCTGGTGCTGAGTGGAGAATCAAAAGGGCTCAAGAAAGCTTCGTTGAAGCAGAGTTCGAATTTGAGTTCTTGTTGCGCCCTTGTGTTCTCCATATCTTGCTTGTATGTTTTGAAGTGTGATCATCTTGTGCAACCAACCACAATCTGTGAAGCAACCACTCATTACTTGAGCGCTTGAAGGAAGGGACAAGAAGCTCCGAGTCCAACAACGGGAAGACACGAGGAGAAGGCTCTTGCGTGAGATCGTCGCTGGGTGGAGCTCGGAGGGAGCTTGCTGTGTTCTTGTCTTTACTAAGTGCTAAGTAAGATCTTTCTTGTGTTTCATTGTACTTAAACCTATATCTGTGATTGAAACGCCGTGGAAAGGTTTCTCCATCGAGAAGGAGGTTGCTTTCTATCCGATGATAACCGGGGCTTGATCTGCCGACGATCAAGGGATCGCCCACCTTAAGGGTACGCCAAGGAGTAGAGGCAAGTTATCCCCGAACCTTGTAAACCCTCCTTGTTAGCGATCTTGCTTGTTGTGTTTGTTTGCCTTCGTTTTCTGTTTTCTGTTTTCTGTTTTCTGTTTTCTGCTTACTCTGTGTTTGCTACTTCCGCTGTGCTACTGATAAGTTTGAGTGTAGAAATTTGATAAAAGCTTAAAGTCAAAGTGTTTGGCTATATTCACTCCCCTCTCTAGCTATCCGGGTTCCAACAGTTAAATGATGCTAAATTTAGGAGGGATTATATCTTATTTCGGACTATTTGTACCTAAAAAACTGAGGGTAATTAGGTAAATTGGTACTTGAAGCAAATAAAACATTACATGTAGGGAGTTGAAACAAATTTTTTCTGACGCAGAGATTGAGAAGGGAGTTGAGTTTGCATGCAGAAAGTTTAGAATAATTTTTCTATAAATAAGACACAAATAAAGGATTTCTTTTCTTTTCCTTATATCTTTCCTAATTCGCAGCTCAAAGTAAACTGAGCTTTAAAAAATATGTAAATTACCTTTAAATCCCTATTTGAATCTTAAACTTTATTCTCAGTCCCTATGTCAGAAAAAATTCATTTCCACTCCCTACATGCAAAGTTTCATTTGCTTCAGCTCCCTAATAAATATTATTTTACCTAATTGCCCTTATTATTTTTAGGCACAAACAATCCAAAATGAAGTATAGTTCTTTCTAAATTCAGTATTATATAATTAAAATCTAGTATATCTTCTATCAAATTAAGTATCACTCTTTTTATACGTATAAAAAGTCTAGAAAGAAGTATAATTCTTCTTAAATTCAGTATATTTTAATTAAAATTTAATATATGTTATATCAAATTGAGCACAATTTTTTTTCCATCAGACCAATTAATTAGGAGTTCAGACCAATTAATTAGTTTGCCCTTATTTTTTTAGGTATAAAAAGTCCAAAATGAGGTATAGTTCCTCCTAAATTCAGTATCATATAATTAAAATCTATTATATTTTCTATCAAATTAAGTACCACACTTTTTATACGGATAAAAAGTCCAGAAAGAAGTATAATTCTTCCTAAATTCAGTATATTTCAATTAGAGTTTAATATATATTCTATCAAATTGAGCACAATTCTATTTCCACCAAACTAATTGATTAGGAGTCCGTACTAATTGATCAGCTTAGGATGAATTGATTAAGCCATACTCAATTTCATATAAAATATACTGAATTTTAGTTAAATAATGCTGAATTTAGAAAGAATTATACTTGATTTTAGACTTTTTGTACCTAAAAAAATTGAGGAGTAATTCGGTAAATATGTAGTTGAAACACATGAAACATTGCATGTAGAGAGTGAAAATAAATTTTTTCTGATGCAGAGACTGAGAACAAAGTTATGTTTGCATGCAAAAAGTTTAGGATAATTTTCCCTTAAAAAATCAACTAAATCCTATAAATTTATATAAGGTCATAATGATTTTTATAAAGGACGGACTTTAATGCAATTTATGCAAAGAAAGAATTAAATATAACGATATAAACTGAAACAACTGATAATTTCTTAATAGGAAAGTAATTTTAAGAAATAATATTTGTAATATATAGATATGATAATATTTTAATAATTCTGAATGTGTGTCAGTGTGTGTATATATATACCCACACATATATAAAAGACATTATTTTAAATATATATAAAAGACAAGATTTTAATAATTCTTTCAGAATTTGATCTGCAAACATTTATAACATTCCTCCCTCGCATGATTATTTATATAAAAAAATAACAATATCGTCAATTGTTCCTTAGAAAACCACTACACCAAAATTTTTAAATATATATATAATCCTTTTAGCTTACTCATCTCCGCGGAGGCCGACTAGTGGGTGGTTCATCGTCGTTGAACCATGTATCTTCCTTTCCGTCTTCATCTTCTGCTGCTTCTGCTGTTTGTCGTCCATGGAACTACGGGGATCCCAACTTGGAATTATACGCGTAGCGGACGAGTTTCTATACAAGAATTAGAGAGGATACAACAGTACCTTACCAAAGTTAATAAGCCTGCAGTGAAAACCATACAGGCATGCAATATCATTTACGAAATTATTAGTCTATCTGTATATATGCATGCTTATATATATATAAATGCTTGATGTCTTGCTAATGATCACAGAGCATAGAGGGAGATGTCATAGACTGCGTCCCCATTCACAAGCAATTGGCTTTCGATCATCCTGCTTTAAAGAATCACAAGCTTCAGGTATCTGGTTATTCATGTTTGATTTATTTTATACTTCTCCTGATTAATGCATAAGCTAATTAAATTAATTGATCACTTAAGGATGCACCTTCTTCTATGGAAAAATCATTGGAAAGAAGAGAAAAGAATTACAAGGCGAGTGAGAATAGGGCGCGGCATGCTGCATGGGCACCATCACAAGGTTGCCCAAAGGGGACTGTTCCAATACGAAGGATCACCGTGGACGATGTTCTAAGAGCCGGATCTTTGTATCAGTTCGCTGGAAAAGAAGCAAATCAAGTTGGAAAGCTGGAGGTGAATGACAAATTTGTATCTGTTACATTCATTGAACTTCTTGGTTTTTTTTTTTTGAAGAATATTAAATTATATATTTTTTTTCACCATTTTAAACTCGTTAAACTATTGCTTTCAGCATGCAGTAGCTGTTCATACTAACCCAGGAAAAATTCACGGAGCTTTCGCTACAATAAATATCTGGGATCCTGTAGTTGAAGGTGATAACGAGTTCAGTGCCTCCCAAATATGGATTTCTGGAGGAAAAGAGACAATTAGAGCTGGGTGGCAGGTTTTCTTCTTAATTCTCAATCTTTAATATTACTGGATAAATGACATGAGAATTGACAAAAAAAAAATGAAAACTGAATGGGATTGTGTGATGTTTCCATGACAATTTTCTAGGTTTATCCTAACATGTATGGAGACAATATCTACTTGGCAAGGCTATTCGCCCACTGGACAGTAAGATAGTTTCTTTGTATATATATAGCTTGTTGTATTTGTATTAGTTGGGTTATATAATTTATTAATTAATCAAAAATTAACACACTTCATGGATGCTTGTAGATAGATGGATCTCAGTCAACTGGCTGCTACGATGTTCTTTGCTCAGGCTTTATCCAAGTTAGCAAGAATTTCTTCTTAGGATTGATTTTCAACTATAGCTCAGCCATTGGTGGTAGACAATATGTTTGTGATATAGCAATTTGGCAGGTAAGTTCTATGAAAAACTTGGTTTATACATTTAATTAGAAATGTTATTGTTTACTAAACTTAAATATCCATTGCAAATAAACTTGTAATTAATCTAATAAGAATGGTGAAATATTTCAGGATAAACAAACTGGCAATTGGTGGATGCGCTACGAAAAGGAACCCATAGGTTATTGGCCACGCGAGCTCTTCCAATACCTCAATTCAGCAGCCGATTTAGTAAAGTGGGGTGGAGAAATAGCAAATAACAATCCCAGCAGGCACACTGTAACCCAAATGGGATCAGGTTCCTTCCCTGATAACAGCCCTGATGGAGGGTGGCAGAAGGCTGCCTTTTTCCAGGACTTAAAGATCTTTGATTCAAACCAGTTCGTTCCAACTCCACCTGTTCACGCCGAAACTGAGAATAGTAACTGCTACAACATCATTACTCACAAAGATGTCAATAATGCAACACTTTTTTTCTATGGTGGGGATGGACTTGGGAAAAATTGTCCCTAATTTATAGTCGTAAACTACTCTGTACTAGCTCAAATAAGGTATTGTTTAGTTAATGCACTTTTTGTATACATCTAAATGGCAATACCATGCGTATGGAAGGATATATTTCAATTGTTCTTATATAGAGGGAGATTGTTAAATTGTAATATGCAATTCAAGAAGCAAAATTTTAATTATCCTTAAATATTCATGTAATAATCGTGAAGATCATGGTTAATTAAATCAAAAAAAATAGCTGAGCACGACACTTAAATCAAAGGTAACTATTCCTTTGTGGAACTTAAGCATTAATATTTCTTATATCCATATCATATGATATGGTGGAATGGTAGAGATCCCATGTTATCCCAAAGCTCTCGATGTCCGTCCAGGTCATCATCGCTCTCGGTCGGGGTGAAGTGTCCTCGTTCCCGGATGGGGTGATGTTCTAAATCCCGTTTAAAATGGACATCCTAGCCGAATGATATGGAGAGCTTGAAAAGATACCACTCTCCGTTCGGGAGTTCAGGACAATACTGCCCGAGCGGATAATCTTAAAGCTAAAGGCCCTAACTAGGTCGATGGATCTCCCAATGAAGTTAGCTTGGTTCGACGATAACACCTGGGAAGGTGGGTGATCGCTCCTAGTGCAGCTCCCGAGCGGGTGACCACTCGGGATTAGTCAGAAAGAGGCTCCCGGATGGGTGCCGAACCAGGTAAATGACATCCGGAGACCGGAAGAACTGAATCAATAAAGCCGGTCTTTATAAACATTTTTATAATTAATGAACAAATGGATCATCAGGAGATTAAAGATGAAGGAACAGCGACAATAATAAGTCATAAATGTGCCAACGATAATAGTAACTGCTAATTATAAAAGGCGGCTATAACAACTCAAAGAACCATTAATGCAAAAGGCAAAAAGCCACTGAAAGTGATATAAAATAGTATCATCTACATGGAGATGGGGGGAGAGAAAAAAAGAGGATCTTTTCTAATCTCAAAACTCACTATTTTTACTTTATTTTGATTCCTCGATTCTGACTTGAAAGTCAGTCATCGGTGAATCCCTGGCACCATCCTAACCCTCTTCTTCTTTGAATTTTCTTTTATCAACTTCAGGTGCCCCAAACCGTAAACCCTCCCTTTGGGGCCTTCTCATCCACGTCTCTTCTCCAACACTGCAACCACCTTCAACATATTCGCCCAGTCACCAAGGGATCGTTCTTTGAGAATCTCGCATCAAGAATATATAAATTGACACCGTCTATGGAAAACTTTTTAAACTGAAGCAGGATACTCATGTGGATGACACTGGCAAGGTTACTACTCTCACCCTTGCTCCAAAAGATTTAGATCGGATTGTAGTGGCGACAAGGCCGGCCCTGGGTTTCGAAGGGCCCTGTACAAAAAAAATCTTTATATTTATAAAAAATAACAAAATGATGTTATAAAAAAATTCATTAACATAGAGGAAGAAAATGTTTACTTGAGTATTTTTTGATATTTTTTTAAAAAAATACATAATGTTTTAAAATTTATATTTATATTTTTTTTTAATTTAATTTTGATATTATTTTATTAGTATTGAAGATCATATCATTTTAATTAATTTTCTTTGAGTGAATTCATATTTATTATATTATATATTACTTAAAAAATTTAAAAATTTTTAAAAAAGAGGGCCCCACCTGAGGTGGGGCCCTGTGCACCGGCCCCAGGTTGACCACCCTGGGGCCGGCTCTGAGTGGCGACGATAAAGGGAGTATTGAAGCATTAGTGAGTGCAACAGTTGACTTCCAGATGACCCTATGCCTCAAATGGAATGCAACAGATTCCTATGTCCACTCTAGCCTAACCTGTCAATGCACCCCCAAAGCTTAGTGGGGGAGCTAGAAGTCCTTGTTCGGAATACACATTTAGAAGCTTCTAGCACACCCCCACGTGACCTTGCTTGGGGGAAAATGGCATGCATTAGCCGCCCCGAGAATCACAATACGTCGCCATTCTACCAAAGCATTTTAGAAGATCCATTGTCATGTCATGATTGACTGGCAACAATTGGTGAATATAACGGTACATCGGATCCAAAAGATCACGTGTGTAAGTTCGAGAATATTCCTTTATTATACCAGTATGCTGACGGTGTAAAGTGCTGGGTGTTTTTGAGTCCCCTTTCAGGCTCAACACAAAGATGGCCCAATAGGTTGCCTGCCTCTTCCATTCGCTCATTCGAAGATTTTCGAATGGTATTCTTACATCATTTCACTAGTAGTCGACGTATCACAAGACGCCACTAAACCTCTTCACTCTCAATTACCAAAAAACCAAGGAGACATAATGTGGAGGCTACTTGAGGAAGCAATAGGCCGACTAGGCATTGGCTTTGCTTGGGCCACCAACCCACATCTTGGAGGACTAACGGCTGCCAAAGCTGCACCATGCTGCTCCGGATGTTGATGGCCGGAGTTGGAGAGCAAGAGTGAGCTCCCTCAAAAGCTACATGAAGGGAGGGCAAGTGTCATTATGCGGAGGCTTGTGGAGTCGGAATCTTGAGGGTCTTCATTGATTCGTTAATGATCTCGGATCATAGGGTTCTTGATCGATCTCCGAATGATCTTAGGGCTCTTGATTGAGTTACAATCTTGCAACTGAGAGGCACAGATAATGCAGAGGCTTGTGGAGACGGGATCTTGGGGGGTCTTCATTGATTCACATATGAATCTTCGATCAAGGGGGGGGGGGGGTCTTAAGTGACTTCTAGCCTGATCATGGGCTCTTCATTGTCGCTCAATCTCGCAACCGAGTGGCGTAGTCATTGGCGAACCGTTCTTAGGGGTCTTGGATGATCCTCAAGGTGATTTTGGGGATCTTGATTGATTCGCGGATCACCACCCGAGAGGCTAACCTCACCGGCAAGCAACATGTGAAGGTGGTGGACGGTGATATCAGAGAATATAATGCTGAGGATAGGGATGATCGGAAGAGGGCTGCTAGGGGAGCTATCATGAGGTGCACGGAGAGGAGGAACAACTGTTAGTAGGAGCCCTAGAGCCAATTATGTGATGATTGGCTAGGGACATTTTGTATCATATTCTATCATTAATAAAGACATGTTTGATTATTATACTTACTTTGTATTTGTGCCAAATAACTAAGTATAATAATGTCCTTGTGTAGTAGGTTCTTATCTACATTATATCGATTGGTTGAATCGATAGTAAGATAATGTAGAGAACACTACACTAAATTATTCCTAGTCAAGCATTAATATTCAGGGACAATATTAATGCATGAAGACTAACATGTAGGTCAATTGATGACTTGAGCTCACAAATCATGGATATGTGATATCAAGTTAACACATGGGCATACATTAGAGAATGTGTACTGAATTAACCCGCCATGGGAAAGTTTCATAGATTGTCATATGAGTGTCATAAACTTTCTCATGTGACTATTGGTATGAATAGTCCTTAGACCTGAAGTCACTACGGTTCCCTACATAAGAAGTTATGTACTTTGGTATCGTCAAACGTCACCCGTAACAAGGTGGACTATAAAGGTGATCACTGGGTATGTAATGAATTATGCGGAGGGATGTGAGTGATGTAGATGAGATCTATCTCTCCCATATGACGGGAGTGATATCTATGGGCCCCTTTGTTGGGACCGGTAGACGAGCTAGAGGGGGGGGTGATCAGCTCCGATTTGCTCCATGATGATTTGTCACGGCAGAAGACTCGAGCAAACGCTAACACTAAGGATTTACTTGGTATCCACCCCGGACGGGTGACTAATCCAAGGATCCACTCTCCTCACTCTCTCATACACTATGAAAGATCTCCTTCTTGAGGTGGAGAAACCTCTTACAAGCTTTCACAAAGATACAACAAGAATCTAAGCAAATACAAAATGAAATCTTACAAGATTTACAATGATAAGCTCAAGCTTTGCTTTCCTTGCTATCTTCAAGCTTGTGATTACCTCTAGAACCTTGGAAATGCAACAGCAATGTCCTCCAAGGCTTCCCTTAAAATGGCACTTATGAAGGTGAAGAAGGGGAGAAGAGTTGCCGCTTCAACCTGCGTGAAAAGCCCTATATACTCGACGCCTAGGGTTTCCCAATCGATTACCACGTCAGATCTAGCCGTTCAACGGCTATTTTTTGAACCTTAATCGATTAGGTAATCGATTAAGACTGCCCTTAATCGATTGACCAATCGATTAAGGGAAGGTTGAATCGATTACCCAATCGATTCAGCCACCTTCTGTTCTCGCAACAAAACTCTCTTAATCGATTGCCCAATCAATTACGGTCCTTCTTAATCAATTACCCAATTGATTAAGATCCTCTCTGTTCTCGCAACAAAACACTCTTAATCGATTACCCAATCGATTATGGTCCTTCTTAATCAATTACCCAATTAATTAATATCCTTCTTAATCAATTACCCGCCCCGGGGCTATGGTGCAGCGGTAGAGTCACTAGTAGTTAACCCAGGCATCCGCGGTTCAATCCCCAGCTATGGCGCATTTGCAAGAATTTTTCCTCCAAATGGAGCGCGAACCCTGGGACGCTGGACTTCTAGACTGCCCACCGCGAGCGCTTCCCGATTTACCCTGGTGACCAGTGGAAAACTTCCGTGGGGCCGGGCCGATCACCCCAGGTTCAATTTGTCTGCTGCCTGGTTCATCATTTTTCTTAATCAATTACCCAATTGATTAAGCCCCTTCTTAATCAATTACCCAATTGATTAAGATCCTTTTTGTTCTCGCGAGATAACAACCCAATCGATCTCCCAATCGATTGAGTCCAACCTAACTTGTGTTCACGGTCAACCCCTTTGACCAACCTGGATTTCTCCTGCCTAGTTCTCAACTAGGACCTAACCTGATTCCCAACCAGGTCTGCCTAACCCTCGAGTTATGTCTAGTCTCTTGGTAGACTTCCACCTTGCCAGCGTGCGATCTCCCCGATCCACCTGGACTTTACCTAGTCCCACTAGGTGTGCCTAGTCCCACTAGGTCTTTTTCCATGCCAGCGTGCGATCTCCCCGATCCACCTGGATTTTACCTAGTCAAGTCTCCAGTCAACCTTGACCCACTTGACATCATACAACATTCAAACATCATTATCAAACATCGAAACATCCAAACTTAAGCTCACCAAGCTTACCAGACTTAAGCTCACCCGAGCCTAGTCAAACTAGGTCAACCTTGACCTACCCAAGATTGCACCAACACCCTTGATCAAGTAGGACTACTAAAGCGCATGACCATGCTCAAATAAGTCAATATGAGATATTGAGCTCATTTGTTTGAGTGAGTTTACTCGGGGATCAAGAAAGACAAAGATTGATTGAGGATGACACGGTTTATGCCTCATTAGTTAATCTAGATATCAAGGATAGAAGGACAAGGTCATATATTATCATAGTCACGGAGGTTTAGTCGGATCTCGACTTTTCTTGTTACTTGGGTAGCAATGATGCATTGCTAGATGTCGCTCATTGTTTATGTGTCTAAAGTGTTTAGGCGCATTGTCAACGTCACAAGAACCTATTGGGTCACATACTACGGACATGATGCTTCGGGTGTAGGGTTTTTCGGGCCGCGAAAACCACTTTTTCGCGTCGCGGAAACCCCGAAAGCCCCAATAGAAAGGATCCGAGCAAAGAAAACCATTTCAAAAAATTTACGAGTGCTCGTTTACATGCTTCAAAACCGATCTACAACCTAGATCTATTAGAGAAGAGAAAACTACCTTCGATGCGTGCCCCGCAATTCCCGCTCGCTCCTCGGTTGGTGTCAGATCTCAAGGATGCAAAGTAGCAACCCTCTAGAAGTATCCACACAAGCAAGAGAGTGGAGAGGAGAGCCCAAAAGTGTGCTAGCACTACTTGGGGTCTCGGCAAGATGAGAGGAGCGGGAGAGCCAAACAAAACAAAACCAAGTGAGGAGAAGAATCAATCACACACACACACAAAACTCCTTTTATGTGTTTAAGTGGCCGGCTACCACCTTGGGTAACCCCCTATTTGAATTCAAAATTCAAATGGGGAGGTTACTTAGCCTTGATGATGATGCCAAGTCATCACTTGGTCAAGTCAAGGTGATGTGGCTTGAGTCAAGTCAAACTTGCCTCTTATGGACTTTCCATATTTAGCCAAAGTCAAACTTTGACTTCATTATTCTCCCATGATTAGATTCATCCAACACTTGGATCAAACTCGAGTCCAACTCAAGTTGTCTAATTTGAGTCAAGTCAAACTTGCCTTTTATGGACTTTCCATATTTAGCCAAAGTCAAACTTTGACTTCATTACTCTCGGTCCATCATATGGACTTATTCTCCATCTATTGCTCTATGTGTGTGACCCTATAGGTTCTTGTAACGTTGGCAATGCCCTTAAACCTATTTAAGGACATAAGCAATGAGAGGTATCTAGCAACACATCATTGCTACCCAAGTTACAAGAATGTCGAGATCCAACATCACCATTGTGACTAATAATTGTGACCATCACAATATGTGACAACGTCCTTCTATCCTCGATATCTAGATTGATCTTTCATGAGGCATAGACCGTGTCATCCTCAAATCAATCTATATGTCTTGATCTCCAAGTAGACTCATTATAATCAAATAAGCTCAATATCTAATATTGCCTTATTTGGGCATGACCATGCACTTAGTGGTCTTACTCTATCAAGAACGAAGATATCACTCCCGTCATATAGGAGGGATAGATCCCATCTACGTTATTCACATCCCTCCGCATAATTTGTTACAAACCCAGTAATCGCCTTTATAGTCCACCCAGTTACGGGTGACGTTTGACGAAGCCAAAGTACGTAACTCCTTATGTAGAGAACTATGGTAACTTCAGGTCTAGGACTATAGTCATACTAATAGTCACATGAGAAAGTATATGACACTAATATAACGATCCATGATACTTTCTCATGGCGGGTCATTCAGTATACATTCTCTAATGTATACCCATGTGTCAACTTGATATCTCATATCCATGACTTGTGAGATCAAGTCATCATGTTGACCTACATGCTAGTCTCTATGCATTAACATTGTCCTTGAATGTTAATACTTGACTAGGAATAATTAAGAGTAGTGTTCTCTATATCATCTCACTATCGATTCAACTAATCGATTGATATAGATAATAACCTTCTACTCAAGGACGTTATTATACTAAGTTATTTGGCACCAATACACATAAGTACAATAACCATAAGAAATGCCTTTATATATAAGAAATATATATACAAGAATATGATACAATGAGTCCAAAAAGTAATCATCATATGATTGGCTCTAGGGCTCTCACTAACATCGGGAGCCCGAGTTGGGAACTCGGGAGATCTGTGCCCGAGTTAGGAACTCAAGAGGTCAGTTCGGGAGCTCGAGTTGGGAACTCGGGAGCGCGGGTCGGGAGCTCGGCACTCGGCAGACTGAGCTGGGAGCTCGGCAGACTGGGTCAGGAGCTCGACACTCGGCAGACTGATCTAGGAGCTCGGCAGACTGGGTCAGGAGCTCGGCACTCGGCGGACTGGGCTAGGAGCTTGGCAGACTGGGTCGGGAGCTCAGCACTCGGCAGACTTGGTCAGGAGCTCGAGGACTTGCTCGGGAGACTTGGTCGGGAGACTGAGTCGGAAGCCTGAGAGGCTCGGTCAGAATTGTATGGAAATTCATTAAAGTGTTTAATGAAGGAAAGAGAAAAATCTCTCATCATTGGATGAAGAGAAGGTGAACAGTCACATGAAAAGATGAGCTCTTTATTGGCTTTAATGAAGGGAAGTCAAAGAGATAAAAGACTCTTCATATTCATGGGATGAATATAAAAGAGGGACTTGTCATTTTGAATGATAAGAGTGTGTGCTTTTCTTTCTTCCCTTCCTCTCTTCTTCCTCTCCTCCCTCTTGGCCGAAACCCTTGTGGGTTCTTGGTGGTCTTGTGAACTACCTCAAGTTGCTAACACAACTAAGGTAGTTCTTCCGAAGTTGAGAGATTGTGTCTGTGTGGATATGAATAGAGGCACGGACACTTGAACGTGCAAGAGATCCGGCGCATCTTGGACGAGCGGGATAAGCAAAGGGCACACTCTAAAGGTATACACTGTATATAGATCTATTATATAGATGAACTTCGTACGAGTTTTCTTTCGCATGAATCGCTCGAGGGTTCTTGTTTCCGCTGCGTTTTGTGTTTTGGTGCCGGGAGAACCCAACAACAACAACGTGAAGGCCACCATGACCAAGAGCAAGCATTGCTAGACCTTGATGGTTTGTTGGGGAGCTGCCGGAGTTGGGAGGCTACCAGGATCATGGGAGATGATGAGGAAAAGTTGTGACTGATGGATCATGCGGATGATAACAGAGTGCATCGGTGATGAGAGATGTACTATTGTGGTTATATTGTATTATTGTATCGGGATTATGTTTGTGTTGACAGTGATGTAGGTTGGTGATGCTTAGCATACACTAACCCATTTGACGATGTTGCATGAGTACCTCATCAAATCTGACCGATGCTAGATATGATGGGCAAGGACCTACGGTATTATTGGTTGTTGTATGGTTTTGATGAGCTACGTATTTACCTTTCACCAAAACACAAAAAACCAAGGAGACCTTGAGATTATATACAACATTTTAACCGAGTAGCTCATGATGTTCCTTCAACTAGTTTAGAAATAATCATGAGTGTCTTTTCACAAGGGCTGGCAGAAGGAAATTTCTTCATATCCTTAGTAAGGATGCCTCCCATGTTTTGACAACTTACTAGCGAGGTCGGTCAAATACATAAACGTATAAGAAGTCTAATTTGCTCGAAAGAAAGATCTCGAAGTACCAGGTGCACCCTTTCCTTACATGGGAAGGCAGGCACCTTTTCCTCCCAGGCACGCCAAGGAAGTTTGCCTGGTTATCATCAACAGGTGAATCACCAAGGAGAAAAGGTGATTCAAACCGTTGAAATCGTGGGACCGGCAGGGCATGGATTTGGTTGGCAGTACCCCAAGGTCAAAGGACATTACTGCATCTATCATCAGTCAGAGAATCATTCAACCGAGGAATGTTACAACCTTAACAATCACTCTTATAGAGCTACTGAATGGAGACCATACAGGCCAAGGTACTCTCTAAGCCTTATCATAATAAATTCTGAACAGATCAACTCACCAATGAAGATTCCTGACCGGGTAGGCGTCCTCAAACACCCCTTGAATGACAAGGAGAACGCCGACTCTGCCTAGAGAAACTGGAAGAGAGAAAGATAAGGGTAAGGCCCCCGCTCAAGGCCAACCTAAGGGGTCCGTAGGAATGATTTCTAGAGGGTCGACCGACGGAGGGCCAACCTAATTAAGATCAAATTTTTAGTAGGGGACCAGGTCGAGGAAGTCAATCAACCTCTCGGATATGCTACGTGGATATTATTCGAATTGATTCCCATAAAAATAGAAGGCTTCAAGAGACTTTGCAAGTCACTTGGATGTGCGCCTTTCCCGAGAAGAACGAGAAGAAAAGTCATATTGACTCGAAAATCAAGAGTAAGTTCAGATCTATTCGGTTCAAAAAGATGGAGTCGCTCGGGTTGTTGCAGATCTTCCTCCAGATCTAAAGCAAAGGTTGGTGGCTTGCCTAGCTACCAACTACGTGCTTCAAGAAATTATTGGTGTCTCTCTTGCTCTGATGACACATCTGCTCATTATTATTCTAGATGCTCGATTGGTCAAGCAGAGAAGGAGACACTTTGGAGCATAATATAATCAAATAATCTGGGTGGAAGTTACTAAGCTCCTAGAAGCTAGTCACATCTGAGAGGTATAATGTATTCCCTACTGGCTTTCTAATATGGTCCTAGTTTCCAAATCAGGGGCAAATGACAGGTATGCATTAATTTTTAAGATCTGAACACAGCCTGCCAAGAGATTATTGTCCTCTCTCTCGAATCGACCATATGGTTGACTCAACAACTGGATGTGAGTTCAGTTGTGTGCTGGATGCTTGCCAAGGCTATCATCAAGTCTCTCTGGCATGAGGCAATCAAGAGAAGATTAGCTTCGTTGCTTGTGATAAGATGTTTTGTTATAATGCTATGTTGTTCGGGTTAAAAAATGCAGGGTATACTTTGTTGGGGTTGCAAACATAGTCCCACATCGAAAACACATGGGTAAGATCATAGGCTTATAAGGGAAAAAGATATCTCCATTGGCATGAGGCCCTTTGGGAGAGCCCAAGAACAAAAACATGAGGGCTTAGGCCCAAAGTGGACAATATCATGTCATTGTGGAGATATCTAAATTCCTTTTGGTCTTAACAATTGGTATCAGAGCCAGGTCGCTCTTCACCGGACTAACCGCCGGAAGAAGCGCGAGCTAGAGCCATGATCCAGATTTAACCATGTGGGTTAAGCCTTGAATAAAGGATGTGTGGGCTCCCGTGACTTGATCCTAGTTGCGGCTAGGCGGTGAAGTCCTAGTAGGTCGGGTGGACCGAGGGGCAGAAGTCCTGGTGGGTTGAGGATCGGACATCAAACGGAAAGGGTTTCCGCTTGAGGGGGGCTTGTGGTCCTTTGTTTGAGGGGGAGGGGGGTTTGTTGGTGTTGCAAGGTTGCAAACATAGTCCCACATCAAAAACACATGGGAAAGATCATAGGCTTATAAGGGAAAAAGATATCTTCATTGGCATGAGACCTTTTGGGAGAGCCCAAGAACAAAAACATGAGGGCTTAGGCTCAAAGTGAACAATATCATGCCATTGTGGAGATATCTAAATTCATTTTGGTCCTAACATACTTACTATAGAATGATGGATAAGGTAACATACTTACTATAGAATGATGGATAAGGTATTTCGACACCATATCAGACGGAATGTGAAAGTATATATTAATGATATACTCTTTAAAACTAGGTAGGGAGGAAATTAAATAGCCAATCTTGGAAGAGACCTTCAACACCCTTAAAACCAATAGTCTCAAATTGAACCCTAATAAATGTTTGTTGAACGTCAAGAGTGGACATTTTCTCAGGTATATGGTTACTGAAAGAGGTATTGAAGCTAACCAAGAGAAGGTTTGGGCACTTCAAGATATGTCCCCTCCTCGAAACCTCCGAGAAGCACAGAAATGGTTGGTTGAATAGCCACACTCTCTCGGTTTATTTCCAGGTCAGCTGATTGGACCCTACCCTTCTTTAAAGTTCTTCACAAGGCCTTTAAATTTGAATGGGATGAGAAGTGTGATCAAGCATTCACAAAGCTTAAGGAATATCTATCCGGTCTATCGATTCTTTATAAACCGATTGTGGGAGAGATATTATTATTATCTCTCTCAGTAACCGAGCAGGCGGTCGGTTTGGCTTTATTATGGGAAGGTAAAATTCAATATCCCATTTATTTCTTTAGTCATTTACTAAAAGATACATAAAGTCAGTATACTATTTTGGAGAAATTAACCTACGGGCTGGTCCTAACCGCCCGACGGTTAAGACCCTATTTTTTTTTTGTCTCACTCCATTATTGTGCTCAATAACAGTCAGCTAGGATGGGTGCTAAAAAATCCAGAAGCCTCCGGACGGTTGATTAAATGGACAATGGAGTTGAGTGAGTACAACATCCAGTATTAATGTTGGGTGGCCATAAAGGCGCAAGCCTTGGCATATTTCATGACGGAGGCAACCATCACTGATTTAGAGTTGACCCGCAAGATATATGTGGACGGGTTCGCCACTCAAAGGGCTAGTGGTGTAGGTATTATTGATTTCTCCTTGAGAATATGTACTACAATTATCTATCTAGTTGAATTTTTGGGATTCCAACAACGAAGCCGTGTATGAAGCTTTGCTTGTGAAACGGATGGGTGAATCTAGAGTTATTATCCATTCAAATTCATAGCTAGTTTCTCAACAAATTGAAGGGGGTTTCGAAGTCTGAAATAACCGGTTGAGGTGCTATGTGAAGACATTCGAACAATTGAAAGCAAATGTTCAAGAAGTGACTCTGCGCAAGATACCCCGGTTAAATAATTTTAAAGCAGATGAGTTAACTGAAATGGCTAGTTCCTTAACCCTTTAGACGCTGAAAGACTCAATTTGCCAAGAAATATTGCGGACTCACATAGATAGGGAAGCCTCTCGAGAGGAGGTTGTTGATTGAAGAACTCTCCTACGCTCTTTCTTCCAGAGGGGCGTCCTACCAACTAACCCAAGTCAGGCTCGATTATTGAAAAGAAGGGTTATTAGGTTCACCTTGGTCGGAAATCACCTATATCGCTGGGCATTCTCCCTATCTCTTCTAAAATGTCTTAGGCCTAAAGATGTCAACTACGTCATGCGAGAAATCCATGAAGGCATATGCAGAAATCACATAGGAGGACGGGCACTGGCATCAAAAATATTTTTGGCAAGATACTTTTGGCCCGCTCCGCAAGGAGATACGTCTCAATTTATAGTTGTATGTGAACACTACCTAAAACATCAAAATCTCTCTCATCACCCGATGGAGTTTCTCAGAACATTGATTATTTCTTGCCTCTTTAATCGGTGAGGAATGAATATAGTAGGTCCTTTCATGACCGAGTCACAACAAAAGAAATTCCTCTTGGTCATTGTTGATTACTTCTCCAAATGGGTTGAGGTAGATGCCCTAGCCCGGAAAACAGAGGATGCAGTGATGAAAGTACTATGGCAAAGTATCATCTGTCGGGTTGGAATACCACAAAAGTTGGTGTATGATAATGGACGACAGTTTCAGGATAGGAAGCTTAAAGAATGGTGTGAGGGACTCGACATTCAACAAGTCTTCACATCAGTATCTTACCCCTGATGTAATGGACAAGTAAAAGTGATCAACTGGGAAATCATCCGAGGCCTTAAAATCAAACTGGATCATATCAAAGAGAGTTGGGTGGAAGAGCTGCCAAGTATCCTCTGGGTCTACTAGACTTCCCCAAGGGCAAGCACAAGTCAAACTGCATTTCACTTAGTTTATGGAGGAGAGGCTATCATTTCGGTTGAGGTAGGGGAAGAATCCATTCAGAGACATATATGATGAAGAATGCAATAATCTGGGTTGACTCCTTGATCTTGACCTTGTTACAGAAGTTAGAGACAGAGCGGCAAACATGTCAACATGCTTGAACCGCAATGGGTGGTCCTTACCGTGTCATAAGCAAGATAACAATGGGATGCTATTACTTGCAAGATTTGGACGACAAGAAACTAGAAAGGCTATAGAGTACTAATCATTTGCTGTCCTATAGAACTCAATAAGTATTTCTAAAAGAATTTCTTATTTCTTGTTTTTTCAAGTCATTATTACTGCTTCTGTATATACCTTTTTCAAATAAAAATAATGTTTCTTGAAACTGGGGAAAATAATAAAGCGACGAAATCCTTAAGGGGATTAGCCTCCTCTGAGCGGGAGCTGATAAAGTGGTGAAGTGGGAGCTAATTAAGCGACAAATGTCCTTAAGGATCTCAACCTCCCCGAGCAGGAGCTAATAAAGCGACAAATAATGCCTTTAAGGGCTCAACCTCCCTAAACGGGAGCCAATAAGAGTCCTTAAGGGGCTCAGCCACTTCCAAAGGCATCAATGCTCTGGGAAGGCTCAACTTTCATACTTAGTCAAAAAATCAAAGCCGAACGGAAATAACAATTTCATTAAACCATTTTCCAAGTTACATAAAGGAGCTACAAGGAAAAATAGGAGCTTTAGTTATCATCCTTCTCGGAGTTGGGCAGTTCCTCTCCCACCTGGTGTAGATCTAGAAAGTCCAAGGAGTTCCCGAGTAGAAAGTGTCTCGCTTTAAAGACTTGCCGGATGACCCATTCAAAGTCATGTTACATTCTCCTCTACATTTGGGCAGCCAACAGATCGAAATACTCTTGGGATTTGAGGAAGCTTGCTTAAAGTTTGCACACCGTTCTTCCTCTTGTGCCTTGTAGTTCGCCAGCTTAGTCTTGACTAGTTCTAGCTGGACAGTTGTCGCTCATTCATTCTGAATGACCTCGTTGGCCTACTTCTTCAACATCCCCGCACCTTCAACGACCTGGTTAGATCTACTTACAGAGTGACCACTTGCTTACCAAGAGCATTTATACGATCTTCTTGTTGATTGATGCAGGACTCTTGTAAGCCCACTCGAACGGTTAACCGCTCCCGCTCAGCCTCCAGAGGGCCAATCCGTGTCTGCAAAGATTCATCTCTCCCGGTCGCGGCTTCCAGCTCGACTTCCAAAGTAGTGATGGTTGCATGAGCTACTTCAATCTCTCCCCTCAGGCGAGTAGATAAAGTTGACAGCAATTGTGTCTCTTCCTGGGTGCGCACAGCTTCAGCTTTGGCTTCCTCCACCACCTGAGCAGGCGTCACTAGTTGGGATTTAAATCTTCAATCTTTTACTGAAGTATTATCAGCTTCACTAAATACGACATCCGGTTATTAGGGGTGTGCATTCGGTCAAAACCGAACCGACCGAATCGAACCGAATAAACCGAAAACCGAATTAACCGATTTTTTTTTGAACCAACCGAACCAACTGAATTTTTTACAAAAACCGAACTTACCGAACCGATTTTTTTCAGTTAATTCGGTTTTTGACCGAATTAATCGAAATTTTAAATTTAATTTGATTTTTAATTAAAATTACCTGATTCTATTTAATTAATTATATTTTTAAATAAAAAATAATTAAATTAATATATTTATTCGGTTTATTCGGTTTAACCGAATTACAAAATTCAAAACCGAAACCGAACCGATTTAACTGAAAAACCGAACCGAAATTTTAAAAAAAAATCGAAAACCGAATTAACCGAACCGAATTTCAAAATTCGGTCGGTTCGGTTCGGTTAATTTGGTTTTTCTAATTTTTTCCTCACCCCTACCGGTTATGCATCTCAAGGTGCTCCGACCATAATTGCCAAAATAAGGTAAGAGTCAGAATCAAAACAAAGATCAAAATTTCTAAAGTTAGAATTAATAACCTTAAGGATGCAGGCATTCACCCGACAACTAACTTACCATAATATCTTTCTTTAATCGGGACAGTAAGTTAGCCCAACGCCTTGGTTCAGCAGAGGGAGGTCATAATGTTTTTTTTATAAAGGACGGTCTTTAATGCAATTTAAGAAAAGAAAGAATTAAATATAACGATTTAAACTGAAATAATTCATAGTTTCTTAACAGGAAAGTAATTTTAAGAAATAATATATATATATAGCGTATCTCTGTTACGGATCACGTGCGCGACCACGGGGCCAGACCAATCAGGCCCTTGCCTGATCGGTCTGGTGACCAATCAGACCCTTGCCTGATCGGTCTGGTGACCAATCAGGCAAGGGCCTGATCGGTCTGGCAGTGAGGTCCGCATGGGGAGTCCGCACATCACGTCCGCAGCAGAGCATTTTTGTATATATATATACACACACACATATAGAAATTTTATACTTCTTACCGCACAAACTCATGCAAAACTAGTATATTTGATTTTTTTTCTTTATTTTTCATTTTATTTTTTTCCTTATTTTTTTATTACGATTATCCTTAGGGTTCAGTCTTCCTATTTGGGTATAGTATATATTAAGTAAAAAAAAATTTCAAACCAAATTTATTTTAAAGGTTTGTACATAATTTGTACGGTAAAGTCCTTAGCATAATAAATATATATATATATATATATATATATATATATATATATGACAAGATTTTAAATATTATATATATATATATATATATATATATATATATATAATTCTTTTAGCTTACTCATCTCGGCGGAGGCCGACTAGTAGACGGTTCATCGTCGTTGAACCATGTATCTTCCTTTCCGTCTTCATCTTTTGCTGCTTCTGCTCTTTGTTGTCCATGAAACTACGGGGATCCCAACTTGGAATTATACGCGTAGCGGACGAGTTTCTATACAAGAATTAGAGAGGATACAACAGTACCTTACCAAAGTTAATAAGCCTGCAGTGAAAACCATACAGGCATGCAAATATCATTTACGAAGTTGTTAGTCTATCTGTATATATGCATGCTTATATATATATATATTTTAAACTTAGGTTTTAGATCTGATATCAATTGAAAAATATTTCATTTGTTGAAACACTTCCAAACAATGACAATGAAAATAAAAAAGTTTTCTAATATTTCTATCTATTAAAAAGATATCCTCTTATGCTTATTTAGGATATATCTATCATAAATAATTATTATATTGTAAATAATATTATTTATAAGTGATAAATAATATCAACTATATATATATATATATATATAAATGCTTGATGTCTTGCTAATGATCACAGAGCATAGGGGGAGATGTCATAGACTGCGTCCCCATTCACAAGCAATTGGCTTTCGATCATCCTGCTTTAAAGAATCACAAGCTTCAGGTATCTGGTTATTCATGTTTGATTTATTTTATACTTCTCCTAATTAATGTATAAGCTAATTAAATTAATTATTAATCACTTCAGGATGCACCTTCTTCTATGGAAAAGTCATTGGAAAGAAGAGAAAAGAATTACAAGGGGAGTGAGAATAGGGCGCGGCATGCTGCATGGGCACCAGCACAAGGTTGCCCAAAGGGGACTGTTCCAATACGAAGGATCACCGTGGACGATGTTCTAAGAGCTGGGTCTTTGTATCAGTTCGCTGGAAAAGAAGCAAATCAAGTTGGAAAGCTGGAGGTGAATGACAAATTTGTATCTGTTACATTCATTGAACTTCTTGTTTTTTTTTTTTTTGATGATATTAAATTATATTTTTTCACCATTTTAAACTCGTTAAACTATTATTTTCAGCATGCGGTAGCTGTTCATACTAACCCAGGAAAAATTCACGGAGGTTTCGCTACGCTAAATATCTGGGATCCTGTAGTTGAAGGTGATAACGAGTTCAGTGCCTCCCAAATATGGATTTCGGGAGGAAAAGAGACAATTAGAGCTGGGTGGCAGGTTTTCTTCTTAATTCTCAATCTTTAATATTAAGGGATTAATGACATGAGAATTGACAAAAAAAAAATGAAAATGAAAACTGAATGGGATTGTGTGATGTTTTCATGACAATTTTCTAGGTTTATCCTAACATGTATGGAGACAATATCTACTTGGCAAGGCTATTCACCAACTGGACAGTAAGATACTTTCTTTGTATATATATATAGCTTGTTGTATTTGTATTAGTTGGGTTATATAATTTATTAATTAATCAAAAACACACTTCATGGATGCTTATAGATAGATGGATCTCAGTCAACTGGCTGCTACGATGTTCTTTGCTCAGGCTTTATCCAAGTTAGCAAGAATTTCTTCTTAGGAATGATTTTCAACTATAGCTCAGTCATTGGTGGTAGACAGTATGTTTGTGATATAGCAATTTGGCAGGCAAGTTGTGAATTCTATGAAAAACTTGGTTTATACATTTAATTAGAAATGTTTTTGTTTACTAAACTTAAATATCCATTGCAAATAAACTTGTAATTAATCTAATAAGAATGTTGAAATATTTCAGGATAAAAAAACTGGCAATTGGTGGATGCGCTACGATAAGGAGCCCATAGGTTATTGGCCACGCGAGCTCTTCCAATACCTCAATTCAGCAGCCGATTTAGTAAAGTGGGGTGGAGAAATAGCAAATAACAATCCCAGCAGGCACACTGTAACCCAAATGGGATCAGGTTCCTTCCCTGATAACAGCCCTGATGGAGGGTGGCAGAAGGCTGCCTTTTTCATGGACTTAAAGATCTTTGATTCAAACCAGTTCGTTCCAACTCCACCTGTTCACACCGAAACTGAGAATAGTAACTGCTACAACATCATTACTTACAAAGATAAGGCAACAATTTTTTTCTATGGTGGGGATGGACTTGGGAAAAATTGCCCCTAATTTATAGTCGTAAACTACTATGTACTAGCTCAAATAAGGTATTGTTTAGTTAATGTGTTTTTTGTATACATCTAAATGGCAGTACCATGCGTATGGAAGGATATATTTCAATTGTTCTTATATAGAGGGAGATTGTTAAATTGTAATATGCAATTCAAGAAACAAAATTTAATTATCCTTAAATATTTATGCAATAATCGTGAAGATCATGGTTAATTAAATCAAATAATAGCTGAGCATGACACTTAAATCAAAGGTAACTATTCCTTTGTGGAAGTTAAGCATTAATATTTCATATCCATATCATATGATATGGTGGAATGGCAGAGATCCACGTCATCCCAAAGCTCTCGATGCCCGTCCAAGTCATCATGCTCTCGGTCGGGGTGATGTGTCCTCGTTCCCGGATGGGGTGATGTTCTAAATCCTGTTTAAAATGGGCATCCTAGCCGAATGGTACGGAGAACTTGAAAAGATACCACTCTCCGTTCGAGACAACACTGCCCGAGCAGATAATCTTAAATCTAAAGGCCCTAACTAGGTCGGTGGATCTCCCAATGAAGTTAGCTTGGTTTGACGATAACACATGGGAAGGTGGGTGATGGCTCCTAGTGCAACTCCCGGGCGGGTGGCCACTCGGGATTAGTCAGACAGAGGCTCTCGGTCGAGTGCCGAACTAGGTAAATGACAATCGGAAGAACCGAATCAATAAAGCCCGTCTTTATAAACATTTTTGTAATTAATGAACTAATGGATTATCAGGAGATTAAAGATGAAGGAACAGTGACAATAATAAATCATAAATGTGCCAACGTGGTAATTGCTAATTATAAAAGGCGGCTATAACAACTCAAAGAACCATTAATGCAAAAGGTAAAAAACCACTGAAAGTGATATAAAATACTATCATCTACATGGAGAAGGGGGGAGAGAAAAAAGGGGGTCTTTTCTAATCTCAAAACTCACTATTTTTACTTTATTCTTGATTCCTGGATTCTGACTTGAAAGTCAAAGTCATCTGTGAAACCCTGGCGCCATCCTAACCCTCTTCTTCTTTGAGTTTTTTTTTTATCAACTTCAGGTGCCCCAAATCGTAAACCCTCCCTTTGAGGCCTTCTCATCCACATGTCTTCTCCAACATTGCAACCACCTTCAACGTATTCGCCCAGTCACCAAGGGATTGCTCTTTGAGAATCTCGCATCAAGAATAAATTAACATGACCGTCTATGGAAAACTTTTTAACCTGAAGCAGGATACTCATGTGGATGACACTGGTGTTGTGATATCCCGACACCAAAACACAAAAACGCAGCGGAAACAAGATCCCTCGAGCGATCCATGCGAAAGAAAACTCGTACGATGTTTATCTATCTAATAGATATATCTATAGTGTATACCTTTGCAGCGTGCCCTTACGTTATCCCGCTCGTCTAAGTGCGTCGGATCTCTTGCATGTTCAAGCGTCCGTGCCTCTATGCGTATCCACACGGGCACGATCTCTCAACTTCGGGAAGAACTACCTTAGTTGTGCTAGCAACTTGAGGTAGTTCACAAAACCACCAAGAACCCCAAAAGGGGTTTCGGCCAAGAGGGAGAAGAGGAAGAAGAGAGGAAGGGAAGAAGGGAAGGCTCACACACTTGTCATTCAAAATGACTAGACTGTCTTTTATACTCATCCCATGAATATGAAGAGTCTTTTGTCACTTTGACTTCCCTTCATTAAAGCCAATAAGGAGCACATATTTTCATGTGACTCTTCACCTTCTCTTCATCCAATGAAGAGAGACTTTTCTATTTTCTTCATTAAACACTTTAATGAATTTCCCTTGCAATTTCGACCGGGCCTCTCGGGCTTCCGACCAGGTCTCCCGACCAAGTCTGCCGAGCAAGTCGCCGAGCTCCCGACCCAGTCTGTCGAGCTACTGACCCAGTCTGCCGAGCGCCGAGCTCCCGACCAAGTCCCTGAGCTCCTAACCCAAGCTCCCGACTCGAGTCTCCCGAGCTCCTGTCCCGAGCTCCCGAACTAGTCTCCCGAGTTCCCAACTCGAGCTCCCGATCAGATCTCCCGAGTTCCCAACTCGGGCTCCCGATCAGGTCTCCCGATCAGATCTCTCGAGTTCCCATCTCGGGCTCCCGATCAGATTTCCCGAGCATCATGTCCTTAGAGTGTGACTCAATAGGTTTTCGTGACGTTTGCAATGCACCTAAACGCTTTAGACACATAAGCAATGAGCGGCATCTATCAATGCATCATTGCTACCCAAGTAACAAGAAACGTCGAGATCTGACTAAACCTCCGTGACTATGATAATGTATGACCTTGCCCTTCTATCCTCGTTATCTACATTGACCAATGAGGCATAGACCGTGTCATCCTCGATCAATCTATGTGTTTCTTGATCCCCGAGTAGACTCACTCAAACAAATGAATTCAATATATCATAGTGAATCATTTGAGCATGACCATGCGTTTTAGCAGTCCTACTCGATCAAGAGGCCCACAGATATCACTCCCGTCATATGAGAGGGATAGATCCCATCTACATCACTCACATTCCTTCGCATAATTCATTACATACCCAGTGATCGCCTTTATAGTCCACCCTGTTACAGGTGATGTTTGACGATACTAAAGTACATAACTCCTTATGTAGGGAACCGTAGTGACTTCAGGTCTAAGGACTATTCATACTAATAGTGACGTGAGAAAGTTTATGACACTCATATGACAATCTATGAAACTTTATCATGGCGGGTCAATTCAGTACACATTCTCTAATGTATACCCATGTGCCAACTTGATATCACATAACCATGACTTATGAGCTCAAGTTATCAATTGACCTACATGCTAGTCTCCATGCATTAATATTGTCCCTGAATATTAATGTTTGACTAAGAATAGTTTAGTGTAGTGTTCTCTACAATATCTCACTATCGATTCAACCAATTGATATGATCTAGATAAGAACCTACTACCCAAGGACATTATTATACTTAGTTATTTGACACAAATAATAAAGTAAGTATAATAACCAAACATACCTTTACTAATGATAGAATATGATACAAAAAGCCCCTAGTCAATGATCACATAATTGGCTCTAGGGCTCCTACTAACATCTGGCAAGGTTACTAATCTCACCCTTGCTCCAAAAGATTTATATCGGATTGTAGCGGCGACGATAAAGGGAGTATTGGAGCATTAGTGAGCGCAACAGTTGACTTCTAGAGGACCCTCTGCCTCAAATGGAATGCAACAGATTCCTATGTCCACTCTAGCCTAACCGGTCAACGCACCCCCAAAGCATAGTGGCGGAGCCAGAAATCCTTGTTCGGAATACACATTTAGAAGCTTCTAGCACACCCCCACGTGACCTTGCTTGGGGGGAAATGGCATGCATTAGCCGCCCCGAGAATCACAATACGTCGCCATTCTACCAAAGCATTTTAGAAGATCCATTGTCATCTCATGATTGACCGACAACAATTGGTGAATACAATGGTACATCGGATCCAAAAGATCAAGTGTGTAAGTTCGAGAATGTTGCTTTATTATACCAGTATGTTGACTGTGTAAAGTGTTGGGTGTTTTTGAATACCCTTTCAGGCACAACACAAAGATGGTTCAATAGGTTGCCTGCCTCTTCCATTCGCTCATTTGAAGATATTCGAATGATATTCTTACATCATTTCACTAGTAGTCGACGTATCACAAGACGCCACTAAACCTCTTCACTCTCAATTATAGAAAAACCAAGGAGACATAATGCGGAGGCTACTTGAGGAAGCAATTGGACGGCTAGGCAATGGCTTTGCTTGGGCCACCAATCCACATCTTGGAGGACTAGCGGTTGCTAGAGCTGCACCATGCTACTCCGGATGTTGATGGCCGGAGTTGGAGAGCAAAAGTGAGTTCCCTCAAAAGCTACATGAAGGGAGGGCAAGTGTCATCATGCAGATTCTTATGGAGTCGGGATCTTGAGGGTCTTCATTGATTCGTTAATGATCTCGGATCATAGGGTTCTTGATTGATCTCCGAATGATCTTAGGGCTCTTGATTGGGTTACAATCTTACAACTAAGAGGCACAGATAATTCGGAGTCTTGTGGAGACGGGATCTTGGGGGGTCTTCATTGTTTCACATATGGATCTTCGATCAAGGGGGGTCTTAAGTGACTTCTAGGCTGATCATGGGCTCTTCATTGTTGCTCGATCTCGCAACCGAGTGGCATAGTCATTGGCGAACCGCACTTAGGGGTCTTGGATGATCCTCAAAGTGATTTTGGGGATCTTGATTGATTCGCGGATCACCACCCGAGAGGCTAACCTCACCGGTAAGCAACATGTGAAGGTGGTAGACCAGGGGCGTAGCCAGACTTTCAAATTAGATGGGGCTAACTATGATTGAAGATATTAGAAAAGTTTTAAGAAATAAAAAAATTAGAGATCGAAAGAAATTCATCCCAAATATGAATAAATATACTTAATCCAATGAAGAAAAAAGATAAAATAATAGAAATTAAAATCTTTTCTACCATGCCTGTGGCTATGAAGAAGGAAAAAAAGGCGACGTGCGGCGTGGTGCGGCGTGCAATAGATGCGTGCGATGGGGAGTTAATCGGTGATTTTGGTTTAAAATTTTTCTACTTGTCATAATTGGTAAAATATAAATTTTTTATTTAATTAAAATTTGTAAGTTGATTTTGATTTAATTAAACTTTATAATTGAAAAAGATTGGATTGAGTTGTGTTTTAGTGGGTTATATGTGTGTGTGTGTGTGTGTGTGTGTCTGTGTGTGTGTGTGTGTGTGAGAGAGAGAGAGAGAGATGTGGGTGGGGCTGGAGCCCACCCTAACCCAGGTGTGGCTCCGCCCCTATGGTGGACGGGTGATATCAGAGAAGATAACTCTGAGGATAGGGATGATCGGAAGAGGGTTGCTAGGGGAGCTATCATGAGGTGCAAGGAGAGGAGGAACAACAACGTGAAGGCCACCATGACTAGGAGCAAGCATTGCTGGACCTTGATGGTTTGTTGGGGAGCTGCCGGAGTTGGGAGGCTACCAGGATCATGGGAAATGATGAGGAAAAGTTGTAGTTGATGGATCATGTGGATGATAGCAGAGTGCATCGGTGATGAGAGATGTACTATTGCGGTTATATTGTATAATTGTGTCGGGATTATGTTTGTGTTGACAGTGATATAGGTTGGTGATGCGTAGCATACACCAACCCATTTGACAATGCTGCATGAGTACCTCACTAGATCTGGACGATGTTGGATATGATGGGCGAGGACCTATGGAATTATTGGTTGTTGTATGGTTTTGATGAGCTACGTATTTACCTTTCATCAAAAACAAAAAAAAACCAAGGAGACCTTGAGATTATATACAACATTTTAACCGAGTAGCTCAGGACATTCCTTCGGCCACTTCAGAAATAATCATGAGTACCTTTTCACAAGGGTCGGTAGAAGGAACTTTCTTCATATCCTTAGTAAGGAAGTCTCCCACCACATTTGACAACTTACTAGCGAGGTCGGTCAAATACATAAACGTATAAGAAGTCCAATTTGCTCGAAAGAAAGATCTCGAGGTACCAGGTACACCCTTTCCTTACATGGAAAGGAAGACACCTTTTCCTCCTAGGCACGCCAAGGAAACTCGCCCTGGTATCATCAACAGGTGAATCACCAAGGAGAAAAGGTAATTCAAACCGTTGAAATCGTGGCATCGGCGGGGCATGGATTTGGTTGGCAGTACCCCAAGGTCAAAAGGGCATTACTGCATCTATCATCAGTCAGAGAATCATTCAACCGAGGAATGTTACAACCTTAACAATCACTCTTATAGAGCTACTGAATGGAGACCATACAGGCCAAGATACTCTCTAAGCCTTATCATAATAAATTCTGAACAGATCAACACATCAATGAAGATTCCTGACCAGGTAGGCGCCCTCAAACACCCCTTGAGTGACAAGGAGAACGCCGACTCCGCCTAGAGAAATTGGAAGAGAGAAAGATAAGGGTAAGGCCCCCGCTCGAGGCCAACCTAAGGGGACCATTGGAATGATTTCTAGAGGGTCAATCGATGGAGGGCCAACCTAATTAAGATCAAATTTTCAGTAGGGGACCAGGTCGAGGAAGTCAATCAAACTCTCGGATATGCTACGTGGATATTATTCGAATTGATTCCTATAAAAATAGAAGGCTTCAAGAGACTTTGCAAGTCACCTTGGATGTGACCCTTTCCTGAGAAGAACGAGAAGAAAAGTCATACTGACTTGAAAATCAACAGGAAGTTCAGATCTATTCGGTTCAAAATGATGGAGTCACTCGGGTTGTTGTAGATCTTCCTCCAAATCTAAAGCAAAGTTTGGTGGCTTGCCTAGCTACCGACTATGTGGCTTCAATAAATTATTGGTGTCTCTCCTGCTCTGATGACACATCTGCTCAATATTATTCTAGATGCTCGATTGGTCAAGCAGAGGAGACACTTTGGAGCATAATATAATCAAATAATCCGGGTGGAAGTTACTAAGCTCCTAGAAGCTAGTCACATCTGAGAGGTATAATATATTCCCTACTGGCTTTCTAATGTGGTCCTAGTTTCCAAATCAAGGGCAAATTGCAGGTATGCATTAATTTTTAAGATCGGAATAAAGTCTGCCCAAAAGATTATTATCCTGTCTCTCGAATCGACCATATGGTTGACTCAACAACTGGATGTGAGTTCATTTGTGTGCTGGATGCTTGCCAAGGCTATCATCAAGTCTCTCTGGCACGAAACAATCAAGAGAAGGTTAGCTTCGTCGCCTTTGATAAGACGTTTTGTTATAATGTTATATTGTTCGGGTTAAAAAATACAGGGTATACTTACTATAGAATGATGGATAAGGTATTTCAATACCATATCAAAAGGAATGTGAAAGTACATATTGATGATATTGTAACGATCCGGCCCCTTGGGCGGTCCAACTAGCGGCCCACTTGGCGGCCCTCGGCCCCTTGGGCGGCCAAATCTCATTTGGCGGCCCCTTTGGCGACCTCTTGGGCGGTCGTTACTCACAAGTACTTCCCACCCCTGGCCAGTAAATTTTTGGCTTCCTCAGGATTCGAACTCTAGACCTCCAGGCTAAGTACTAAAGTTTATGAATCCTGATACCAATTGAGCTAATAAATTGTCACGCCCCGAGACCCAGGAGCCGCTGATCCAATAGAAAATCAGACAGCACCTCCCCTGTCCGGCGGACAATTTACACATACACACAGATAATATAACACAACTACGCAGTTTAAAGGGCCTCAGGCCTCCAATCCACACATATATAACTGCATAAATGACTATACGTCGTAAAACCCAAAATCCGAACTCACATGAGCTACCAGGGGGCAGGAACAAAGCCAAAACCAAACGAAGTCCAACATAAGACTCAAAAATACAATACCTTCGAATAAAACGGGCATACATGGTTAAAACATCACAACGGAAGCATAGGAATACTACAGGGTCCATAACAAAACCACGTAAACCAAAAAAAGAGGTCCTCTGGAGCTGGGGACTGGTTGCTAGGGATCTCCTGGCAGGCATCAACCTAAAATAAAATGTATGGCAACGGGGTGAGTCCATAGCTCAGCGAATACCCAACAGATATGCATAGAAAGTTATACCAACAATAAGGGTTCAGCTAATACAGTCTCATATCAACAGTAGGGAAAGACTAGTACTGAACATACTGAGGTAGATACATACCTGAATCCATCTAACCTGTAAAGAGGGTAATAAGTACCAAGGGGATATCAATAGACATATAATCTCAGATAACAAGTCTCCAGAATATGCATGTCAAGCAAGTGCAGAAATCAAGTGCAGCAAACAATGCACGATGCAAAATATGCACATGGTGCAATGCCATGGTCACCCCCTAACTCCAGTCAAGCCACCGAGACAGGCGATACTGTGTTAGCCGAGTGGGTAGAGCCGTGACACTGTCCGCACTCTGCCATCACTGCTACTGAGTGACCGAGAGGACAGGATGCTGGTGGAGCTATCGCTCCGCCCCATATATATATGGGGAAGATATCTCTCTCATCTTCTCTGGTCTATGGGTAGAGAAGGAATCCCTGCTTGCTACCACGCTCCGAAACCACTACCCCTGAGCGGACGAGCGGAGCAATACAGAGCAAATGCACACACCCAGCGGTATCCACTAACCCATGAGTTGCCGTGTGTGCATATCATGTGCCGGAAGACGATTAGGCTCAACCACAAGGGAGTCGCTGATCGCCGGCATGCAACAATGCAAGGATGGTGTATGATAGATACACATACCTCCCTCCCCAAGTCCTCAGTATACTAAGTCTCAGTCTGAGATCCTATAACAGGAAATACAGGTAACCTACACGGTATACTGACTGGAAACTACAGATCCCTCAAGGTCAAAGGCAGGAGATACAACACGATCTCTAAGCATACATATAGATATGACAATACCTGAGACTGTATGGAACTACAACATAATAACTCAGGGATAAACCACATGTATCCATAACAGGTATAATAACTCAGGGATAAACAACAGGTATCCAGGACAGACATAATAAACAGGGATAACCAACAAGTATCCAGAACATGCATACTAAACAGGGATAGCGTATAATTTTACTGCTATCTATAACAGTCCATGCATAATCACATGACAATATCAAAAGAGATAAGTCAAAGGGTACCCGCCTCAAAATAAAGGAACTCGTACGTAGAGAACCCCTTGCGTCCAGGTATCCGTATCTGATCAACGCCCTGTATCATAAATCAAAGCTTAGCTATCTTAACAAAACAACATCCAGCTAAACAATGTATCTCCACAACCAACGGACTAATCCGATCTTAATTCCTCAACCAAGCCTAATCCATTTCCATTACCATTTGGAAATAGAATCTAACACTCCAAAATCAACACCAGTACACAAGTCTAGTCAAAATCCAAGCTTAGCAAACCAGGTAGCTCCAAGACCCATCAACAAACAGAACCCTAACAAGGACTCACGGCCATCAACCGAACCCCAGTAGAAATCCGCGATCACGGCTTTGACCCTTTATAGATCATGAACAAAACTCTTGCAAGATCAACATCCAATAATCCCAAATGAATTCTATCTGGCTATCCATTCAAATGGCATCAGGTTCCTACCCAATCATGTTCCAAATGGTGTTAATACAAACACTCAAAGTATGAGAAGGATCAACCGAGGTCAAATGTTCATAGAACTAAGCTAACTCTTCAATCCAAAAACATAGATCAAATCCCAAACATAAAGATCACGACAACCCAAGAATCAAACAGAGTCATGCCTCCATTTTCATTTAAATTTGTCAATAGCATATCACACCGCAAAACCCACTGAAACCTTATCAAAACCAAACCCTAGGTTCATGCTTAGCAACCACTCTCGGCAGATCAATGGAACACCATCAAGGCCAAGGCCAAACACAACTCGACAACTTCACAGACACAAATCCTAGATCCAGAAATGCATTAATCTAATTTCCTCAAGGGAATAGAACCCAAATCAGCACCTAGTGAAGCAAATGGCGTTGACTCGCGGTGATCAATCACGGCAAGGTGACGCCACAGCAAGAAGTCCCTCCCGATCTAGCGTAGATGACTATCTCATACCCGTGCCACCGCCGCCGACAATAGAAAGCTGAAGAGGGCGCTACCGCGGCATCTGATTGCTCGCGCGAGGGCTGAGAGAAGTCGACACTGTTGCCGTTGCTCGCGTGGAAGAACGCGACGCCACCAACTTGCTCGCGCGAGACTGGAACCCGCAAGTGAGATACGCCCTCGATCGGACGAAGAGAGCGGAAGGAAAGGAGTCGGCGCGTTGGCGTCGGTTAGGGCACGGAACGGAAGAGGGGTTTCGGGGGTGGCTGCGTGCAAATGAAGAGAGGAAAGAAAGTTTTTAAGTTTGATCATTTTGCACATTAGCCCCCTAATTTAGCTTATCCAGATTGAACCCTTAACCTGAGTGAACTTAAGCATTTAGCTCCTCTAAAATTCTCTAAACCAATTCCAACCTTCAATTATAAGTTTCTCCTTCATTTAGATTTTAATATATTATGAGTTTTTCTTTCATTCAAACCCCTGTTAAGTTTTGGAAACCCTAAACATCTTTGGCAAATCACCCAAAAATTTCCTGGGCCGTATTTAATTTTGTCGAATCTAACAGATATACTCATTAAAACTAGGTAGGGAGGAGATTTAATGGCCAATCTGGAAGAGACCTTCAACACCCTAAAACCAATAGTCTCAAATTGAACCCTAATAAATGTTTGTTCAACGTCAAGAGCGGACATTTTCTCAGGTATATGGTTATTGAAAGAGGTATTGAAGCTAACCAAGAGAAGGTTTGGGCACTTCAAGATATGTGCCCTCCTCGAAACCTCCGAGAAGCACAGAAATGGTTGGTTGAATAACCACGCTCTCTCGGTTTATTTCCAGGTCAGCTGATTGGACCCTACCCTTCTTTAATGTTCTTCGCAAGGCCATTAAATTTGAATGGGATGAGAAGTGTGATCAAGCCTTCACAAAGCTTAAGGAATATCTATCCGGTCTATCGATTAACCGATTGTGGGAGAGATTATTACTATCTCTCTCAGTAGCCAAGTAGGCGGTCAGTTTGGCTTTATTACGGAAAGGTAAAATTCAATATCCCATTTATTTCTTTAGTCATTTACTGAAAGATACACAAAGTCACTATACTATTTTGGAGAAATTAGCCTACGGATTGGTCCTAACCGCCCGACGGTTAAGACCCAACTTTTTGTCTCACTCCATTATTGTCCTTACTAACAGTTAGCTAGGATGGGTGCTAACAAATCCAGAAGCCTCCGGACGGTTGATTAAATGGATAATGGAGTTGAGTGAGTACGACATCCAGTATCAATGCTGGGTGGCCATAAAGGCGCAAGCCTTGGCAGATTTCATGACGAAGGCAACCATCACTAATTCAGAGGAGACCCACAAGATCTATGTGGATGGTTTCGCTACTCAAAGGGCTAGTTTTGTAGGGGTATTATTGATTTCTCCTTGAGAAGATGTACTACAGTTATCCATCTAGTTGAATTTCTGGGATTCCAACAATGAAGCCGTGTATGAAGCTTTGCTTGTGAAACGAGTGGGTGAATCTAGAGTTATTATCCATTCAGATTCATAGCTAGTTTCTCAGCAAATTGAGGGGGGTTTCGAAGTCTGAAATAACCAGTTGAGGTGTTATGTGGAGGCATTCGAACAATTGAAGGCAAATGTTCAAGAAGTGACTCTGCGCAAGATACCCTGGTTAAATAATTTTAAAGCAAATGAGTTATCTAAAATGGCTAGCTAGTTCCCTAGCCCTTTAGACGCTGAAATACTCAATTTGCCAAGAAATATTGCGGACTCAAATAGATAGGGAAGCCGCTCGAGAGGAGATTGCTGACTGAAGAACTCTCCTAAGCTGTTTCTTTCAGAGTGGCGTCCTACCAACTAACCCAAGTCAGGCTCGATTATTGAAGAGAAGGGCTATATTAGGTTCACCTTGGTCGGAAATCACCTATATTGCTGGGTATTCTCCCTATCTCTTCTAAAATGTCTTGGGCCTGAAGGTTGAGGTAGGGGAAGAATCCAGGGTTAGGATGTCTTCTAACCAATATATATTACTGACCTATATATTGCTTTCCGCATATGCCTTCTAAAATGACTTGGGCATTCTCCATGAAGGCATATGCGGAAATCACATAGGAGGACGGGCATTGACATCAAAAATATTTTTGGCAAGATACTTTTGGCCTGCTCCGCAAGGAGATACGTCTCAATTTATAGTTGTATGTGAACACTACCTAAAACATCAAAATCTCTCTCATCACCCGATGGAGTTTCTTAGAACATTGATTATTTCTTGCCTCTTTAATCGGTGAGGAATGAATATAGTAGGTCCTTTCATGACCAAGCCACAACAAAAGAAATTCCTCTTGGTCATTGTTGACTACTTCTCCAAATGGGTTGAGGTGGAAGCCCTGGCCCAGAAAACAGAGGATGCAGTGATGAAAGTACTATGGCAAAGTGTCATCTGTCGGGTTGGAATACGATAAAAGTTGGTGTATGATAATGGACGACAGTTTCAGGATAGGAAGTTTAAAGAATGGTGTGAGGGACTCGACATTCAACAAGTCTTCACATCAGTATCTTACCCCTAATGTAATGGACAAGTAAAAGTGATCAACTGGGAAATCATCCCAGGCCTTAAAATCAAACTGGATCATATCAAAGGGAGTTGGGTGGAAGAGCTGCCAAGTATCCTCTGGGTCTATTGGACTTCCCCAAGGGCAAGCACAACTCAAACTGCATTTCACTTAGTTTATGGAGGAGAGACTATCAGTTCGGTTGAGGTAGGGGAAGAATCCATTCAGAGACATATATGATGAAGAATGCAATAATCTGGGTTGACTCCTTGATCTTGACCTTGTTACAGAAGTTAGAGACGGAGCGACAAGCATGTCAACATGCTTGAACCGCAATGGGTGGTCCTTACCGTGTCATAAGCAAGCTAACAATGGGATGCTATTACTTGCAAGATTTGGACGACAAGAAACTAGAAAGGCTATAGAGTACTAATCATTTGCAATCCTATAGAACTCAATAAGTATTTCTAAAAGAATTTCTTATTTCTTATTTTTTTCAAGTCATTATTACTGCTTCTGTATACACCTTTTTCAAATAAAAATAAAGTTTGTTGAAGCCGGAGAAAATAATAAAGCGACGAAAATCCTTAAGGGGCTTAGCCTCTTCCGAGCAGGAGCTGATAAAGTGGCGAAGTGGGAGCTAATTAAGCGACAAATGCCCTTAAGGATCTCAACCTCCCCAAGTAGGAGCTAATAAAGCGACAAATGCCTTTAAAGGGCTCAACCTCCCTGAACGGGAGCCAATAAGAGTCCTTAAGGGGCTCAGCCACTTCTAAAGACATCAATGCTCTGGGAAGGCTCAACTTTCATACTTAGTCAAAAAATCAAAGCCGAACAGAAATAACAGTTTCATTAAACCAGTTTCCAAGTTACATAAAGGAGCTACAAGGAAAAATAGGAGTTTTAGTTATCATCCTTCTCGGAGTTGGGCAGTTCCTCTCACACCTGGTGTAGATCTAGAAAGTCCAAGGAGTTCTCGATTAGCAAGTGTCTCACTTTAAAGACTTGTCGGATGGCCCTTTCAAAGCGCTGTTATATTCTCCTCTATATTTGGGCAGCCAACAGATCGAAATACTCTTGAGATTTGAGGATGCTTGCTTTAAAGTTTGCACACCGTTCTTCCCCTTGTGCCTTGTAGTTCGCCTACTTGGTCTTGACTAGTTCTAATTGGACAGTTGTCGCTCCTTGATTCTGAATGACCTCGTTGGCCTACTTCTTCAGCATCCATGTACCTTCAACGGCCTGGTTAGATCTACTTACAGAGTGACCACTTGCTTACCAAGAGTGTAGGACCGGTGCCGTCGGTAGAGAGGGGGTGAATATCAACTCAGAAATCTTCGCGGTAAATCGTAAACTTTTCGTTCTAAACAGAGCGTTAGTAGCAGCGAAAAAATAATAGAAATAATGAATAGAATAAACGACACAGATTGCACGCGGGATTTTTTACTTGGTTCCCGACCCCCAGGGTCAGTACATCCAAGGCCTCTGCACGGGAGCGCCCGTCCACTATTGGTCTCCTTTCCGGACTTTTCGGAGGTGGAGAAACCCGTCTTACAGTGCAATAATTACAAACAAAAGTATATGAAATTGAGTACAGAATAATAAAAGCAAACCAAAACAATTAAGGTCGAAGACTCGGCCGATCTGGACCTCCAAAGTGCCGCGCACTTCCTCCTGGAGCCTCCTGGTCATAGAGCCTCATCTTTAGCTCTTTGTCGTCAGTCAGAATGCTCAGAATGGATCTTGGAAGTTGTGTCTGAAGCTGAGGGGTCGAAGCCCCTTTTATATGCACCTGTGTTGATGGGGGCGCCCTATAGGGCTTGGTCAAACCTTATCTCCGCGCCGAACTCGTCGCACCTGATAAAACCTTTGACCAGGGCGCCCTGGACCTCCCAGGCGCCTGAATGAAAGCTTATCTCTGCTTCGAACTCGCAACAGTAAATACAACTTTCAACTTGGGCGCCTGTATCATCCCGGGCGCCTGAATGGAAGCCTGTTCTGCCTTCTTCGCTTTACCTTTTTTTTTCTTCTCTGACCTAGGCGCCCCCATCAATAGGGGCGCTTGGATCCTTTTGGGTGCCCCCATTGATGGGGGCACCTAGCTTGGCTAGGTTCCAGCCCAGTTTTTTTCTTGCTTTGTCTTCTATTCTTGGTACCTGCAAGATACACAAATACAAAGCAAATATACACATATTCTTAACCTTAAGGATGTGGTTCTGACTTCAGATTTCCACGAAACCCTAGGTCGAACCGACGCAAGTTCCCACCCCCGAGAACGCGTCTTTCACCTACTCCTTTCAGGAGACGGTTGCCACCCAGTCCTTCGGGTGGACTTTTGCTTAGCCTCCGATATTCTCGAATCTCGAGACGTCCGAACCCTAACCCGTCTCTACTTCTGTCCTTAGTCATCGCTCAGCTAAGTTGCACAGTCCCTCGGACCAAGACTTCGTGCCCAAACCCTAGGTCCAGGACTTAGGTGCCCAACCCTCGGCCAAGTCTTCGTGCCCAATTCCTCAATCCAGGTCTTCGATGCCCAACCCTCGGCCAGGTCTTCGTGCCCAGTCCTCGGCCAGGACTTCGTGCCCAACTTCCGGTCAGGACTTAGTTGCCCAGCCCGTGGCCAGGACTTAGTGCCCAATCCATGATCAGAACTTAGTGCCCAATTCTTCGAACCAAGACTTATTGCCTAGGTTTACTAGGACTTCCTTTCACATTGGTACTCCTCACTTGACTCGCCCTTCCTTTGTTCAATGTATCACTGACTTAAGTATATTATCAAACATTAAAACACTTAAAGGAGGACATGCAACTTGCACCAACAAAGAGTATTTATACGCTCTTCTTGTTGATCGATGCAGGACTCTTGTAAGCCCACTCGAGCGGTTAAGCGCTCCCGCTCAGCCTCTAGAGGGCCAATCCACGTCTGCAAAGATTCTTCTCTCCGATCGTGGCTTCCAGCTTGACTTCGAATGTAGTGATGGTTGCGTGAGTTGCTTCAATCTCTCTCCTCATGCGAGTAGATAAAGTTGATAACAATTGTGTCTCTTCTTGGGTGCGCACAACTTCAGCTTCCTCCACCGCCTGAGCAGGTGTCGCTAGTTGAGATTCAAATCTTCAATCTTTTACTGAAGTATTATCTGCTTCACCAAATATGACATCCGGTTATGCATCTCAAGGTGCTCCGACCATAATTGCCAAAATAAGGTAAGAGTCAGAATCAAAACAAGGATCAAAATCTCTAAAGTTAGAATTAATTCCCTTAAGGACGGAGGTGTTGGAAGAAAAATGAAAGAAAAAATAGAAGAGGAATTTTACTCTGGTGGAAGATAAGAGAATAAGAAAAAAAATTAAACAACTCAACTTATTTTCATTCATAAAAGGTTACATATTTATAGGTTTAGTGGATAAGCATCAGCTCCACACTTTTATTTTATCAAGAAATTTAAGCTTTATTCATAATTATATTTCATCCATCCATGATTTATCAAGTCAACAAATTTTATCTCTATCTATTAACTTTATTTTATTTTCAAATTAGTATTTATCTATAATCAAATTTAATCTGTAATGAGAGGCATTCATCCGACAGCTAACTGAGCATACTGTCTTTCTTTAATCGGGACGGACTTGGTTCAGCAGAGTGAGGTCATAGTATTTTTTATCAAGGACGGACTTTAATGCAATTTAAGAAAAGAAAGAATTAAATATAACGATTTAAACTGAAATAATTCATAATTTCTTAATAGGAAAGTAATTTTAAGAAATTATATATATATATATATATATATATATATATATATATTTATTGTATCTGAATACATATGACAAGATTTTAAATATCCATAAAAGAAAAGATTTTAATAATTCTTTCAGAATTTAATCTGAAAATTTTAAAGCATTCCTTCCTCGCGTGATTATTTATATAGAAAAATATCAATGTCAACAACTGTGCGTTATCAAACCATAAAGCCTATATATATATATATATATATATAATCTTTTAGCTTAATAATCTCCGCGGAGGCGGACTAGTAGATGGTTCATCGTCGTTGAACCATGTATCTTCCTTTCCGTCATCATCTTCTGCTGCTTCTGCTGTTCGTTGTCCATGGAACTACGGGGATCCCAACTTGGAATTATACGCGTAGCGGACGAGTTTCTATACAAGAATTAGAGAGGATACAACAGTACCTTACCAAAGTTAATAAGCCTGCAGTGAAAACCATACAGGCATGCAAATATCATTTACGAAATTGTTAGTCTATCTGTATATATGCATGCTTATATATATATATATATATAAATGCTTGATGTCTTGCTAATGATCACAGAGCATAGTGGGAGATGTCATAGACTGCGTCCCCATTCACAAGCAATTGGCTTTCGATCATCCTGCTTTAAAGAATCACAAGCTTCAGGTATATGGTTATTCATGTATGATTTATTTTATACTTCCCCTAATTAATGCATAAGCTAATTAAATTAATTATTAATCACTTCAGGTTGCACCTTCTATGGAAAAATTATTTGAAAGAAGAGAAAAGAATTACAAGGTGAGTGGGAATATGGCGCGGCATGCTGCATGGGCACCAGCACAAGGTTGCCCAAAGGGGACTGTTCCAATACGAAGGATCACCGTGGACGACGTTCTAAGAGCTGGATCTTTGTATCAGTTCGCTGGAAAAGAAGCAAATCAAGTTGGAAAGCTGGAGGTGAATGACAAATTTGTATCTGTTACATTCATTGAACTTTTTTTTTTTTTGAAGAATATTAAATTATATTTTTTCCACCATTTTGAACTCGTTAAACTATTGCTTTCAGCATGCAGTAGCTGTTTATACTAACCCAGGAAAAATCCACGGAGCTATGGCTACAATAAATCTTTGGGATCCTATAGTTGAAGGTGATAACGAGTTCAGTGCCTCCCAAATATGGGTTTCGGGAGGAAAAGAGACAATTAGAGCTGGGTGGCAGGTTTTCTTCTTAATTCTCAATCGTCAATATTATTGGATAAATGACATGAGAATTGTCAAAAAAAAAAAAACTGTATGAGATTGTGTGTGATGTTTCCATAAACCTTTTGCAGGTTTATCCTGAAATGTATGGAGACTATAAGTACTTTGCAAGGCTATTCGCCCACTGGACAGTAAGATACTTTCTTTGTATATTTATAGCTTGTCTTACTTGTATCAATATTTTCACCGTTTATTGATCAGAAACACACTTCATGGATGCATGTAGATAGATGGATCTCAATCAACTGGCTGCTACGATGTTCTTTGCTCAGGCTTTGTCCAAGTTAGCAAGAATATATACTTAGGCATGTTTTTCAACTATAGCTCAGTCTATGGTGGTTTTCAGAATATTTTTGACATAGAAATTTGGCAGGTAAGTTGTGAATTTCTACAAAACAAAACTTGGTTTGTACATTTACTTATATATATTTTTTTGTTTGTTGAAATTAAATATCCATTGCAAATAAACTTGTAATTAATTAATGTGGTGAAATATTTCAGAATAAAAATACTGGTCATTGGTGGATGGGCTTCGAAAAGGAAGCCGTGGGCTATTGGCCACGTGAGCTCTTCCAACACCTCAATTCAGCAGCCGATTTAGTAAAGTGGGGTGGAGAAATAGCAAATAACAATCCCAACAGACATACTGTAACTCAAATGGGCTCAGGAATGTCCGCTGAAGAAGGGTGGCAGAAGGCTGCCTTTTTCTATGACTTGAGGATCTTTAATTCAAACATTTTCATTCCAACCCCACCTGTTCACACCCAAGCTGAGAATAGTGTCTGCTACAACATCATTACTGACAAAGAAGACAAAGGGGCAATATTTTTTTACTATGGTGGGGATGGACTTGAGAAAAATTGCCCCTAATTTATAATGTTAAACTACTATGTACTAGCTCAAATAAAGGTGTTGTTTAGTTCATGCACTTTTTGTATACATCTAAATGACAATACCATGTGTATGGAAGGATATATTTCAATTTCTATTATATGCGGGGAGATCTTGTTAAATTGTGCTATGCAATTTGAAGAAACAAAATTTTAGTTATCCTTGCTTAAATCAAAGGTAACCATTCCTTTTTGGAACTTGAGCATTGTTTCTTATGTCCATATCATTTAAATCATAATACTTAATGGGGTATTTAAATTTATTTTATCTTGATTTCGAGAATTGTATTTGAAGTCAATATAAAGAAACCACATTTGTTTTTCCTATTCTTGTCTATCTTACACTACTATCAAAAACTTCAAACAAATATGACATTATATTCACTCTTCCTGTAGCATCATTCATATCCCTACTATATGCTCCATAAGATGCCATCACCACTACCCTGACTATGTTTGAATACATTGAACCATGCACTTAATTTAAAGGCATTAATTTATTAAATTTATTATATTTGTCAAATACCAACTCTCATCATACATATATATATTTGGAACCACAAAAATATTGAAGTATTTTGTTCGAAGATCAACAAACTACTACAAAGATAATAATTAAGTCGAAATATGAATGATCTCGAGGCACCAGGTGCACCCTTTCCTTACATGGAAAGGCAGACACCTTCTCCTCCCAGGCACGCCAAGGAAGCTCACCTTAGTTGTCATCAACAAGTGAATCTCCAAGGCGAAAAAGCGATTCAAACCGTCAAAATCGTGATGCCGGAAGGACATGGATCTGGTTGGTAGTACCCCAAGGTCAAAGGGTGTTACTGCATCTATCATCAGGCAGAGAATCATTCAACCGAGGAATGTTACAACCTTAACAATCACTCTTAGAGAGCTACAGAACAGAACTATACCGGCCAAGGTACTCCCTAAGCCTTATCATAATAAATTTTGAATAGATCAACACACTAATGAAGATTCCTGACCGGGTAGGTGTGCTCAAACGCCTCCTGAGCGACAAGGAGAACGCCGACTCCGCCTAGAGAAACTAGAAGAGAGAAAGATAAGGGTGAGGCCTCCGCCCGAGGCCCACCTAAGGGGACCGTAGGTATGATTTTTGGAGGGTCGACCGATGGAGATTCCAATCGCTCTCGGAAGATTCATAAGTGTCGACTAGAACCCTATTCGGTTGGCACCAGTCGGGAGTGGAGAGTTGGCCCCTCTGTAAGTTCGAAAGACTTGGAGGGAGTGGAGACCCCTCATGCGAATGGTCTGGTAATCAAAGCCTTAATTTCCAATTATAATGTAAAAAGAGTGTTTGTTGATACAAGCAGCTCAGTCAATATGATCTTCAAAGCGGCTCTCAATCAGATGCAAATAGAAGATAAAGAGTTACAACCAATGGCAACTCCGTTATTCGGCTTCACGGGACATCAAGTGTAACCAATCAGGCAAATATATCTATCCCTATATATCTCTAGGGGAGGAACCTTTGGGAAGAACCATACATACGCTATTTGTGGAGGTGAATATAGTTTCTTCTTACAATGTCGTCGTCGCTGAATGTGTTTCGAGCAGTAGTCTCCACGTTTTACATAAGATCAAATTTCCAGTAGGAGACCAGGTTGAGAAAATCAATCAACCTCTCAGATATCCCACGTGGATATTGTTCGAACTGATTCCCATAAAAATAGAAGGCTTCAAGAGACTTTACAAGTCGCCTTGGATGTGCTCGTTTCCCGAGAAGAACGAGTAGAAAAGGCATACCGACCCGAAAATCAAGAGGAAGTTCAGATCCATCCGGTTCAAAATCATGGAGTCAATTGGGTTGTTGCAGATCTTCCTCTAGATCTAAAGCAAAGGTTGGTGACTTGCCCAGCTACTGACTATGAGGTCTTTGCCTGGTCAGTGAAAGAAATTATTGGCGTCTCTCTTGCTTTGATGACACATCTGCTCAATATTATTCCAGATGCTTGATCGGTCAAGCAAAGAAGGAGGTACTTTGGAGCAGAACAGAATCAAATAATCCAGGCGAAATTTACTAAGCTCCTAGAAGCTGGTCACATTTGAGAGGTATAATATATTCCCTACTGGCTTGCTAATGTGGTCCTAAATAACCGGTTGAGGTGTTATGATGAGGCATTTGAACAATTGAAAGCAAAATTTCAAGAGGTGACTTTGTGGAAGATAACCTGGTTAAATAATTTTAAAGCAGATGAGTTAGCTAAAATGGCTAGTTCCTTAGCCCATTGGATGCTGAAAGACTCAATTTACCAAGAAATATTGGTGTCTCAAATAGATAGGGAAGCCGCCCGAGAGGAGGTTATTGACTGAAGAATACTCCTAAGCTCTTTCCTTTAGAGGGGTGTCCTACCGACTAACCCAAGTCAGGTTCGATTATTGAAAAGAAGGGCTATTAGGTTCACCTTGATTGGAGATCACCTATATCGCTGGGGATTCTCCTTGTCTCTCCTAAAGTGTCTTGGGCTTGAAGATGTCAACTACGTCATGCGAGAAATCCATGAAGACATATGCAGAAATCATATAGGAGGACGAGCACTAGCATCAAAAATATTTTTGGCAGGATACTTTTGGCCCGCTCCGCAAGGAGATACGTCTCAATTTGTAGCCGTATGTGAACACTACCTAAAACATCAACATCTCTCTCATCACCCAATGGAATTTCTTAGAACATCGATTATCAAAGGGAGTTGGGTGGAAGAGCTGTCAAGTATCCTCTAGGCCTACTAGACTTCCCCAAGGGAAAGAATAGGTCAAACTCCATTTCACTTAGTTTGTGGAGGAGATGCAATCATTTTGGTTGAGGTAGGGGAAGAATCCATTTGGAGACATATATATAATGAGGAATGCAATAATCTGGGTTAACTCCTTGATCTTGACCTTGTTACAAAAGTTAGAGATAGAGCGGCAAGCATGTCAACATGCTTGAACCGCAATGGGTGGGCCTTACCGTGTCCTAAGCAAGCTAACATTGGAATGCTATTACCTACAAGATTTGGACTACAGGAAATTAGAAAGACCATAGAGTACTAATCATTTATAGTCCTATAGAACTCAATAAGTATTTCTAAAAGAATTTCTTGTTGCTTGTGTTTTTAAGTCATTATTACTGCTTATGTATGCACCTTTTTAAATAAAAATAATGTTTGTTGAAGTTGGGGAAAATAATAAATTAACGAAAATCCTTAAGGGGCTTAGCCTCCTCCGAGCAGGAGCCGTGAGAATTTGGGAAATTTGAGGGCTAAAAGGCAAAACTTTCGAAATTAAGGGCATGGTTGGGATTTCAAAAAGCTGAATGGATTTTTCTGCAAAAAGGCCAACCCTTATAAAGTTTTTTTTCCATTTGCGCGTGACCTAGCCACAGCAAATCTCTTCGATCCCACCTCTTCTCTTCGCCTTCCGCCGCAGCCAGCAGAGGGAGACCGAATCACTTCCTTCTCTTCATCGCAAGCCCTAAGTCGCAGCCAAGCAATCTCAGCGCATCGACTTCCCCTTCTTCTTCTTCTTCTTCTTCTTCTGCTCTCCTCGGTTCGCCGCCACTGCGAGCTCACGACGTCGTCTCCGGTCGCTCGGCGAGGCTCACCGATCTAGTCGGAGCTTCTTCTCGGGGAGGAGATCGCAGATCCGGAGTTGTTTCACCCTTCATCTGCTTCCTCTCGAGCGGGCAACGACTGCGCCACCGTCGGAGACACGAGGAGAACAGCAAATTTGGGAAAGACGCTGTTGGATTAGGGTTTGGAGCCGAGTGCCTAGCTTCGACTGTGAGAGCTGGTGCTAGTTCGTGTGTGGGCTTGTTCTGTGTTACCTGAGCAGAGGAACTGGTGTATACCAGTTTAAGGTAAGTTCCATCTCTATTTGGATAAGTAATGGTGAATTTGGTGAATTCTGTTCTTTGGATCAGTGTTGATCTGAGTTGTTTGATTAGGTTTTGGCGGGTATTAGGTTCGGTGATCAGTGAGTTGAATTGTAGCTTTGGATCGGTTTGTTGTGTGATCTCTGCCAAATTCATTACAGGATGGTCATTTTGGTCAGTGGGTGGTATTAGATCATGAATTGGGATTAATTATTCTAATTAATCCCCAATTAATTTAGATGGTATGGTGGTTAGGAAGTTAGGGTTTAATTTGGGATTAATTAATTGTAATTAACCCTAATTAATTAAAGGGGAGTTTAATTAGGATTAATGGGTTAGGATTAATCCTAATTAAATTAGAAGTTATATTCGGCTAAGTGATTGTGTATTTGATGCAGGATATTGAGTGTCGCGGCTATCTTCGTCGCGGCTATTATTTCTAGACGGGGGTTCTCGACACCTGGATTTCTTCATATCGAGGCGGGTACCTCTTTTATACATAGCTAGACATAGTTAGCAGTAGGGATATCTGATATCTTTATCTCTGTGCTTTTGCTTCGGTAGTTATATCCGTTAGCTTTACTGCTTACTATATCTGTATGGATTGATGATGCACAGTTTACCTTATACCTTACGCTAAGATTTAGGTATTGGTGCATACCGGTTATATGGACTACTGCATATCATGTAGAGGACAGCAGGGTTAGATAGTGGATGATGCATGGGATAGTGACACGCATCATTATTGCACGTAGCATAGGGGACGACCTTTGACTCCCTGGAGGTTGAGATGGCCGTCGTACTTGCTACTCGTGTAGGGGCATATGTAGGCGACCCTTGACTCCCCTAGTGGTTGAGATGGGCCGTCAGACCTGCCACATGACCTGTCGTGCAGCCCCGTTGGCGGACCCGGGCATTGCAGCAGGTCCCCTACCTATCCGATGATAGCAGGGACGTTAGAGCGTTACTTCACCCGATGGTGGGGTACGTTTATGGTCTCCGACCCTACCCATTCGGTCTCGCGTGTACCGCCTCATAGACCGTCTGTTCGTGTAGGGAAGACCAGGTCAGAGCCCTACCCACTCGGTTCACGTGCTTCCATGACTTACACCGACTGGCGTCAGGGGTGACCCATGTTGCATCATGAGCATGCTCTGCATCTCTGCACTTGGTTGTGTTTGCTGCACATGATTGTTGCACTTGGTTGACATGCATACTACCGGGTTTGGAACGACGCAGGTAGGTATGTAGTTTCCTTTATTGCTTATAGTTCAATTCTGCATTTCTTTCTACTGCAGTTATCTTCAGTATTGTGATAGATAGATAGACGATGCCTTACTGCTATTATTTATCTCCCTGTGCATATCAGTCAGTATTCACTGAGTTCTTAGGACTCACCCCGTTAGCTCCCTGTTTTTATTTCAGGATGATGGTCTGGAGTGCCCGGCAGCCTGTCCCAGGTCGCTTATTTCTTCGAGATGATTCCGGGATGTCTCTTTTACTTTGTTGGTGGTACATGTTGGTACCCGTTTTCTGTTTCTTTTACTCTACGTTTCCGCTGCTATATTCGTGTTTGATTTTGCCATTTTATACGGCGGTATAATTGTACTTTTGTGAGCCATGGAGGCCTTGTGCTTTGCGTTTGTCGTAAGTCGTACCGGTACGCAGCTTCGTCGTCGTTTTCGTTTTATACAGTCGCTTGTTCCAGCCCTATAGGCTGCGGTACAGGCCGACTGAGATAGTCGTGGTGGTCTGGTTGTTGAATTGTCCGCCGGGACGAGGGAGTAGCTGTCCGGTCGGTATCGGACGAGCGGCTCCTCGGGGAGCTCAATTGGTATCAGGATTCATAAACTTTAGTACTTAGCCTGGAGGTCTAGAGTTCGAATCCTGAGAAAGGCAAAAATCCACTGGCCAGGAGTGGGAAGTACTTGTGAGTAACGACCGCCCAAGAGGTCACCAAAGGGGCCGCCAAATTTAAGAGAGTGCATTATAAGAAAGAGATGCAATGGAATACACAAACTCTTAAGACCAAGTTGTTGTTATTTTTACCAAGCCACTCAAATTTGAAGACTTTATCAAAATGAGAAATTTTCTTGGAGTTGCAAAATCAAGTTTAAGAGGGGTGTTAAAGATTAAACTTGATTATGGATAAATATTAATTTGGAGATAAAATAAAGTTAGTAGATAGGGATAGAATTTGTTGATTTGGTAAATCATGGATGAATGAAGTGTAATTATGGATAATGATAGAGTTTCTTGGTAAAATAAAAGTGTCTAAATTCAATGTATGTGGAGCTAATGCTTATCCACTAAGCCTATAAATGTGTAACCTTTTGATGAATGAAAATAAGATGAGTTGTTTAGTTTTTTCTTATTCCCTCCTCTTCCACCAAAGTAAAACTCTTCTTCTATTCATTCTTTCATTTTTCTTCCAACACCTCCATCCTTAAGGTAATTAATTCTATCTTTAGAGATTTTGATCCTTGTTTTGATTCTGACTCTTACCTTATTTTGGCAATTATGGTCGGAGCACCTTAAGATGCATAACCAGATGTCGTATTTGTTGAAGCAGATAATACTTAAATAAAAGATTGAAGATTTGAATCTCAATTAGCGACACCTGCTCAGGAGATGGAGGAAGCCAAAGCTGAAGTTGTGCGCACCCGAGAAGTGACACAATTGTTGTCAACTTTATCTACTCGCCTAATGGGAGAGATTGAAGCAGCTCACTCAACCATCACTACTTTGGAAGTCGAGCTGGAAGTAGTGATGGTCGCGACTTCCAACTCGACTTCCAAAGTAGTGATGGTTGCGTGAGATGCTTCAATCTCTCCCCTTAGGCGAGTAGATAAAGTTGACAACAATTGTGTCTCTTCTCGGGTGCGCACAACTTCAGCTTTGGCTTCCTCCATCTCCTGAAAGGTGTCGCTAGTTGAGATTCAAATCTTCAATCTTTTATTGAAGTATTATCTACTTCACCAAATACGACAGCTGGTTATGTATCTTAAGGTGCTCCGACCATAATTGCCAAAATAAGGTAAGAGTCAGAATCAAAACAAGGATCAAAATCTCTAAAGTTAGAATTAATTACCTTAAGGATGGAGGTGTTGGAAGAAGAATGAATAGAAGAAGAGTTTTACTTTGGTGGAAGAGGAGGGAATAAGAAAAAACTAAACAACTCATCTTATTTTCATTCATCAAAAGGTTACACATTTATAGGCTTAGTGGATAAGCATCCGCTCCACATACATTGAATTTAGACACTTTTATTTTACCAAGAAACTCTATCCTTATCCATAATTACACTTCATTCATCCATGATTTACCAAATCAACAAATTCTATCCCTATCTACTAACTTTATTTTATCTCCAAATTTATATTTATCCATAATCAAGTTTAATCTTCAACACCCCTCTTAAACTTGATTTTGCAACTCCAAGAAAATTTCTCATTTTGATAAAGTCTTCAAATTTGAGTGGCTTGGTAAAAATAACAACAACTTGGTCTTAAGAGTTTGTGTATTCCATTGCATCTCTTTCTTATAATGCACTCTCTGATATAGTGATAGCGCGTATCAATGTGCTTGCTCCTTTCATGCAAGACTGGATTTTTTACTAGTGCTATTGTAGACTTGTTATCAACTCGAATCTTGGTTGTCTCTTTTTGGTGTAAACTTATCCCATTCAATAAATTTCTGAGCCAAATAGCATGACAAACACATGAAGTCGCACCCACGTACTCTGCTTCACAGGTAGAAAGTGTGACGATAGGTTGTCTTTTCGACATCCAAGTGAAAGCAGTATCTCCCATAAAGAATATAAATCCTGTAGTACTCTTTCTGTCATCCATATCTCCACCCCAATCACTGTCGCTATAACCTTCAAGCTTGAAATTTATCATACCTTGAGTTTGTGTACCCTCTTCCACGTCCTCTTGTTGAATGTTGTCTTCTTTCATTGCTGTTGTTGGGAACGCATTCTTGTTCATAAGCGTGGCCTCGTCCATGTCCACGACCTCTTCCACGTTGGCTTATATTATTGGAGAAGCTTTCATCTTTCTTAAGAACTGGCTGAAGAGGGGTCTTAAGAAGTTGTTGAGAACTTTCTTCAGTTATCTTTTTTTTCTTCATGGGCTTGTAGTGAACCCAAGAGCTGTTCTAACGTTATGGCTTGTAGATCCTTTATCTCTTCGATGATAGTTGCAATACTATTAAATCTTGAATCCAGTGATCAAAATTTTTTCTCAATAATAGTTATTTCTTCTAGTTTCTCTCTATTTCTCTTTAGTTGATTGGAAATGGTAGAGACTTTAGAAAAATAATCAGACACCAGCTCGTCATCCTTCATACGAAGACCATCAAATTGACTTCTTAATGTATGAAGTTGTACTTTCTTCACCTTTTCTTCTCTGATATGAGATTTGGAGCTTTCCCATGCTTTCTTGGCTCACGTAGCATTAGAAATTTTCTCAAAACTATCCTCATCTAAAGCTTGATAAATGAGGAAGAGAGCCTTCTTGTCTTTATTTCTTAAATCTCTCATACTATCTTTTTGAGTTTGAGATAACGTCGAGTCATCACTTGGCTCGTCGTAGCCTTTCTCTATAATTTCCCAAACATCATGATCTCTAAGAAGCGCCTTCATCTTGAAACTCCAATTATCATAACTACTTACTTTGAGCGTTGGAACTTGAAAGGGAATCATACCTCCATTGTTCATAGCTCTGATACCACTTTGTTGAAAGAAAATTTAAAGAAAAAATAGAAGAGGAGTTTTACTCTAGTGGAAGAGGAGAGAATAAGAAAAAACCAACGGGCGTTTGGTTTGCATTTTTCAATCTGTTTTTCATTTTCATTTTCGGTAGAAAATACGATTTTCTGGAAAACATGTTTGATTTACATTTTCCAGCTTTGTTTTCCAGAAAAAACATAGTGTTTTCTAGAAAACTGGAGAATGAAAAAAGTCATTTTCCAGAAAACTAGAAAATACGGTTTTCTGAAAAATGAAAATGAAAAATGACACAAACCAAACGCCCCCTAAACAACTCAACTTATTTTATTCATCAAAAGGTTACATATCTATAGATTTAGTGGATAAGCATCAGTTCTACATACATTTAATCTAGACACTTTTATTTTACCAAGAAACTTTATCCTTATTCATAATTACACTTCATCCATCCATGATTTACCAAGTCAACAAATTCTATCTCTATTTACTAATTTTATTTTATCTCCAAATTTATATTTATTCATAACCAAATTTAATCTTCAACTGGAGGTATTCACCCGACAGCTAACTGAGCATAATGTCTTTCTTTACTCGGGTAGTAAGTTGGCCCAACGCCTTGGTTCAACAGAGGGTGGTCATAATGTTTTCTTTATAAAAGACGGACTTTAATGCAATTTAAGAAAAGAAAGAATTACATATAACGATTTAAACTGAAATAATTCATAATTTCTTAATAGGAAAGTAATTTTAAAAAATAATATATATATATATATATATTACTAATTCTGAATACATATGACATGATTTTAAATATCCATAAAAGGCAATATTTTAATAATTCTCAAAATTTAAAGCACTCCTTCCCCGCGTGATTATTTATATAGAAAAATATCAATGTCGACAACTGTGCGTTATCAAACCATAACACCTATATATATATATATAATCCTTTCAGCTTACTCATCTCCGCGGAGGCCCACTGTTCATCGTCGTTGAACCATGTATCTTCCTTTCCGTCCTCATCTTCTGCTGCTTCTGCTTTTTGTTGTCCATGAAACTACGGGGATCCCAACTTGGAATTATACGCGTAGCGGACGAGTTTCTATGCAAGAATTAGAGAGCATACAACAGTACCTTACCAAAGTTAATAAGCCTGCAGTGAAAACCATACAGGCATGCAATATCATTTGCGAAATTATTAGTCTATCTGTATATATGCATGCTTATATAAATATATAAATGCTTGATGTCTTGCTAATGATCACAGAGCATAGAGGGAGATGTCATAGACTGCGTCCCCATTCACAAGCAATTGGCTTTCGATCATCCTGCTTTAAAGAATCACAAGCTTCAGGTATATGGTTATTCATGTATGATTTATTTTATACTTCTCCTAATTAATGCATAAGCTAATTAAATTAATTAATAATCACTTCAGGTTGCACCTTCTATGGAAAAATTATTGGAAAGAAGAGAAAAGAATCACACGGCGAGTGAGAATAGGGCGCGGCATGCTGCATGGGCACCAGCACAAGGTTGCCCAAAGGGGACTGTTCCAATACGAAGGATCGCCGTGGACGATGTTCTAAGAGCTGGATCTTTGTATCAGTTCGCTCGAAAAGAAGCAAACCAAGTTGGAAAGCTGGAGGTGAATGAGAAATTTGTATCTGTTACATTCATTGAACTTCTTGGTTTTTTTTTTTGAAGAATAGTAAATTATATATTTTTTTCACCATTTTGAACTCGTTAAACTATTGGTTTCAGCATGCAGTAGCTGCTTATAATAACCCAGGAAAAATCTACGGAGCTATGGCTACAATAAATCTTTGGGATCCTATAGTTGAAGGTGATAACGAGTTCAGTGCCTCCCAAATATGGATTTCTAGAGGAAAAGAGACAATTAGAGCTGGGTGGCAGGTTTTCTTCTTAATTCTCAATCTTCAATATTATTGGATAAATGACATGAGAATTGACAACAAAAAAAAACTGTATGAGATTGTGTGTGATGTTTCCATAACACTTCTGCAGGTTTATCCTGAAATGTATGGAGACAATATCTACTTGGCAAGGCTATTCACCCACTGGACAGTAAGATACTTTCTTTGTATATATATAGCTTGTCTTACTTGTATTAATATTTTCACCGTTTAGTTGCCTTGTATAATTTATTAATTGATCAGAAACCCACTTCATGGATGCATGTAGATAGATGGATCTCAATCAACTGGCTGCTACGATGTTCTTTGCTCAGGCTTTATCCAAGTTAGCAAGAATATATACTTAGGCATGTTTTTCAACTATAGCTCAGTCTATGGGGGTGATCAGGATGTTGTTGACATAGCAATTTGGCAGGTAATTTGTGAATTCTATGAAAAACTTGGTTTATACTTTTAATTAGAAATTTTTTTGTTTACTAAACTTAAATATCCATTGCAAATAAGCTTGTAATTAATCTAAAAAGAATGGTGAAATATTTCAGGATAAACAAACTGGCAATTGGTGGATGCGCTACGAAAAGGAACCCATAGGTTATTGGCCACGCGAGCTCTTCCAATACCTCAATTCAGCAGCCGATTTAGTAATGTGGGGTGGAAAAATAGCAAATAACAATCCCAACAGACATACTGTAACTCAAATGGGCTCAGGAATGTCCCTGAAGAAGGGTGCAGAAGGCTGCCTTTTTCTATGACTTGAGGATCTTTAATTCAAACATTTTCATTCCAACCCCACCTGTTAACACCTTGCTGAGAATAGTGTCTGCTACAACATCATTACTGACAAAGATGAGAAAGGGGCAACATTTTTTTACTATGGTGGGATGGACTTGAGAAAAATGTCCCTAATTTATAATCGTAAACTACTATGTACTAGCTCAAATAAAGGTATTGTTTAGTTAATGCACTTTTGTATACATCTAAATGACAATACCATGTGTATGGAAGGATATATTTCAATTTCTATTATAAGCGAGGAGATCTTGTTAAATTGTAAGAAACAAAATTTTAGTTATCCTTGACATTATGCTTAAATCAAAGGTAAGCATTCCTTTTTGAAACTAAGCATCGTTTCTTATCATTTAAATCATAATACTTAATGGGTTTTTAAATTTATTTTATCTTGATTTCGAGAATTGTATTTGAAGTCAATATAAAGAAACCACATTTGGGGCATTGTGTGATGCACAATGAAACAGACCTTTTTTCCTCTTCTTGTCTAG